>JAJAQA010000022.1:28396546-28721546 GCA_021464565.1 Rutilus rutilus | reverse complement strand
ATTTGTATACTTTTATATAGAAATAAATGGTATATAATTACATTTTTAGAAGATTTTTACTTTAATCCCTCGCCATAGCAAAACCGTTTGAGATATTTATTATCCATTCACAATTTAGCATATTTAATGTAGTTTCATCATGTTGAAAAAGTTTGGTACGAATAAAATAAATAGTTTAAGAGGAGTGGCTAAAAATTCAGAGGCTGATTTTGCAAAAAAATTCACATTCAGACCAAATATCTGACTTCCTGATGGCCAGAGCTATTGAATGTAAATTAGAAAGTTGTCCGGCTTGATGAGAACAATATACAAACTATTTTTTCTTTACTGTAGTTAAAAGTAACCCCCCCCACTTTTGTCAAAAGCATGTTGAAAGTGACACACTTCCTGCTGCCAGTTGGTGGCGCTATAACTTTGACTCACAATAGCTACATCCATCTGATCGGCCTCTTACCACGAACACACTGCTGAAGTTTCATCAAGATCAGTTAATGTATGCAGAAGTTATTCCACTTCCGTGTTTCTCTTTTCTCGCCATAAATTCGATTCCTCGCCACGGCCAAACCGTTCGAGATATCAAAAATCCGTCCGCAATTTAGCATCCTCAAAGTCTTGACTACATGCACACCGAGTTTGAAGGGGACACGGTGAATTTTCTAGGAGGAGTATTTCACATTCCACAGCAAGCGTTTTCCAAACAACCCATAATAGCCGACTTCCTGTTGGGCTGGCGTAAAACTTGACCGGGGTAAAGTTGTTCGGCCCGATGAGATCTATATGTGTACCGAGTTTCATATTAATTCATGCGAGCGTGTTTGATATATGGATCAAGTTTTAGAACCCCGTTCAAGGGGGCGCTGTTGAGCCCCCCAGCCACGCCCGGGTACCAGCTTCAGCCCGGCCCTGATGTCCGTGGGTTCTGACCTGTGTGCAAAGTTTCAAGAGTTTTTGAGCATGTTAAGGACCCCAAAAGCCCCTGAAACCTTGATTAACAATATAAAAGCAATAGTCAAATCCCCCCCCTCCCCTCACACACACACAGACACAGAGAGAGGGAGAGAAAATTCTTCAGAAAATCCACATTCAAACCAAAATATCTCTCTTCCTGTTGGTCGGAGATGGTTCATGTAAATTAGAAAGTTGTCCGTCTTGATGAGAACAATACACATACCAAGTTTTGTGATTCTAGGAAAAACTAAACCCCCATTTTTGACTAAAGGTGGCGCTACTGAGCCATTCCACCACCCCCGTTTCTGAAACTTTGCACATGTCTACTGGCTAATAAATGTGATGTGTCTGTCGAGTTTCATGCAATTTCAAGTATGTTAAGAGTCTCAAAAGCATCAAAAAAGAATATTAAAGTTTGATGCGTTGCCACGGCAACAGTATCTAAGATATAAATAATCCTTACACAGGTCTACATCTGCCGTGTGTCTACATTGTACACATAAAGTCTGAAGCAAATCGGGTAAAAATAAGAGGGTGATTTCAAAGCATTTTGAAAGTGACACACTTCCTGCTGCCAGTTGGTGGCGCTATAACTTTGACTCACAATAGTCACATCCATGTGATCGGCCTCTTACAACGAACACACTGCGGAAGTTTCATCAAGATCAGTTAATGTATGCAGAAGTTATAACACACTTCCTGTTTATCTTTTCTCGCTATAAATTCGTTTCATCGCCACGGCCAAACCGTTCGAGATATCAAAAATCCGTCCGCAATTTAGCATCCTCAATGTCTTGACTTCATGCTGACCGAATTTGGTGTGGATCGGATCAATTCCCTAGGAGGAGTACATTAAATTCCACAGCATGCGTTTTTCAAACAACCCATAATAGCTGACTTCCTGTTGGGCAGAGCTAATAACTTAGAGTGCGAAAGTTGTTCGGCCCGATGAGATCTATATGTGTACCGAGTTTCATACTAATACGTTCTTGTATGTGTCCAAGATTTAAGATTGTGTTCTAGGGGGCGCTGTTGAGCCCCCCTGCCACGCCCGGGTACCAGCTTCAGCCCGGCCCTAATGGCCGCGGGTTCTGACCTGCGTGCAAAGTTTCATGAGTTTTTGAGCACGTTAAAGGCCCCAAAAGCCCCCGAACCCTTGAAGAACAATAATAAATATAGCTGCGAGCAGCGATGGCGGGCCCAAGCCGGTGGCACCGCCACCCTGGTGCCTTTAGTTACACTAAAGCCACCGGGGTGGCGGTGTCACCGGCTTGGGCCCTCCATCGCTGCTCGCAGCTATATTTATATATATATATATATATATATATGTAACAAAAAAAATATAATATATACATTATATATGTAACAAAAAATAAATAAATAAATATAAATATATAAATATATATATATATATATATATATATATATATATATATATATATATATATATATATATATGGCGAGGCGAGGAACGGGCAGAGAAGCGCGAACGTTTTTGGACATTCATCATATTGCATTGGTTTTCATTTCTTGTCCTCAAACCAAGCACTAATCTGTTTATTTTTAAGTCACACATTCTCCATTGATTAAAAAAGACAATCAAATGTATTTTTTAATGGTAGTATTATTTTATACAGAAATAAATTATTTATAATTCAGATGAGAATAAAGTTAGTGTTAATTAAAATTGTAAGGAAAACAAATATATTGATCTAAAATCTACCATCATTTGCTGCAAATAGGTTGACTATTTATATTTATTATTATATTTTATTACGGCTGTAATGAACCGGCTGCGATGTCAAGATTGCAATGCTGGAATGCACAGTGTGTGTGTGTGTGTGTGTGTGTGTGTGTGTGTGTGTGTGTGTGTGTGTGTGTGTGTGTGTGTGTGTGTGTGTGTGTGTGTGTGAGGCGTGGGCGCGATCGAACAGTGGAAACATAAAAACATAGGCTACTCCGTCAGTTTGTTCATACAGGACATCATTTAAACTGCACTGTGTTTACTTAGGGTGTATTCACACCTGCCTTGTTTGGTTCGATTGAATCGAACTCTAGTTCGTTTCCCCCCTTGGTGCGGACCTTTTGGGCAGGTGTGAATACAGCAATCGAACTCGGGTGCGGACCAAACAATCGAACCGAGACCCAGCTGAAGAGGTGGTCTCGGTACGGTTCCAAACGAACTCTGGTACGGTTCATTTACGGTGTGAACATGAACCGACCCAACTGCAGAAAACTGCGTCTTTTTATTTGACTGCTCTTATGAGGATACTTAACAAAACTGACATTTTGGCATAATGGTGTCTTATTATACAGACATCCAAAGTCTCCCGGAAGTTCCGGCAGTCTCCCGCATGTCGATAGAAGCCCATGAATGCCCGCAAATCATTTAAAATCTCCGGAAATCTAGAGCGAGCGAGCAAGAGTGCGCGCACGGCAGAGAGAGGGAGCGAGAGACCTTGCGTGTGTGTGCCAGCTAGTGTGCCTCACGAAGCGCATGTAAGGACCCAAGCAATCAATTGTCAGTGCGGGCGGGCTTTTATCTATACTACCATAGTTTCTTCATATTGCGTTTGTAAAGAATAACACCAAATCAGTAAAATAACAAATAGGCGATTACATTACGAAATATCTCCTGCTTTTTTTTTTTTTTTTTGCTTTTTTTTGCACTTCCTGCTTTTCCCTGCTTGAGAATTCCTGTCCAATGAATGGACGACCTTAGCACACGTGTGGTTTTGTTTACACATTTTGGTTCACTTGTAAAAAGAGCAGTGTGAAAACGAACCGTACCAAACAAAAAAAATCAACATTCTATTTGGTCCGGACCAAAGCAAGTGAACTATCGGACTTTCCTGGTGTGAATACACCCTTATATTTATGTACACTCGCAATAAAACACAACATTGTGCTTTTGTAAAAAAACATTCAAGCAATCCCACCCCCGAAATGGCGCTATTTTTTAAATGAAACTAAAATGCTCACGGCTGCATGGGCAATAACACGTCTACAGCGAGGAACGAGCAGAACAGAGTGAATGTTTTTTAGGATGTCCGTATTTCACTTTCGCTCATCATATACTCACCCTCATGTTGTTTTAATCCTTTATGAATTTCTTTCTTCTGCTGAACAGAAAGGAAGATATTTAGGAGAATGTCAGTAACCAGACAGTTTCTGATCCCATTGACTTCCATAGTAGGAAAAAAATGTATACTATGGAAGTCAATGAGACCAGAAACTGTCTGGTTACTGACATTCTTCTAAATATCTTCCTTTCTGTTCAGCAGAAGAAAGAAATTAATAAAGGATTGAAACAACATGAGGGTGAGTATATGATGACAGAATTTTCCATTTAAAGTGGAGTATCCCTTTAAGTTAGCGATTTAAAAGCCCCCGCCGCGGTGTCACACATCGATTAACCAGTGGGAAAAAATTCTCAGTCACATCGCTATTATATTTATATATAAATACAATATACAATGGGCCTACCTGATTTTGAACACAAGAGGGCAGTATAGCCCTATGTATGACTTTTTTTTTTTTACTAAATAGCGCATTCTGGCTGATTTTAAACTTGTACATAATTCTTGAATTGAAAAAAACTGAATAAACCCAAAACTAGTTCTGTTTCGGTTTAGTTCTGATATTTGTATAATTTTATATAAAAATAAATGGTGTATAATTAAATTTTAAGAAGATATGAGATGTTTTCTGATTCCTTTTTTGACATTATTTTAATCCCTCGCCATGTCAAAACCGTTTGAAATATTTAATATCCGTTCACAATTTAGCATCTTTAATGTATTTTCATCGTGTTAAAAAAGTTTGGTGTGAATAAAAAAAAAAACACTTAGCAGGAGTGGGTAAAAAGCAGAGGCTGAATTTGCAAATAAATTCACATTCAAACCAAAATATCTGACTTCCTATTGGTCGAAGCTAATAACTGTATATTAGAAAGTTGTCCGGCTCGATGAGACCAATGTACGTACTGATTTTTAAAACTGTGGGTAAAACTAACCCCCCCACTTTTGTCAAAAGCATTTTGAAAGTGACACACTTCCTGCTGCCAGTTGGTGGCGCTATAACTTTGACTCACAATAGTTACATCCATCTGATCGGCCTCTTACCACGAACACACTGGTGAAGTTTCATCAAGATCAGTTAATGTATGCAGAAGTTATACCACTTCGTGTTTCTCTTTTCTCGCCATAAATTCGTTTCCTCGCCACGGCCAAACCGTTCGAGATATCAAAAATCCGTCCGCAATTTAGAATCCTCAATGTCTTGACTTCATGCACACCGAGTTTGGTGGGGATTGGATGAATTCTCTAGGAGGAGTACTTCGCATTCCACAGCAAGCGTTTTCCAAACAACCCATAATAGCCGACTTCCTGTTGGGCTGGCGTAAAACTTGACCAGGGGAAAGTTGTTCGGCCCGATGAGATCTATATGTGTACCGAGTTTCATATTAATTAATGCAAGCGTGTTTGATCTATGGACCAAGTTTTGGGACCCCCGTTCAAGGGGGCGCTGTTGAGCCCCCCTGCCACGCCCGGATACCAGCTTCAGCCCGTCCCTGATGGCAGGGGGTTCTGACTTGTGTGCAAAGTTACAAGAGTTTTTGAGCACGTTAAGGACCCCAAAAGCCCCTGAAACCTTGATTAACAATGTAAAAGCAATAGTCAAATCCCCCCCTCCCCTCACACACACAGAGACACAGAGAGAGGGAGAGAAAATTCTTCAGAATATCCACATTCAAACCAAAATATCTCTCTTCCTGTTGGTCAGAGATAGTTCATGTAAATTAGAAAGTTGTCCGTCTTGATGAGAACAATACACATACCAAGTTTTGTTGCTGTTGATAAAACTAACCCCCCCACTTATGACTAAAGGTGGCGCTACTGAGCCCCTCACCACGCCCGTTTCTGAAACTTTGCACATGTCTACTGGCTAATAAATGTGATGTGTCTGTCGAGTTTCATCCAATTTCAAGTATGTTAAGAGTCTCAAAAGCATCAAAAAAGAATATTAAAGTTTGAAGCGTTGCCATGGCAACAGTATTAAAGATATCAAAAATCCTTTCACAGGTCTACATCTGCCGTGTGTTTACATTATACACATAAAGTTTGAAGCAAATCGGGTAAAAATAAGAGGGTGATTTCAAAGCATTTTGAAAGGGACACACTTCCTGTTGCCAGTTGGTGGCGCTATAACTTTGACTCACAATAGTCACATCCATGTGATCGACCTCTTACAACGAACACACTGCTGAAGTTTAATCAAGATCAGTTAATGTATGCAGAAGTTATAACACACTTCCTGTTTCCATTATTCGCCATAAATTCGTGTCCTCGCCACAGCCAAACCGTTCGAGATATCAAAAATCCGTCCGCAATTTAGCATCCTCAATGTCTTGACTTCATGCTGACTGAGTTTGGAGGCGAATGGATGAATTCCCTAGGAGGAGTACATTAAATTCCACAGCATGCGTTTCCAAACAACCCATAATAGCCGACTTCCTGTTGGGCTGGCGTAAAAAGTAAAAGTACGAAAGTTGTTTGGCCCGATGAGATCTATATGTGTACCAAGTTTCATATTATTACATGCAAGCGTGTTTGATTTATGGACCAAGTTTTCGGACCCCGTTCCAGGGGGCGCTGTCGAGCCTCCCTGCCACGCCCGTGTCCCAGCTTCATCCCGGCCCTAATGGCCGCGGGTTCTGACCCGTGTGCAAAGTTTCAAGAGTTTTCGAGCACGTTAAGGGCCCCAAAAGTGCCCGAAAGGTTGAAAAAAAAATAATAATAAAATATAGCTGCGAGCAGCGATTACGGGCCCAAGCCGGTGGCACCGCAACCCCGGTGCCTTTAGTTACCTAAAGGCACCGGGGGTGGCGGTACCGCCGGCTTTGGCCCTCCATCGCTGCTCGCAGCTATATTTATATATATATATATATATATATATATATATATATATATATATATATATGTATATATATATATATATATTTATATATATTTATATATGTGTATATATATATATATATATATACCGTTCAAAAGTTTGGGGTCAGGAAGATTTTTAATGTTTTTAGGAGAAGTCTCTTCTGCTCACCAAGGCTGCATTTATTTGATTAAAAATACAAACAAAAACAGTAATATTGTGAAATATTATTCCAATTTAAAACAGCTGTTTTCTATTTTAAAATATTTTACACTGTAATTAATTTATGTGATCAAAGCTGAGTTTTCAGCATCATTACTCCCGTCTTCAGTGTCACATGATCCTTCAGAAACCATTCTAATATGATGATTGATGGTCAATAAATATTCATTATTATTTTCAATGTTGAAAACAGTTGTGTACAGATTTTTTTTTTCAAAATGCTTTGATGAATGTAAAGTTCAAAAGAACAGCATATATTTCAAATATAATTTTTTTTAACATTATAAATGTCTTTACTGTAACTGTTGATCAGTTTAACTCATCCTCGATGAATAAAAGTACTGATTTATTTTATTTCTTTCCCCCAAAAATAAAATTTAATTATTACTGACCCCAAACTTCTGAGCGGTAGTGTTTAACGTTACAAAAGCTTTAGATTTCAGATAAATGCTGTTCTTTTGAACTTTCTATTCATCAAAGACTGTACACAACTGTTTTCGACATTTAAAATAATAATGAATGTTTCTTGAGCATCAATCATCATATTAGAATAATTTCTGAAGGATCATGTGACAGTGACGACTGGAGTAATGATGCTGAAAACTCAGCTTTGATCACAGGAATAAATAACAGTTTAAAATATATTAAAATAGAAAGCAGCTGTTTTAAATTGGAATACTATTTTACAATATTACTGTTTTTGTTTGTATTTTTAATCAAATAAATGCAGCCTTGGTGAGCAGAAGAAACTTCTCTGTTATGTGCGCGCCACAGACTGCACGCACGTCCGCTTAGAGTTCCGCCTTTTGCCTTCCGTCAATATTACGTTATTAGAAAAATATTTTTTTAGAGAATCGATTTTTTGACATTTGTGAATCGATTCAGAATCGTCCACGTCCGCATCGCGATGCATCTAAGAATCAATTTTTTCTCCCACCCCTAGATTTCATACAACAGGTTAATAAACAGTTACAATTAAGTCACTTACATTTTAGATGCAATGTTGACTGTTTTTGTTCTGTTTCAGCAGCGAAAATAGTTAAACAAAGATCACGGCAGAACCATCACGCATCACGTGTTTTCTCATAACTGAACGATTCAGCATTTTTAACGAATCGGTTGACTCAAAGATTGAATGATCAATCCATAAACATCTGTCTTAATCATGATCGACTCATTCGAACGAATCGTTTGAACGAATGAATCAATGACTCGCTTATTAAGATGGATGCCTGGCGACACCTAATGGCGGTTTAGTGTTGTTTAAAAGCATCATTCTTTCCCACATGTGTGTGATTTGTGTGTGCAACATTATCATTATTTTTCTTTCACTATTATATTAGCGATTTAAAAGCACCCACTCGTGTCACACGTCGATTAACCGGTGGGAAAATATCCTCAGACACATACCTAATAAATGTATATTTAAATACAATATTGGCCTACCTGGTAAAAAGTTTTATATACTATTTTGATGTCCTTTTGGACACAAGAGGGCAGTATAGCCCTATGTTTGCTTTTTTGTTGAACCAAATAGCACTAAATAGCCTGTTTTTAACTTTTTCATTCTTCTTGAATTGCAAAAACAGAATAAAATGGGTTTAGTTGTGATATTTGTATACTTTTATATAGAAATAAATGGTATATAATTACATTTTTAGAAGATTTTTTGTGTTTCCTTTTTGGACATTACTTTAATCCCTCGCCATAGCAAAACCGTTTGAGATATTTATTATCCATTCACAATTTAGCATATTTAATGTAGTTTCATCATGTTGAAAAAGTTTGGTACGAATAAAATAAATAGTTTAAGAGGAGTGGCAAAAAATTCAGAGGCTGATTTTGCAAAAAAATTCACATTCAGACCAAAATATCTGACTTCCTGATGGCCAGAGCTATTGAATGTAAATTAGAAAGTTGTCCGGCTTGATGAGAACAATATACAAACTATTTTTTCTTTACTGTAGTTAAAACTAACCCCCCCACTTTTGTCAAAAGCATGTTGAAAGTGACACACTTCCTGCTGCCAGTTGGTGGCGCTATAACTTTGACTCACAATAGCTACATCCATCTGATCGGCCTCTTACCACGAACACACTGCTGAAGTTTCATCAAGATCAGTTAATGTATGCAGAAGTTATTCCACTTCCGTGTTTCTCTTTTCTCGCCATAAATTCGATTCCTCGCCACGGCCAAACCGTTCGAGATATCAAAAATCCGTCCGCAATTTAGCATCCTCAAAGTCTTGACTACATGCCCACCGAGTTTGAAGGGGACACGGTGAATTTTCTAGGAGGAGTATTTCACATTCCACAGCAAGCGTTTTCCAAACAACCCATAATAGCCGACTTCCTGTTGGGCTGGCGTAAAACTTGACGGGGGTAAAGTTGTTCGGCCCGATGAGATCTATATGTGTACCGAGTTTCATATTAATTCATGCGAGCGTGTTTGATATATGGATCAAGTTTTAGAACCCCGTTCAAGGGGGCGCTGTTGAGCCCCCCAGCCACGCCCGGGTACCAGCTTCAGCCCGGCCCTGATGGCCGTGGGTTCTGACCTGTGTGCAAAGTTTCAAGAGTTTTTGAGCACGTTAAGGACCCCAAAAGCCCCTGAAACCTTGATTAACAATATAAAAGCAATAGTCAAATCCCCCCCTCCCCTCACACACACACAGACACAGAGAGAGGGAGAGAAAATTCTTCAGAAAATCCACATTCAAACCAAAATATCTCTCTTCCTGTTGGTCAGAGATGGTTCATGTAAATTAGAAAGTTGTCCGTCTTGATGAGAACAATACACATACCAAGTTTTGTGATTCTAGGAAAAACTAAACCCCCATTTTTGACTAAAGGTGGCGCTACTGAGCCATTCCACCACCCCCGTTTCTGAAACTTTGCACATGTCTACTGGCTAATAAATGTGATGTGTCTGTTGAGTTTCATGCAATTTCAAGTATGTTAAGAGTCTCAAAAGCATCAAAAAAGAATATTAAAGTTTGATGCGTTGCCACGGCAACAGTATCTAAGATATCAATAATCCTTTCACAGGTTTACATCTGCCGTGTGTCTACATTGTACACATAAAGTTTGAAGCAAATCGGGTAAAAATAAGACACTGATTTCAAAGCATTTTGAAAGTGATGTACTTCCTGCTGCCTGTTGGTGGCGCTATAACTTTGACTCACAATAGTCACATCTGTGCGATCGGCCTCTTACAACGAACACACTGCTGAAGTTTCATCAAGATCAGTTAATGTATGCAGAAGTTATAACACACTTCCTGTTTCATTTTTTCACCATAAATTAGTTTCCTCGCCACGGCCAAACCGTTCGAGATATCAAAAATCCGTCCGCAATTTAGCATCCTCAATGTCTTGACTTCATGCACACCGAGTTTGGAGGCGAATCGATGAATTCCCTAGGAGGAGTACATTAAATTCCACAGCATGCGTTTCCAAACAACGCTAAATAGCCAACTTCCTGTTTGGCTGGCGTAAAACTTAGAGCACGAAAGTTGTTCGGCCCGATGAGATCTATATGTGTACCGAGTTTCATATCATTACATGCAAGTGTGTTTGATTTATGGACAAGTGTTCGGATCCCGTTCCAGGGGGCGCTGTTGAGCCCCCCTGCCACACCCGGGTACCAGCTTCAGCCCGGCCCTGATGGCCGCAGGTTCTGACCTGTGTGCAAAGTTTCAAGAGTTTTCGAGCACGTTAAGGGCCCCAAAAGCCCCTGAAACCTTGAAACACACTGAAATCAATTGGAAATTCCCTCCCACCCCTCACACACACAGAGACAGAGAGAGAGAGAGAGAAAATTCTCCAAAAAATCACATTCAAACCAAAATATCTGACTTCCTGTTGCTCTCAGCTAATAAGTGTGAATTAGAAAGTTGTCCGGTTTAATGAGAACAATATACATAGCGAGTTTAGTGACTCTATGTAAAACTAAGCCCCCATTTTTGACTAAAGGTGGCGCTACTGAGCCCCTCACCACGCCCGTTTCTGAAACTTTGCACATGTCTACTGGCTAATAAATGTGATGTGTCTGTCGAGTTTCATGCAATTTCAAGTATGTTAAGAGTCTCAAAAGCATCAAAAAAGAATATTAAAGTTTGATGCGTTGCCACGGCAACAGTATCTAAGATATAAATAATCCTTACACAGGTCTACATCTGCCGTGTGTCTACATTGTACACATAAAGTTTGAAGCAAATCGGGTAAAAATAAGAGGGTGATTTCAAAGCATTTTGAAAGTGACATACTTCCTGCTGCCAGTTGGTGGCGCTATAACTTTGACTCACAATAGTCACATCCATCTGATCGGCCTCTTACCACGAACACACTGCTGAAGTTTCATCAAGATCAGTTAATGTATGCAGAAGTTATAACACACTTCCTGTTTCATTTTTCGCCATAAATTCGTTTCCTCGCCACGGCCAAACCGTTCGAGATATCAAAAATCCGTCCGCAATTTAGCATCCTCAATGTCTTGACTTCATGCACACCGAGTTTGGTGTGGATCGGATGAATTCCCTAGGAGGAGTACATTAAATTCCACAGCATGCGTTTTCAAACAACCCTAAATAGCTGACTTCCTGTTGGGCTGGCGTAAAACTTAGAGCAGCGAAAGTTGTTCGGCCCGATGAGATCTATATGTGTACCGAGTTTCATATCATTACATGCAAGCGTGTTTGATTTATGGACCAAGTTTTCGGACCCCGTTCCAGGGGGCGCTGTCGAGCACCCCTGCCATGCCCGGGTACCAGCTTCAGCCCGGCCCTGATGGCCGCGGGTTCTGACTCGTGTGCAAAGTTTCAAGAGTTTTTGAGCATGTTAAGGGCCCCAAAAGTGCCCGAGAAGTAGAAAAAAATAATAATAATAATAACAAAATATAGCTGCGAGCAGCGATTGCGGGCCCAAGCCGGTGGCACCGCCACCCCGGTGCCTTTAGTTACCTAAAGGCACCGGGGATGGCGGTGCCACCGGCTTTGGCCCTCCATCGCTGCTCGCAGCTATATTTATATATATATATATATATACACACACACACACACACACACATATATATATATATATATATATATATATATATATATGTATATAAATATCTATATATATACATATATATATATGTATATAAATATATATATATATATATATATATATATACGTATATATATATATAAAATATAAGACAGAAAATTTTACTTGTCTAACCTTATTCTGATTTTATGATACACCCAAAATATTCCACAACAAATCCTTTAAATTTAATGTAAAAATAAAAACGAAAGTAAGCAGTGTTGGTCTCACGTAACCCTCTCATTAGAATCAAAATGTTTCAATATTTGCGATGTATTTGGATGCTAAACTATTCTTTATTATAGGCTTTGTACTTCACTCGTGTTCCAATATCGATGGAAAAAATCATCCTCTTCACACGCGCAAAAATGTTCTTGGAAACATCACAGTGGAGCTCTGCTTACTGTGAATGGTACAGATTGTACTACTGACTATTTAAACAGAGCAGTGTAATTCGTTTATGTTAGGTTGACTATTTTTATTATTATATTGTATTAGGGCTATAATGAACAGGCTGCGATGTCAAGATTGCAATTCTGGAATGTGTGTGTGTGTGTGACGCGGTTGCGGTTGAACAGTGGACACAAAAACATAAATAAAATGTTTTAGTTAATTCCTACATCCATAGGAATAAATTGAAAATGCTCGCTCTACTCCGCACCATTATCAATGTCTGTGCGGACGTCTGTATTTTACTAGTATATAGTATACTATAGTTAGCGATTTAAAAGCGCTCAGTGGTGTCACACGTCGATTAACCGGTGGGAAAATGTTATCACAGTCACATCCCTAATATATTTATATATAAATACAATAGGCCTACCTGAAAGAGAATTTTACTTGCCCGACCAGAGTATAGCCTGATTAGAACGTCAATAACAAAAAAATAACTTGGGAATCACTAAAACAAGAGATTATTCTAATTTCATTACATTCATTTTAAGTTGCAATCAGCAGTTAATAATAAATGTATTACTGATCAATGGTAACAAGGTTGCACTGCTGAGGCTCATGCTGCTTCTCCAGGAGAATTGTAAACAAATGAGCGCAGCACACAAAAAAGCAACCCAGTTAACAACATACTGACTATAAAAATTACAAATATGGAGTTTTTATATATTTTATAACATATGATAGAGTTAAGCAACCTCACTTGACAAGTAGGCAACTATTTCCTGAATACAATCACGATTGAAACTGTGACATTGATTTCATACAACAGGTTAATAAACAGTTACAATTAAGTCACTTACATTTTAGATGCAATATTGACTGTTTTTGTTCTGTTTCAGCAGCAAAAATAGTTAAACAAAGATCACAGCAACTTGTTTTCTCATTACTGAATGATTCAGCATTTTGAAACGAATCGCTTGACTCAAAGATTCAATGGTCAATCCATAAACATCTGTCTCAATCATGAATGACTCAGTCATTGGAACGAATCATTTGAACGAATGAATCAATGACTCGCTCATTAAGATGGTCGCCTGGCGACACCTAATGGCGGTTTAGTGTTATGTTTAAAAGTATCATTCTTTCCAACGTGCACCATTATCAATGTCCGTGCGGACGTCCGTTTTTTTACTTTCACTTTTATATTAGCGATTTAAAAGCACCCACTCGTGTCACACGTCGATTAACTGGTGGGAAAATATCCTCAGACACATACCTAATAAATGTATATTTAAATACAATATTGGCCTACCTGGTAAAAAGTTTTATATACTATTTTGATGTCCTTTTGGACACAAGAGGGCAGTATAGCCCTATGTTTGCTTTTTTGTTGAACCAAATAGCACTAAATAGCCTGTTTTTAACTTTTTCATTCTTCTTGAATTGCAAAAACAGAATAAAATGGGTTTAGTTGTGATATTTGTATACTTTTATATAGAAATAAATGGTATATAATTACATTTTTAGAAGATTTAGTTTCCTTTTGGACATTAATCCCTCGCCATAGCAAAACCGTTTGAGATATTTATTATCCATTCACAATTTAGCATATTTAATGTAGTTTCATCATGTTGAAAAAGTTTGGTACGAATAAAATAAATAGTTTAAGAGGAGTGGCTAAAAATTCAGAGGCTGATTTTGCAAAAAAATTCACATTCAGACCAAAATATCTGACTTCCTGATGGCCAGAGCTATTGAATGTAAATTAGAAAGTTGTCCGGCTTGATGAGAACAATATACAAACTATTTTTTCTTTACTGTAGTTAAAAGTAACCCCCCCACTTTTGTCAAAAGCATGTTGAAAGTGACACACTTCCTGCTGCCAGTTGGTGGCGCTATAACTTTGACTCACAATAGCTACATCCATCTGATCGGCCTCTTACCACGAACACACTGCTGAAGTTTCATCAAGATCAGTTAATGTATGCAGAAGTTATTCCACTTCCGTGTTTCTCTTTTCTCGCCATAAATTCGATTCCTCGCCACAGCCAAACCGTTCGAGATATCAAAAATCCGTCCGCAATTTAGCATCCTCAAAGTCTTGACTACATGCACACCGAGTTTGAAGGGGACACGGTGAATTTTCTAGGAGGAGTATTTCACATTCCACAGCAAGCGTTTTCCAAACAACCCATAATAGCCGACTTCCTGTTGGGCTGGCGTAAAACTTGACCGGGGTAAAGTTGTTCGGCCCGATGAGATCTATATGTGTACCGAGTTTCATATTAATTCATGCGAGCGTGTTTGATATATGGATCAAGTTTTAGAACCCTGTTCAAGGGGGCGCTGTTGAGCCCCCCAGCCACGCCCGGGTACCAGCTTCAGCCCGGCCCTGATGGCCGTGGGTTCTGACCTGTGTGCAAAGTTTCAAGAGTTTTTGAGCACGTTAAGGACCCCAAAAGCCCCTGAAACCTTGATTAACAATATAAAAGCAATAGTCAAATACCCCCCCTCCCCTCACACACACACAGACACAGAGAGAGGGAGAGAAAATTCTTCAGAAAATCCACATTCAAACCAAAATATCTCTCTTCCTGTTGGTCGGAGATGGTTCATGTAAATTAGAAAGTTGTCCGTCTTGATGAGAACAATACACATACCAAGTTTTGTGATTCTAGGAAAAACTAAACCCCCATTTTTGACTAAAGGTGGCGCTACTGAGCCATTCCACCACCCCCGTTTCTGAAACTTTGCACATGTCTACTGGCTAATAAATGTGATGTGTCTGTTGAGTTTCATGCAATTTCAAGTATGTTAAGAGTCTCAAAAGCATCAAAAAAGAATATTAAAGTTTGATGCGTTGCCACGGCAACAGTATCTAAGATATCAATAATCCTTTCACAGGTTTACATCTGCCGTGTGTCTACATTGTACACATAAAGTTTGAAGCAAATCGGGTAAAAATAAGACACTGATTTCAAAGCATTTTGAAAGTGATGTACTTCCTGCTGCCTGTTGGTGGCGCTATAACTTTGACTCACAATAGTCACATCCTGTGCGATCGGCCTCTTACAACGAACACACTGCTGAAGTTTCATCAAGATCAGTTAATGTATGCAGAAGTTATAACACACTTCCTGTTTCATTTTTTCGCCATAAATTTGTTTCCTCGCCACGGCCAAACCGTTCGAGATATCAAAAATCCGTCCGCAATTTAGCATCCTCAATGTCTTAACTTCATGCACACCGAGTTTGAAGGCGAATCGATGAATTCCCTAGGAGGAGTACATTAAATTCCACAGCATGCGTTTCCAAACAACGCTAAATAGCCAACTTCCTGTTTGGCTGGCGTAAAACTTAGAGCACGAAAGTTGTTCGGCCCGATGAGATCTATATGTGTACCGAGTTTCATATTATTACATGCAAGCGTGTTTGATTTATGGACACGTGTTCGGATCCCGTTCCAGGGGGCGCTGTCGAGCCCCCCTGCCACGCCCGGGTACCAGCTTCAGTCCGGACCTGATGGCCGCGGGTTCTGACGTGTGTGCAAAATTTCAAGAGTTTTCGAGCATGTTAAGAGCCCCAAAAGTGCCCGAAAGGTTGACAAAATAATAATAATAATAATAAATATAGCTGCGAGCAGCGATTGCGGGCCCAAGCCGGTGGCACCGCCACCCCTGGTGCCTTTAGTTACACTAAAGGCACCGGGGTGGCGGTACCGCCGGCTTTGGCCCTCCATCGCTGCTCGCAGCTATATTTATATATATATATATATATATATATATATATATTATACATATATATATATATATATATATATATATATATATACCGTTCAAAAGTTTGGGGTAAGGAAGATTTTTAATGTTTTTAGGAGAAGTCTCTTCTGCTCACCAAGGCTGCATTTATTTGATTAAAAATAGAAACAAAAA
Organism: Rutilus rutilus; assembly: GCA_021464565.1. Classification (NCBI taxonomy): domain Eukaryota; kingdom Metazoa; phylum Chordata; class Actinopteri; order Cypriniformes; family Leuciscidae; genus Rutilus; species Rutilus rutilus. The sequence continues at coordinate 28,705,028 of JAJAQA010000022.1, read as the reverse complement.
CAGTAATATTGTGAAATATTATTCCAATTTAAAACAGCTGTTTTCTATTTTAAAATATTTTACACTGTAATTAATTTATGTGATCAAAGCTGAGTTTTCAGCATCATTACTCCCGTCTTCAGTGTCACATGATCCTTCAGAAACCATTCTAATATGATGATTGATGGTCAATAAATATTAATTATTATTTTCAATGTTGAAAACAGTTGTGTACAGATTTTTTTTCAAAATGCGTTGATGAATGTAAAGTTCAAAAGAACAGCATTTATTTCAAATATAATTTTTTTTAACATTATAAATGTCTGTACTGTAACTTTTTATCAGTTTAACTCATTCTCGATGAATAAAAGTATTGATTTATTTATTTCTTTCCCCCAAAAATAAAATTAAAATTATTACTGACCCCAAACTTCTGAACGGTAGTGTTTAATGTTACAAAAGCTTTAGATTTCAGATAAATGCTGTTCTTTTGAACTTTCTATTCATCAAAGACTGTACATAACTGTTTTCAACATTTAAAATAATAATGAATGTTTCTTGAGCATCAATCATCATATTAGAATAATTTCTGAAGGATCATGTGACAGTGACGACTGGAATAATGATGCTGAAAACTCAGCTTTGATCACAGGAATAAATAACAGTTTAAAATATATTAAAATAGAAAGCAGCTGTTTTAAATTGGAATACTATTTTACAATATTACTGTTTTTGTTTGTATCTTTAATCAAACAAATGCAGCCTTGGTGAGCAGAAGAAACTTAGCTTAAAAATCTTACTGACGCCAAATTTTTGAACAGTAGTATATTATATATTTATATAATTATATAAAAATGTAAGGGATAAGACAGATCATTTTACTTGCCTGACCTGATTAGAACAATGAAAAAAACTTAAATGAAAAAATAACTTGGGAATCACTAAAACGAGGGCGCGATTGAACAGTGGACACATAAAAACATACTCTGTCATTTTGTTCAGAACATCATTCAAACTGCAAAGTGGTAACTTATATTTTTGTACAGTAGCAATAAAACACAACATTGTGCTTTTTTTAAATACATTCAAGCAATCCGCCCCGAAAATGAAACTAAAATGCTCACGGCTGCACAGGCATTCATAATGGTGCGCGTCCTCAGCGAGGAACGAGCAGAACAGAGTCAACGTTTCTTAGGTCATTCCTCCTTCCGTAGGAATTTATTGAAAACGCTCGCTCTGCTCCGCACCATTATCAATGTCCGTGCGGACGAACATATTTTACTTTCGTTTTTAAGTTAGCGATTAAAAAGCCCCCAGCGGTGTCACACGTCAGTTAACCGGTGGTAAAATATTCTCACCGTCACATACCTAGTATATTTTTATATAGATATAATAGGCCTACCTGATTTTGAACACAAGAGGGCAGTATAGCACTATGTTTGACTTTATTTAATTATTGTTTAGACTAAACAACCATTCTGGCAGTTTTTAAACTTAAACTTCATTCTTAAATTGAAAAAAAAAGAATAAAATGAGTTAAGTTCTGATATTTGTATACTTTTATGTAGTAATAAATGGTGTATAATTACATTTTTAGAATATATGAGCCGTTTAGTGTTTACTTTTTTGACATTACTTTAATCCCTCGCCATAGCAAAACCGTTTGAGATATTTATTATCCGTTCACAATTTAGCATCATTAATATATTTTTATCATGTTGAAAAAGTTTGGTGGGAATAAAATAACCACTTAGATAAAGGTGGCTAAAAATTCAGAGGCTGATTTAGCAAAAAAATCCACATTCAGACCAAAATATCTGACTTCCTGATGGTCAGAGCTAATGACTTTAAATTAGAAAGTTGTCCGGGTCGATGAGATCAATATATGAACTGAGTTTTTTTTACTGGAGTTAAAACTAACCCCCCCACTTTTGTCAAAAGCATGTTGAAAGTGACACACTTCCTGCTGCCAGTTGGTGGCGCTATAACTTTGAATCACAATAGTTACATCCATCTGATCGGCCTCTTACCACGAACACACTGCTGAAGTTTCATCAAGATCAATTAATGTATGCAGAAGTTATTCCACTTCGTGTTTCTCTTTTCTCGCCATAAATTCGATTCCTCGCCACGGCCAAACCGTTCGAGATATCAAAAATCCGTCCGCAATTTAGCATCCTCAAAGTCTTGACTACATGCACACCGAGTTTGGAGGGGACACGGTGAATTTTCTAGGAGGAGTACTTCGCATTCCACAGGAAGCGTTTTCCAAACAACCAATAATAGCCGACTTCCTGTTGGGCTGGCGTAAAACTTGACCGGGGGAAAGTTGTTCGGCCCGATGAGATCTATATGTGTACCGAGTTTCATATTAATTCATGCAAGCGTGTTTGATCTATGGACCAAGTTTTGGGACCCCGTTCAAAGGGGCGCTGTTGAGCCCCCCTGCCACGCCCGGGTACCAGCTTCAGCCTGTCCCTGATGGCAGGGGGTTCTGACTTGTGTGCAAAGTTTCAAGAGTTTTTGAGCACGTTAAGGACCCCAAAAGCCCCTGAAACCTTGATTAACAATATAAAAGCAATAGTCAAATTCCCCCCTCCCCTCTCACACACAGAGACACAGAGAGAGGGAGAGAAAATTCTTCAGAAAATCCACATTCAAACCAAAATATCTCTCTTCCTGTTTGTCGGAGGTAGTTAATGTCAATTAGAAAGTTGTCCGTCTTGATGAGAACAATACACATACCAAGTTTTCTTGCTGTTGATAAAACTAACCCCCCCACTTATGACTAAAGGTGGCGCTACTGAGCCCCTCACCACGCCCGTTTCTGAAACTTTGCACATGTCTTCTGGCTAATAAATGTGATGTGTCTGTCGAGTTTCATCCAATTTCAAGTATGTTAAGAGTTTCAAAAGCATCAAAAAAGAATATTAAAGTTTGAAGCGTTGCCATGGCAACAGTATTAAAGATATCAAAAATCCTTTCACAGGTCTACATCTGCCGTGTGTTTACATTATACACATAAAGTTTGAAGCAAATCGGGTAAAAATAAGAGGGTGATTTCAAAGCATTTTGAAAGTGACATATTCCTGCTGCCAGTAGGTGGCGCTATAACTTTGACTCACAATAGTCACATCCATGTGATCAGCCTCTTACCACGAACACACTGCTGAAGTTTCATCAAGATCAATAGGGTATATGTCGAACGTCGCATGACGAAACCGGAAACCTGGTCTCATCGCATCCGCTTGTCATAGAAAGTGTTAACAGCCGTATGAACTGATGCCGATATCTATGGAATTTTAAGGTAATCAGCTAACCGACCTATCTCACTTTGTTATTGGCTTTTTATTCTATTTAAATATCTAAACGTTAGTGTGAAGATTATTTTTTTTTTTACTTTTAAATATCGATCTTCACATGCGAGGGACATTGGTTATGATCATCTTTGCTCGCTCCTTTTAAGTTATCTTGAGTAAAACGGTAAAAAAATGCATGAAGCACATACAAAAGACCTGAACCGGAAGCGATGCGTTCTGTTTTCCGGTTTCGTAATGCGGCGTTCGACATATACCCTATTAATGTATGCAGAAGTTATAACACACTTCCTGTTTCCATTATTCGCCATAAATTCGTTTCCTCGCCACGGCCAAACCGTTCGAGATATCAAAAATCCGTCCGCAATTTAGCATCCTCAATGTCTTGACTTCATTCCCACCGAGTTTAGTGGCGATCGGGTGAATTCCCTAGGAGAAGTGTTTCAAATACCAGACCATGCGTTTCCAAACAACCCATAATAGCCGACTTCCTGTTGGGCTGGCGTAAAACTTAGAGCACAAAAGTTGTTCGGCCCGATGAGATCTATATGTGTACCGAGTTTCATATCATTACATGCAAGCGTGTTTGATTTATGGACACGTGTTCGGATCCCGTTCCAGGGGGCGCTGTCGAGCCCCCCTGCCAAGCCCGGGTACCAGCTTCAGCCCGGCCCTGATGGCCGCAGGTTCTGACCTGTGTGCAAAGTTTCAAGAGTTTTCGAGCACGTTAAGGGCCCCAAAAGCCCCTGAAACCTTGAAACACACTGAAATCAATTGGAAATTCCCTCCCACCCCTCACACACACAGAGACAGAGAGAGAGAGAGAGAAAATTCTCCAAAAAATCACATTCAAACCAAAATATCTGACTTCCTGTTGCTCTGAGCTAATAAGTGTGAATTAGAAAGTTGTCCGGCTTGATGAGAACAATATACATAACGATTTTTGTGACTCTATGTAAAACTAAGCCCCCATTTTTGACTAAAGGTGGCGCTACTGAGCCCCTCACCACGCCCGTTTCTGAAACTTTGCACATGTCTACTGGCTAATAAATGTGATGTGTCTGTCGAGTTTCATCCAATTTCAAGTATGTTAAGAGTCTCAAAAGCATCAAAAAAGAATATTAAAGTTTGAAGCGTTGCCATGGCAACAGTATTAAAGATATCAAAAATCCTTTCATAGGTCTACATCTGCCGTGTGTTTACATTATACACATAAAGTTTGAAGCAAATCGGGTAAAAATAAGAGGGTGATTTCAAAGCATTTTGAAAGTGACATATTCCTGCTGCCAGTAGGTGGCGCTATAACTTTGACTCACAATAGTCACATCCATGTACATCGGGATGTACTAACATGAGTAGCACCCCGTTGTAACAAGGTGGAGGAGAATGAAACTGGATTCTGTAACCTCTCTCTATTATCTGCAGGACCCATGGAGATATATTCGGCAGATTCTTCCACTCTGTCAGAAAATCTACTAAGGGTACCAGTTAGTGTTGCACGGTGTACCGATACTTCAAAAGTATCGCGATACTCGGAAATTAAAAACGTCACGATACCTAAATTTATCAGTATCGATACTTAAAAAAAAAAAAAAAAAAAACGCCTCCCTATATACGTCTGTTTTTTTTTCCTGTTGCACGCAGCAAAGAACCTGCCGCTGTCAGTGTCATGTGACAAAACCGTCTATGGACAAAACACTACAGCGAGATGGCTGCATGTGCGAGCACAAGTGGTCCACGACTCGTAGAAAAAGATGACGCGAGGAGTGACATATGGAAGTACGTTGCCTACCTTGCTCTGTTGCACGGTGCACTGATACTTCAAAAGTAAATCGGAAATTAAAAACGTCACGATTCCTAAATGTATTAGTATCGATACTTCTAAGAATGACCGCGTTCCAGATTTGTAAGGCCGGCGACACACTGGCTGCGTGTCGTGTCCGTTTTTATTTCGGCTCCCATGTTAACTGCCTGCGTGACACACGAGACGCGCAGAAAACGCGTGCATGCTATAAATAGAACCGACGCCTATTTTTCAGGCGTCACGCAAGCATGTTGGAAGCGTTCCCAGGCAAAATAGAATAGGAAAAGATGTTTCTATGTCATTTTGACACGAATACATATTAATAAATGACATTTTGATGTTTGAAAGTTTTGACATAAATACAATATAAATGTAATTAAAAAAAATATATGATCGATTTTCAAATATTGCACCTCTCAATACAGAACTAATTATTCTGTAGCCTATTTTGCCGTCAACACTGCCGACGTTGTCTTTGCTGCTATATTCCACAACTCTCTCCCCACATGTCAAATATATCACCAATGAGGCTTATCATATGTTTCCAATATTAAACATTGTTTAATATAATCGCTGTTCATATTTTTATTCAAAGTTCAGAATCAAGATAAAGCTCTTATGTTTCTTATGATAAATGAGATAATGCTGCTAAATTTATAAAAAAAAATTACCTTGAATGTCATTGCTCTAATTTATTTTTTATATTTTGATATTTCATATTTTGCTCAAATGTTTAATATATCTGCTGTTCATATGTTCATTTATTAGTGTGTTATATGATTAGAATGTTGTCCCGGTTTTAAAATAAAGCACAGCAATGATATTTGAGAGTGTTTCTCCCTTTTCAGGAAAAGTATCGAAAAAGTATCGAAATCGCAATACTTGACTTGGTATCGGTATCGAAACAATAATTTTGGTATCGTCACAACACTAGTACCAGTCTCTCGAGACTGGCCTCTGATGTTATTGTAACAGCCACTTTGGTGACCTGAAGCATCCTGGCAGGAAACAACCGAACTGACTGTTTTTGAACCCCCCTAAGAGGGTGCGAGTTTGACACGGTGTCATGGTGACACTGAGCCATGTGCTCGCTGGAGACCGCTGCGCCCCGAGACCAAGGGTGCGGGATTGGCAGAACGGCCTCCTGAGGGCACCGAGGTGGGGCGGGCACCGTATACTGAGGTGAACACCGCTCCACCCCGATCGGGGTTGCCCCCAGAGGTCTGACACCAGTGGCATCAGGACCTTGGCCGAAGCCTTTTTCACAGAAAAAACAGTCCTCAGATCCATCTTCTGCTTTAAAGGCTTCTGTTGAGAATGCCATTCTGGTCCCCAATATTTCTGAGGGGGAGCACAGGAAATTACACTCTGCCTGTACAAGGAGTTTGTTAATGGCTAGTGCTGCTCCGCCCATATGAAGTTATAAACTCCAAACTCATTGTACACAGGAGATTGAGATGGTTTTTAGAATCTACAATTCCCTTAACTCAACATGTATCAATGCTCAGCACTCTACCTCCTCAGAGATAGACTGCTGAAACACCGGGCTCTCTAACCAGGACGGAAGAAGCCGCGGCGCGGGCTTCCGATCGCAGAGAGAGAGCGCTGGATCCCCCGGATAAAGCAGAGAAAAGGCGGAGCCCGTCTCTAACCTCTCCGCGAGATCCATTTGCGAACCCACAATACCATCTTCCGTGCTGCCTCGACAACACGGGGTCGGTACTGCGAGGAACGCGAGCCTGAACACCCTCCTCAAAGAGTGACAAGCGGGAACGGAGCGAGTACGATAGTAACTCGCAATGCTCGTAGTCAGCACCCTCGAGCGCTGACAGAACATGCTCCGTTTCAAACAAACAACACATACATCATGTGTATCCCCACCCGTAAAGACAGAGGGCAGGGAGGAACACACGATATAAGGTTGTTTTGTTCGCCATAATATCTATGCTTGTGACAGACAACAATAAATAACACAGACAGTATAACACAGAGCGCTTGCTGAGGCACAGAAGCTAGCGCGGTTCTAAACCGGATGTCCTTTATCCTTTCCTGGTCGTCACGTCACCCGCCCGTGACGCCCACTCTCGTCATTGGACTAGTTGATACAAGTGCTTCAGACGCAATCACGCAGAAGCGTTCCCAAAGCGTCATTGACGCATCGCGAGTTCCCTCGAAAGGGAACATATTGTGATTTCTGGATTTTTTTTTTTTTAGATTATGTCTCTCACAGTGGACATGCACTACGGTGACAATTTCAGACCCCTCCATGATTTCCAAGTGGGAAAACTTGCAAAATAGCACGGTGTTCAAATACTTATTTTCCTCACTGTAAATGTAGACTTGTTACGGTATTTTGCCTCCCGAGTCTTTCTGGTAGAACTGACAAGTTTATTTTCGTGCTGGACCATTGCATTGACAATACAAGATCTTGACCAAACACTGATTTCACTGGTAAGCCATCTATTCACACGGCAACATATTGCCTCTATTGCATATATACGTTTGATTGTGATACTTGATTATCCCCTAATTTTGTATTATATATATATATATATATATATATTGTGTATTTGTGTTCTACATTATATGTTGTATAAGCTACTGGATGCCTTAAATTTCCCTCTGGATTAATAAAGTCTCAAATTCGAGATTAAATATGAGACGTGATTTATGTGTGTGTGTGGGGGGGTGGGGGGTTCTTTGTAGTTTTTCATGTTGGTTAGTCTCCCCAGGTGTGTCTTATTAGTTCCCTTGGTTACCCTTGTGTGTAATTTATTACATTAGTGTATTGTATGTATTTATTACATGGCTTGGTTGAATTCTAATGTAGAATGTGGTCTGTTATTTCTTGATAACAGACCGCTGCTAAGTATAACACACCATTGCCATGAAACTGAGCGTTGCCATGGACACGCAGGATTCTAACCGTAGAGACGGAACAGACTATTTTCTTTAGCGGAAGCAATACAATAGTTTTTTTTTTTCAATAAACTCCTTTTTAAATCAATATTTTGTGTCGAATTATTGATTTATTTGGTAGGTAGCCATGTAATAAGCGGGATAATGTGGAGTGAGGCGGTTGTTATAGCGAATACAACCCCTTCAGGCTGATTCAAGACCCCGGGGTTGTATTCGCTATAACAACAGCCTCGCTCTACATTATCCCTTACGTATTAACTAACAAGAACAAACAATGAGCAATACATTTGTTGCTGTGTTTGTTCATCTTTGTTAACGTTAGTTAATAAAATTACAGCTGTTCATTGTTTGTTCAACAATGTTGTTAAGATTTTAATAAAGTATTAAAGCAACATCATGTAGTTTTTGCTCTCGGGGTCCCCCTACAGTTGGGAAACAGTATTGTCTTCTACTACTGTCGTAAAATCTGTCATGGTTACACCAGAGATACACGTGCATTTGTTGACAAGCCGAAACCCCCGAACTCTGCAGAAGGAGTTCTCACGTCTTGGGCAGACTGCCTGCGTTGTGTGTGAAACGTCTTCATCCCAGGTACAGTGGCATATATTTCAGCATGTCATATGAATATAATTTCATGGGTTTTATTTTTTTCAAACGCCAAAAGATCGCCTAGCTCACGTTTACAAGCCAGCGTGATTATAGTAGCCTATGGCTACTGTTTTCCAGAATTCTAATTCAATTCGATGTTTGTGTGGTAGGTAATAGCCATATATCGTCAATATTATAACATCAAGCTACCATAGATGAATCTGCAAAGTTGAAAAATCGATTTGCATTATAGCCTGAGGCAAGACACTTTCACCAGAAAAATATAAAAAAATAAATAAACAAACATGACTATCAGCCTGCAGTGGAAGTGACATATGCCGTAAAGCAGTTGAATTTTGTAGTTCTTTTTATGCTCGGGTTACTACCCGAACCCCGAAGCTCCGTAGTGCCAGTAAAAGCGATACAGACCCCATCAGGCTATGGCAGACGTGTCATTCAACCTATTGTAAGTCGATGTACCATCACAAGTGTCTTCGAAATATATTATGAAGATTGAAAAACTACATGGTGTTGTTTTAATGTTAAAATTAACATTAACAAGATTAATAAATGCTGTAAAAGTGCAGTTCATTATGTTCATGCTAAGTAATGTAATTAACTAATGTTAACTAATTCACCTTATTGTAAATTGTAACCGAAAAGTGTTTGTGACTGATCTACAGTCTTCAGGATAATGATTTAAATAGAGAGAGTCACTTTGCATTGTCAGCACATGCTTCAGTGCTCTGAGAGTGTTTATAGTGCTGTGAGTTTAACACTTCATGACTGAGAGCAGAACACAATCTTCATCATCACACAAGACTAAACTACAGCAATGAACACAATCAACATCTTCATCTGGACCATTGCACTGTTTATTCAAGGTCTGTGTAATACAGTTTTTACAATAATTATTAGTTTTCTTAAAATGTGAAAATATATATATCATATACTGTATATCATTATATATATATATTTTTTTTTTGTTTGTTTGTTTGTTTGCGTTTTCTTTCAGAGTGTAGAGGACAGATCACTGTAACTCAGAGTCCATCAATACCAGCAGTTCAACCAGGAGAAGAAGTCAGAATAAACTGTAAAACCAGCAGTAATGTGCATGGTGATGCTTATTTACACTGGTACTCACAGAAACCTGGAGAAGCTCCTAAACTCCTGATACATACAGCAACAAGCCGTTATACTGGAACTCCATCTAGATTCAGTGGCAGTGGATCTGGCAGTGATTTTACGCTGACCATCAGTGGAGTCCAGACTGAAGATACAGGAGATTATTACTGTCAGAGTTTACACTATATCAACAGTAAACATGTGTTCACACAGTGATAAAGAGTCGTACAAAAACCTCTGTCAGTCAGACGTCACAGTGACTGCACTGATACAGCTGAGAGAAACTGCAGCTGCTGATGGAGGATCACAAACTACACAATATCAAACCTTTCACACACTTTATTCATTTATTAGGATGTACTAAATAAACATATAATCTTATATCTCTTACTAAACTGGACTAAAATGTGTAGAAAATGTGAGTGGAGACTGTTGTTTTAAAACTTCTTTTTCTTGTAAAGCCACTACATTACAATTTCACACATAGAAAGACACACGTACGAATGAGACACTAAATTTAAAATGGTTAAAAGCACTATTTTTAAGGAAAATCTAATCACACTGATGCACATTATGACAGAAACCCTTAACAATTGGGGTTAGATGTAGCTCAGTGTTACAACTAATCCACCAAGTGTACAACGATAATGAAATGAAAACAGGGAGCCACACAACTTTTCAGGTTTGAGTATTTATTTATATATTTATTTTGCCACATTTAACTTTGTTGGACTTTCACAAACAATGTTGTACTTCAAATGTCAAAGTATGATTTTTCCCCCACATTTGTTAACTACGCATTGATCACTTATTTATTTATTAAGAATATAGTCTGTTTTTCATGCAATAAACCCTTTAAAATGTGATTTTAAGCTCGTTTTTATTATTATTACTGTTATTATTAATAATAATAATTTTGCATGCAGCTGCCACACACAAATATAATTCAATTGCTATTACAATATTTGATGATTTTATTTATTTATTTATTGCAAAACTGTGCAGCCCTTTCCTATATCTCTATCCATGATACTGATCCCTAATAGAAGGATGATTGGATGAGGGATGGATGTATGGATATCTATCTATACAGATGCAAAAACAATATCAAACTATACAGAAAAAAATAGTACTGAATTATTAATTTGTTCAACTAACCCCTCTGTCTGTTACAGTTAACTGTAACATTTGCACTTTCTTTCACTTTCAGTGCAACTGTGTGAAAATGGAAGGTCCTAGAAAAAACTTTAAGTGTTCATTTGTAGCAGAGATGTATGTTGCTTTTGTAAAAAAAAAAAAAAAAAAAAAAAAAATTTATCTAACTTAATTATTTTTTATAATTGGGCCAAAACCAAAATGTGTTAGGTTCTCGCTCTCCCCTACTAAGAAAAGCACTGGGTAATATAAGGTAACTACATGGGTTCAGGGTTAGTACCTAGTTATTACCCAGTTATTTCAATTACTATAATAAGTACATAGTAAGAACATGGGGAACAGGGCTGTAAAATAAAAAGCTTCTGACTATCAAACATGGTTTAGTGTGGAGTGATAAAACACAGTTCAATTATCTTAAGATGTTGAATTTCAGAGGAACTATCCTACAGCAAACACTGAACCAGACTATTTAAATGTTGAGCAAGGAATCTCATTAGCTGCAGGATCATCAGAACCCAATCAGCTTGTGACATGCGGTAATGATGTCATTGCTTACAGACTGCATGTAAAGAACTGATCATCCTGATCTAGATCCAACCCTGGTCCTGGAGACTCTCCCTATCAAACACCTGATCAACTCATCAGCTCATCAGTAGAGACTCAAGACCTGAAATGGTTGTGTCAGATTAGAGACATTGTTGGGGAACCATTGATCTAGAGTTTCATGACTGAACTCGATATATATATTTTTACATGTGTGTATTTGTGTGTAAATGTGTATTTCAGTATATTTAATGTTACTGTGCTTCAGCCATTCAAAGCCGTTCTTTAACCCTGTCAGTAAAGCTGTTTGACTCTGATGAGTCTGAGGTGAGTCTGTATCTCGTCCTGATCTCTCTTCGGTCTCGTCGTGAGCTCACAGTCTACAGCAGCTTTTGCATTCAGAGGGTGTTTTATATGATCAGCACATGCTTCACTCTGCATGTGTTTATAGCTCTATGAACTGAACATGACATGATCAAGAGCTCTTCTTCATCAACCAACAAACATGACTTTCAGCATCATCTTCCTCTTGACTCTGGCAGTGTTTAGTTCAGGTTTGAATAATGATTTATGATTGTATTTTCACACACTAATAACACTATATCATTACAATCAACATCACTCTTGTGTTTATGAAGAGTCAGTGTTTCAATATGATCATCATGTTTTAGGTGTAATATATGATCCTGTCACAACAGCGATTCTTACTTTGTGATCATGGATTTTTAAAAAAAAAATTATAATACATTAAAGTTTTTTTAAAACCCCTAAAAACCACCTTCTTTAAATGTAAATGTGCAGCAGAAGTGAAAGTGTTCCAGTCCAGATCATGTAACCAATCAGAGAGTGAGACTGAAACCCCATTTGCATTGTCAGGGTGGAGTGATTGTGATCCTCTCAGAATAGAGCAGCTCTGTCTCCAGAGACCATGTTCAAACCCCAAGAGCTTTATTTGACATTTACTGCTACATCAACCTTCTGAAAAGCACCTGCATCTTCATCTGTTAGTTGAATGATGTTGTCAGACACAAAGTGAACTTGTTGAGAAGCTTTATTGAGTGTTGCAGCAAACACAGCAGATTGAAAGATCACACACACACACACACACACACACACACACACACACACACACACACACACACACACACACACACACACACACACACACACACACACACACACACACACTCAGTTTCAGTATTGAGTTGTAAATCACTACAGCTGCAGCACTAGACTCATGTGAATCCTGCCTGACACAGGACACTCAGATACGGCTCATCTTCAGGAGAGAAACATCAGCACTCAGAGCTCTTGTGGAACGAGACCTCATGAGGAGCTCCATCATGTGTTACTCTGCAGACGTACAGCTCTCCCTCTTCCCAGCGTGCTTTGCTGAGGGTCAGGACGCTACTGCGGCTGTAGCGGCCGTCCTGCTGGCTCTCTGCGCTGGTCAGAACCCCCTCGGTGACCTCTGACCCGTCCAGTGTCCAGCTCACCAGCGCCCCCTGTGGAGAGTAAGAGCTGAGCAGGCAGAGCAGTGCGGCTGAGTCTCCAGAGATCTGCAGAGAAGAGGGCGGCAGCAGAGACACTGAGGGCTTCACTGTGGGACCAGCTGCAGGAGACAAACACAACACATTCACACACACACACACACACACACACACACACACACACACACACACACACACACACACACACACACACACACACACACACACACACACTTTGTTTAAAGCTTTCATACATATTGCATTATAAAAGTAGTTTAATGCATTAATTATGCACTGTTATATACATTAAAATGCATGTATGATCTCATCAATAAGTGTAACAGCAGTTATAACACATATTATCTATTATCAGGCCGATCTGACTGCTTTAATTCCAGCAATTATTCACTCTGAACATAAATATCTTACATTTTGAGATATTCACCTGAACTGAAAATGTAACTCAATTTCAAACAGAGTTAAAACACAATTGAATCATACAGAATGAACAAAACACTGAATTATAAGCACAACATGAGCAAAAGAGATTCAGTATCATTGACTGAACTACAGAAAGCAGCAACATTTACATTCTGATGTCAAATCTCTTTTTCCATGTATGATTTCTACAATAAAAGATGAACTAAATATGAACTCAGTGTAGAAATAAATGAAGGAAAAACAAACCTGTAATAAACTGATTAAACTCATAGTGAGACACAGTGTGGAAATATGTTTAGAATTTATTTCATTTTTTTATTATTATTTTTTTTGTTGAAAGAAATAATGCTATTCTTATAATAATATCATTGTTTTAGATTAAATAATTATACAAAAATATCAGTGACACTTTAAAGCCTTTATACATATTGCATTATAAAAAGTACTTTTAATGCATTAATTATATATTGTTTTACACATTATGATGCATGTATAATCTCATCAATAATTGTAACCAAGGTTTTAACATATTATAATATTATCTATTCATTGTTACACCTCCAAAAAATGATAATGCATTAAAACTCATGACAAACAACCAATTCTAGATGTAACAATGAATTTGCAAATATTATAAAACATTTTAACTTTGGTTACAGTTATTTATGAAAACATATATGACATTATAACATACGCTATTAATACCTTTATAATGCATTATACATAAAGGCTTCAAGTAAAGTATCACCACAATATCTAATTATTATTATTATTAATAAATGTTGTTCTTTTTTCAACTGTAAAACACTTTCTGAAATTAAAATTATATTTTTATTTAATATATAATTAAATAGACTTATCGATCACCAGTTTAGTTCCTCCACCGAATGTGTACCACAGTGATACAATCTAATGAAACGCTCGTACAAAAACCTCTATTCCACTCGAGTGAACACACACTCCAGCAGAGAGAGAGAAACAACACTTCAACACACTGATATTAGAAGATCCTCAGCTCTTCTCAACACTCACTCATTCAGATTTGACTAAATGCTTTCTGATATAACACTGTTTAAAGAAATATATTTGATGAGCTGTGACCTCTGAGGTGACCTTTGACCTCTTTGATCATGGATGATGTTGTGGAGTTTCTCATAATGATGCTTCTGTTCTTCATATGCAGATCAATCATCATGATTCACAGAAAAACCTGCAGCTTCAGACTTCAATCTTCAGTGAAAATCTCTTCAAATAACGAGTTTATTGAATATTAGAGCCAAAGTCAATAGAAAGTGTCAACAATGAAAATATAAAAGGTATTTTGCATGTTCTACACAGTCAAGCATGTTTTCATATTCAAGGTCTGTTCTAAAAGTATCTGGACTGGTTATGAATCTCCACACAAGATCATGAAACGTGAACAAGCTCTAATATGTCTCCATCTTTAACAGCCTGTTTCTTCTCCATTTGATGATTTCAGACACACATGAGGCTTCATGATAGATGGAGTGACACCATGAACTCTGATTAGAGATTCACAATCAGTCCTGATACTTTCTGAACAGACTCATGATTCATGATCTTACTTTAGTGATGGCGGTTCATCTAGTGGAAGTGTAGCAGTGATGATGGTCACATGACTGAATATGGACACAGAGATGGACGTTCATCTGCACATCCTCAGTGTCTCAGGAGTCACAATAAAAATACTAAATAAAGTCATGATTCTGTAACTCTAGTGTATATTAGTTAGTTATCAGCACAAGCTGTTGTAAATCCTGCCCACTTCTTTGCATTGTCAGCACATGCTTCAGTGCTCTGAGAGTGTTTATAGTGCTGTGAGTTTAACACTTCATGACTGAGAGCAGAACACAATCTTCATCATCACACAAGACTAAACTACAGCAATGAACACAATCAACATCTTCATCTGGACCATTGCACTGTTTATTCAAGGTTTGTGTAATACAGTTTTTATAATGATTATTTATTATCTTAAAATGTGAAAAAATATATATATATATATATATATATATCATATACTGTATATCATTATATATATTATTTGTGTTTGTGTTTTCTTTCAGAGTGTAGAGGACAGATCACTGTAACTCAGAGTCCATCAATACCAGCAGTTCAACCAGGAGAAGAAGTCAGAATAAACTGTAAAACCAGCAGTAATGTGTATGGTGATACTTATTTACACTGGTACTCACAGAAACCTGGAGAAGCTCCTAAACTCCTCATATATCACACATCAAACCGCAATACTGGAACTCCATCTAGATTCAGTGGCAGTGGATCTGGCAGTGATTTTACTCTGACCATCAGTGGAGTCCAGACTGAAGATACAGGAGATTATTACTGTCAGAGTTTTCACTGGCCAGGCAGCACTAGGCTGTTCACACAGTGATAAAGAGTCGTACAAAAACCTCTGTCAGTCAGACGTCACAGTGACTGCACTGATACAGCTGAGAGAAACTGCAGCTGCTGATGGAGGATCACAAACTACACAATATCAAACCTTTCACACACTTTATTCATTTATTATGATGTACTAAGTAAACATATAATCTTATATCCTTTACTAAACTGGACTAAAATGTGTAAAAAATGTGAGTGGTGCTTATCCTTTATTGTTCTTGTAAAGCCACGACAATGTAATAATTGCAATAGCCTATGCTGTCTCCTAGAGAAATATTTATCAGCTGAATAATTGTAAAGAAATGGATGTTTAAATGCAGTTGTCGGGACCTTACTCGTCCTGTGGCCAATTTTCCGGCATTCCTCTGGACTGGCATTGAATCACTAGAACAGGGGTGTCAAACTCATTTTCACTGAGGGCCACTTCAGCATTATGGCTGCCCTCAAAGGGCCGGCTGTAACTGTAAGACTTTTAAAATGTTAATATATTGTCTTTTTATTATTACTTATTTAAGTTACAAATATTGTATATGCATTTGCAGGGGGTGTTTCTAGGTTTTAAAAACATCAGAGGATGAATCCGAAACATCAGGGGCTGGGTAATAATGATTTGATACAGAGAATAATGTATATTGTATATATGCAGGGGCAAACTGGCTCAAAAAGTCAGCCCTGGCACTGTAGCCCAGCACACATTACCACACAGTCATGCGTATTCAAATGTGAGGTTGTTACGTCCCTGTGTTGCGTGTGTTTTGTTTTTGTTTCTCTCCCCGCTTCTCTTGTCTACTTTCACTTCTTAGGTACCCGTGATTTGTCCGGTAATCTGTCAATCATCATCAGCGCTGACGTCATCAATCATCTCTGTCGCCAATGGGAAAAGACCACCTCGGATAAAAGAGAACGCCAGACGTTTCTTTCCCACGCACGGCTTTCTGTTGATATCTTGCACAAATGACCTTGCTCTTGTTTCTGTAACCCTTTTGGTTTTGTGTTGCTTGATGTTAGTGTATGATTCCATTCTTCTTGTATTCGTTTCTTTTTGTTTTATGTAACTTGAGTATACAGTGTCTCACTGTATGTTACTAGTCCTGAAAGAGGCGGACAGGTAAGAATGTCACGTGACATACACTGCAACACGTAGGGTTTTTGAACTGTCTAGTACATTAGGTTAGGGGCGAGTGCCACCCCATGTACTTTTGGTTATGGGTAGTTAGTGGAGACTAGATAGGGCGTCCTGGACGCTGAAGATTTTGCCTTGCCTTTTAAACTGGAGGTCGACGCAAGTGCCGTAGGTGCTGGTGCGGTACTCCTTCAAGAGGACAAAAATAGCATCGAACATCCTGTGTGTTATTTTTCTCGAAAATGTAATAAACACCAGTGTAACTATTCGACCATTGAGAAGGAGGCTCTGGCGTTACTGTTGGCACTACAATACTTCGAGGTTTACGTAGGCTCCAGTTCTCTCCCTGTCACTGTTTATACGGATCACAATCCGTTAGTTAGTTAGGGGGGTTCGGGGGCATGCTCCCCCGATAAAATTTGTATTTCTCGGACCTACATATGTGCACACACACACACGCACGCACACACACACACGGAGGTTGCTTGCGGAAACATTGAGCAGAACGCGCTGTGAACACGGAGCGGAGAGCACAGCGCACACACACAGCGGAACGCGATTCGAAGTTATGCATCTTCGGAAGCGGACTCGCACGCAAAGTCATAAAACACGCTGAGCCAGAGTCAAACCATCGCCGAACACGGAGGGGCGTGGCGGCTTTAGTATCTTTCGGCCAAAAACCGGAAAAAAAATTTTCGTCAGCCTAAATTTTGTTGCATCCCTAATTACCCATATGCTCTCGCGGGCCATATAAAATAATGTGGCGGGCCTTGAGTTTGACACATGTGCACTAGAGTCATGGAGACTACAGGATCATATCGAGTCATCAGCCATACAAATACCATACAGTTATTTTATTATTGAACCTACCTCTCAAAAAATATGTTTTTATGTGTGTGTGTGTGTGTGTGTGTGAATATCTTGTGAATGATTAGAAGATTCTACACTTTAGGATTGGCTTTTCATTAGTAACTCCTGTAAGAATCATGGTAACTAACTAGTAATGACTACAGTGTTACTACATACTTCTAAAGACATTTTCTAAAAGATGTAAAAGTTCACCAAAAATCTCAAACGCTTGAAATAACTTTAGTATTTTGGTTGCACAAATCATGACTAGAAAAACAGCTTTAAACTTGAGGCATGAAACAAGTAACTTGTATAAAACATTTATATTTTTTATATTTTTTTATTAAGTGTCTGATACCATTTCCGGTAACACTTTAGAATACTGTTCCTTCATTAATGAATAACTACACAGGAACAAATGAGTAATGCATTAGTAACACTCTAGTAACTACTATTAACTAACAAGAAACTCTGATTAACGAATTAACGAGTAATAGCGCTCAGTCGGATGTGGTAGTTCACTATTAGCTAATCAATAACTACTATTTTTCATACCTCACTGAAGACTATAAGAACTACTATATACAGGTTCATAAATATTTATAATGCACAATGTTTAATATAAGGTAATGGTAGCCCATTAGTAATGACTCAAGTGTTACTACATCTTTATAAAGGAACTACTAGTTATTTGGATCAGTATCTAAAGTGAAGATCATGGGAACACACTAGTAATGACTAAAGAGTCACCAAATCCATTGGAAGGAATTACTATTCAAAATCTTACAAAAATCTCAAAAGCTTACAATGACTTCAGTCAATATTAGGCAGTTATCATGTTTTTCACTTTAGATACTGATCCAAATAATTAGTAGTTCCTTTAGAATGATGTAGTAACACTTGAGTCATTACTAGTGGGTTATCATTACCTTTTATTATAAATTATGCATTATTTATGTTAATTATGAACCTGTAGATCAGTGGTCACCAACCTTTTCAAGCCTAAGATCACATCCAAAGTCCAAATGTAAACCAAGATCTACCACTTGCATAAAATTATGAAAAAACAAGGCCACAATGTAGTTGTACTTTGACATTCTTTGTTGCCTGTTAGTCACTAGCAAAATATTGATTTAACTATACAAATAGTATATAACTATACAAACTGTCAACTATAATTCAACATTTGCGGAGGTGCGCGCGCGTCAAAAAATGACGTCATTGTAACAGCGCGCGCGCCTCCGCATCCAAAGATGCACGACTTTCAGCCGAATCTGCCCGAGCAGACGGATATTAGTACATCTCATCACACCGGCACCCAGTTTGCGCGTCTAAATCAGTTGTATGGTCTGGTTTTCAGTCTAAAACAGTTGCGTCAAGTATAAATGCCTCGTCTGTTTGGGGAGGTGCGCGCGCAGTCAGCGGAGGCTCGCGCTGCGGTGCAAGGCGAAAGTATAAACAAGGCTTAAGTCAGCGGTTGTTTTACAGACATTATATGTAAACTATAAGCTATTTGATTGGACAGATATACCCCTTTCCCTCCCCTAGACACCATTTACTACACACAATAGGCTCACACATGGTGCATTTTAAATTAATAAATAATAATGAATAAAAAAAAAAAAACTTTTTTTTTTCTGATTTTGAAAACTCTTCGCGATCGACTTAAAATGCTTCCAAGATCGACTTGTCGATCGCGATCGACGGGTTGGTGACTCCTGCGAGATAGTAGTTCTCTGGGAGGTATGAAAAAAATAGTAGTTATTGATTAGCTAATAATGAACTACTACATTCATCTGAGCGCTATTACTTACTAATTTGTTA
This sequence comes from Rutilus rutilus, assembly GCA_021464565.1. Lineage (NCBI taxonomy): Eukaryota > Metazoa > Chordata > Actinopteri > Cypriniformes > Leuciscidae > Rutilus > Rutilus rutilus. The sequence goes on along the minus strand of JAJAQA010000022.1, from coordinate 28,685,447 downwards.
ATCAGAGTTTCTTGTTAGTTAATAGTAGTTACTAGAATGTTAATAATGCGTTACTCGTTTGTTCCTGTGTAATTACTCATTAATGAATGAACAGTATTCTAAAGTGTTACCGTGCATTGTGCTGTGCAAATGCACTGTTAAAAATTACCTGTAAATTTTACAGTAAAATACTGGCAGCAGGGTTGCCAGCCAATTACTGTATTTTTTACAGTAGCGTTTCTGTAATTTAATTTACAGAATTTTACTGTATTCTCTGATTACAGTAAAATTCTGTAAATTAAATTCCAGAAACGCTACTGTAAAAAATACAGTAATTGGCTGGCAACCCTGCTGCCAGTATTTTACTGTAAAATTTACAGGTAATTTTTAAATGGAGTATACAATATATTTTCCTGATTTTTGAGTATTAATGATTGGCAGCTGAATTTTAAATGTAAATTATTTATCAACTGCATAAGCTTTAAACAATTGTTTTTAAATACATAAAGTGTTGTATAATGCACAACTTAATTCCCCTATTACTTCACAAAACAAAAAAATAATTCAACATACTTATCTTGAAAAACAGGTAAAAATGTATAACTTTAAAATCTGCATGAAAAAAAGTCATAAACAGTGTATTTTGTATTATTTTGATTTCATTTTGATTTTTTTTAAATGGACATGAAATTAAATATTTTTAAATTACTTGAAACAAATTAGCCGTCATGGCCCTTCACACAAAGAAGAAATACGCAAACAACATACATTTAAAACCACAAGTTGACCAACATGATCATAATAATAAAACAAAAAGAGACGGGTGAATTTTCACCACTTCATTACCAGACAAACATGTCCAAACAACAAGGCCCCAAGTCAGTCCAACAAACTTCTGATCAAAAATGGAGAACAATTCAGCTCCAGAATGCTGTTCCATCACAGGATGCAAAGAGTGGCTAGAAACATTGAAAAGAAAAAAGAGGACAATATATATTAGATATATTACAAAACATAATGATACAGTCAAAGACAGACACAGGGATGACAGATACAGTTAAGCCCCTTTCACACAGAGATTCCGGAAAAGTGACCCGGGATTTGATCCAGGTTCATTTGATTTGGTTCATTCACACTGCCAGTGATTTTCCGGAATCAGAGAGTGCATTCACACACAACACGTAAAGACACGTGACATCGATGTGACTTGTAATGTCTCAGCAGCGTCTTAAGTTTGCTTATGAGCTGTGATCTCTCTCTCTCTCAAGAAACCACGCTTGTGCATTTTTTTCTCTGATTCAATCATAAACTTGTGCATTACGTACCGTTTCACAGCTGGCGAACAATCCCGGCTTCAGCGTCATCACTACAACACGGCATTATTACGGCTTGTGTTCACATAGCGCGCGTTCCAGGACTGAACACGGCAATGTTACTAGGTCCCCAACCCGGCATCGATCCCGGCATCAGTCCCAGGTCATGTTTGCGTTCACACAGAAGGCATTCTGGCAATTTCCCGGGAACATCGCGCTGTGTGAAAAGGGCTTTAGAGACAGATAGAGAATATTAAAAGGTTACAATTAAAGGGAAAATAGATCTGTGTGTGTGTGTGTACAACTTACATTTCAGAAATTCCACTGTTAATCCATCACTTTGCTGGGCAGAGTGGCAACATGTGGGTTCACTGCAACCTGTTTCTTCTGTACCATTTGCCCTGTTGTTTTAGATGGCAATTTTTCTCTTGATTTCTTTGTTCCTCTTTCCGGATTAATACACACAAAGCGCCTAAAGGGTCAGGAAACAGACAATATGTAATTAAGATTGGTTTTAAGTTTTTGAGGCTTGTAATCATGTTTTTGAAATTGGACCATATATTAGAGCAGTGTTTCTCAACTCCAGTCATGAGGACCTCCCAGGAAGTTTTATATGTCCACTAATTAAAACACCTGATTTAACTCATTAGCTTGCTAGTGTTAAAGATGGAGACATCTAAATCATTCGCCCTAAAAATTCTCTCTTCTCGAGTTGAGAAACATTGTGTTAAAGGGATAGTTCGGCCAAAATTGATATTAAACCCATGATTTACTCACCCTCAAGCTGTTCGAGATGCATATGTCAATCATTTTTCAGACTAACACATTTTCAGTTATTTTAGAAAATGTCTTAGATCTTTCAGTGGTTATAATGTCAAGTTATGGGATCCACCTCCTTCAAGTCCCAAAAATGTGCATGCATCCTTCACAAAAGTAACCCATCCAGCTCCAGGGGGATAAACGAAGGCCTTCTGAGGGTAATCCGTGCGGTTTTGTCGTAAAAAAATATACATATTTAAAACTTTATAAATGAAAATAACTGGCTTGAATGAGTGGACCCCATTACTTCACATTATAACCACTGAAAGATCTAAGACATTTTCTAAAATAATTGAAAATGTGTTCGTCTGAAAAATGATTGACATATGCATCTCGAACGGCTTGAGGGTGAGTAAATCATGGGTTTAATATAATTTTTGGCCGAACTATCCCTTTAAAGGCCTCAACAGAAAAGGCAAGTTCTGATATTGAATAAATGTGTAAAATGCAGGTACTGAGGTTGTTAAGAATTCAATCATTACCTTTGAATGAACTCCAAGGTACTGCCTCCTCCTGATTGAATGTGTAATATGCTGTGAACAGTATGGGAAGGCCAGACAGGAAGCTGTGCTGAAAGCTCTCCTCACACACACAACTTGGCCTTCCAGTGCCCACTTGTCTGTGTCTCCTAAAACAATACAACATGTGACAATAGTTATTTTTAACTATACCATTTTTATTTTTAGGTTTTTTACATTTAAACTATAATTTAGTATTCAGAGTGCATGAACTCTTTCTTTTAAATAAAGTTAAAAACGACATTACAAACAAACAATAAGCACATTTCACACAGAGTAGGCTACAGCTAAAAAAACACATTTCGTACTGAAATGTAAGCCAACTATGGATTTTTACACCGGCATATTAAACGTGCAACAAACCACCTGGTAACTTATTACAGCATCATTTATAATTTATATGACATGCATCCTCCGTGAGTCTGACGCAAGGCTTTAGCAACGGCGTTTTCATTTCGGCGCCCATTTTAACAGATGACTTGATTTTGATTTGATTTACACCATAAAATAATCACGACGAAGTGTGCTAATCAACACGAAGCTCGTGTGAATACCGACAGTTGTCATTAAAGCATGTAATTCTTAACATAGGAGCCCATAGATTTTCTGCCCATAGCCGCTGTAGCGCCGGGGTGAGATGTGTAAAATACTACCGCGTCCGCGCTGCTGAAGCCCGGCGCAAGTCTCCTTCGCGCCCCGCGGTCGGAGGATGTGTGATCCGGGGTTACCAATATGAACCGCGAATATAACGTTACCTTCATAGTCTACGAGTTACCAAACATTGAAAATAAGAAACTGAAATAATAAGTCACTTACCACAGAGTTGTGAAGCAATCCTCTTGCGCTACCCGAAAGTCGACGACACGACCGTTGAAGATCACAAATGCCTCTGAAGATTTGAAATTTACAGCAATATTCTGTATTTTGAATTAAACCGCCTAGCGACCCCAGAATGCATTGCAATTTACAGCAATATGCTGTATTATTAGAAAACAGCCAGCTGCTGTAAAATAATGCTGTAATTTTTACAGCAATTCATTACAGTGTGTATGTAAATCACCTTATGTCCAACATTTTGTATATGTGCCAGTCCATCTTCCCCTCCATCCAAGTCAAGTAAGTTTTATTGTTGTACCTCACAAGAATACTGTTACATAAACACATATAAATACACACAGCCTATCTAAAAAGAGGTAATCTAAACATAACTAAACATTTAAACATATACATATACTCTGAAACATTCAGGGCAAACCGTGCAAACGGGAACAGTGCAAGAGGACATTAAGGGCATAGGGACATTACTATGTATAGTATGACATAGACAGATTCACATTATGTAATAACATTTTAAAAAGAGATGTAGGTGCTTCAGACAATTGTGATGTGTGTGCATGGATAGCAGTGAGGAAGTTTAAATGCGTAGTCGTCTTGTACGCAGGTAAGGACTGTGCACTCAAAAAATACTTTGGCTTAAAATTCAAGATTTAGGCCTATGTATTTGAATTGCATATACAAATGTTATTCATTTGGATTACACGGTTTTAACATAAACTAATAATCTTAATTTGATGCATATCAATACTAAAAAAATCATGACAGTTTATTATTAATTATTTGCATCTATTTGATTTGATTTAAATAATCATGGTTGAATAGTAAGTCATGGTTGAAATCTGGCTAGCTGTGGAACAAGCAGTATTCAGTTAGTTAAAATATATGAGACTGAAACAAATTGGATTTATTGATGATAAAAATTGAGTGCTATTTAAGGGTATGTTTACATGTTTACAATTATCAACATTTTTCATTTGCGTTTTTCATCCCCGTTCACTCGGATCAGCGGAAACAACTAAAAACGGTGTATTCTGCTCCCAGGCCAGTAGTTGGCGATGTCACATTGTAAAGATACACTACGCACCTATAGACTGAACACGTAATACACATGCTCATGACATCACTGTTTTCACGAACCCGTTTTTCTGTAAAAAAATGAACGTTCGTGTAAATGAACGGCCAAAACGCATAAAAAGTTATACGGTTTTAGTTGAAAACTGCTTGTGTAAACTGCCCCAAAACACATTTGGTTTATTAGTACTATTATAGTGTTATTATAGTATTATTACTTATAGTATTATTATTCATTTATGACTGACAAATATGTATCACATTAAATCTATTCATTTGTTTATGTCAAAACTGTGTAATCCAAATGGATGGAAATTTTAAACATTAAATTTAAACTTTTATTTTATTGGAAATTTAAGATCCAATTTTATATAGAATTTGGCATTGAGAAAGGTCACATGTGACTGAAATGTTTGTCATAAAAGCAGGCGCTTTATCTCGCAATTTCAATCGCAATCACACCTCAGACAGTTTTAAGGTAGCCTACCTAAACAACGACTGTTGCAACAGGGCCGAGGGCTGGGTTAGAAAATATGTGACGTCATTATGTTTTTTAATTTAATCAATGTTGATTATGAAAGTGAGCATGCAGCATGAGAAAGATATTATACATCATGAGATGCGCAATGTCTGGAGACATGGAGTGGGTAAAACATGATTTTGACCACTTCATTGAGTCTTGTTTTGTAGAATGTCTCTTTTTAAAAGATTTTCGTTTTGTATAAATTGTATCTTAATTTTGATCAATGTTTTATCAACCAATTGCCTGTATTTACTAAATAAGAAGCAAATATATAGCAGACAATGTAATTAGGCGGCAACACGATCACTTGCATTGCACGTGAACTGGAGGGCGACAAAACTCATCTTGTGCCTCACAGATTTGAGAAATATAGGCTATCTATTATAGAAAGCTTGAAATGTCTACTTTCAAACGAAAATATTCAAAACCAAAAGAAATGGGCTACTCTCTGAATATGTCATCTGAAATGTGCATTTCTCTCTGGCGTTCATGGCGAGTCCGCATCGTCAACTTCATCTTTGCAGCGACACAGAAAACACCAGTATATTAATAAATAATTAAATGTCTCCTTGCTATTTTAGACACATTCATAATCATTACTTTTACCGGTTCTTTGTGGCAAGCTATATGCGTGCGGTCGTGTGCTTGAGTGCGGCTCATATGTAAACGCTTATAGCTTGTAATTAAATTAATATAAAGGGTCGATTTGTCCACGAATGGCTTAAATGAACAACTACTAGTCGACTAGAAAAAAACTTTAGTCGGAAGCAGCCCTTATTCCACATATTTTCGAGCCAGGCAGCAGGCTATTCTTCTGGGTTGAGCGAGCGACCCTGCGGTCTGCGGAATGAGCGAGCGGAGCGGAATATTCAGAAATGCGCTCTCCGCTCACGAGCTCTGATCAGAACAAACCCGAACCTCACTGTCTGCTGAACTTGCACAAGAAACATCAAAATAGACATAACCAGCTTTTTTAAATTGTTCTTAAAACTAAACATTTAGACTATTTTAGCACAAATTATGAGCTTATTGACGATTTTTTTATAACTCTTGACAAAATTAAAATATATTAAAAGTTTTTTTTTTTTTTTTTTTAAAGAAACGTTTTGGGTGGGCCTGTTGATAACCCATAACCGCGCCGCGAACAAAAAAAGACCCTAATTGGCCCATAATAAAAAAATAAATAATAATAATAAAAAAAAAACAAGCAGGTGATTGGGTAGATGTGAATTGGCCATTGAAGGAATGTAAAGGAAACGCTGTAGTGTTGGCTCTCTCAATGTGTGTATGCCAGTTCACCGTAGTTGCGTGTGGACCATGTATGGCACTAAATACATTTTTAGGGGGAGCCTCACACAAAGAGCAGCCTAGGGGCCCCTGACCACCTTAATCCGCCCCTGACTGCCGAGGCTCGTGAGCGCGGAGGAGGAGCTGTCAAAGTTTACAGCCAAGTCGAGCGACTTTTTTCAAGAAGACGAGAAGGCAAGGAGTGAAGTCTGAGAGGTTTGAAACATAAGAAATGGCAGGACCAACTGAGCTGGGATTGATTTTTACCTTTCTGCTCTCAGGGAGCCTCTGTGCGACGCCGGAAAAGAAAGGTATGAGACACTCAGTATTATGAAACGGCTTGTTGTGTAAGATTAAACCTTCATCTTTGAATGCTCTCCGGTAGATCTAGATAGGATCGTCGCACATACCTTCAGAGATGTGCGTGCGCTTAGAGGAACCTCAGTCAGTCAGCGTGGGAACAGTGGAAGTTTGTGTTCACTGTCCCACAGAGAACTTACTCTTGGACTCGATTAGTCTTTTAAATTACGTGTTTATTGAACGTGACATTAACAATAATACTCCTTCTGGAGGAACCTGAGGTTGAGTCTATAGTTCACACAGGGATCAGCCCAAATTTTAAGGCTCTATAACCCCACCCCATACTTTTAATAAGGTTGTGATTTCTTTGCGTTCATTAGTGAACTGGCGTGATTTATATACGGTAGTTGAGGCGAAGAGAAGAGGATATTGCCTTGAACTACTTCTTCACTATAGATTAAACAGCTGTAATAATACTTTAAAATGTGCTTCATGTGGCAAATTGACAGATTTTATTCAAGTCAAATTATTACTTTTATGAAAAAAATTTACATAAGGTAACGGTTATGACATATGGTGACGCTTACAATAAGGTTTCGGTTGTTAACATTAGTTAACTACATTAGTTAACGTGACTAATTTATTAATATTAGTTAATGTTGATCTTTTTTTTTTTTTTATTCAAAGTGGCTGAAAAACTCCAGTGAACAGCAGCAGGTTATGAATTTTGAATGAAATTTAGTTTTTAATTTTAGTGTGTTGACTTTTTTTTTTTTTTTTTTTTTTTTTTTTATTGAATGCCAGTAGTTGTTACCTGAAGGATTTCTACCTGATCCAACCCTGAAAATGACTTTTGTCGGTTTAACAAAATGTAGTCAGGTAAGTTCAGTCATAATAAACATTATATTTGACTTCATATTAGATGAAGCTTCATTAGGTTATCTAAAATGCGTGCTAATGTGCTGGTCCACCACATTTTCTTTGATGTGAATCCAATTAACTAAAGCCATTTATTTAATCTATGATGTTAGTGTTAGAGTTTGTCACATTTATTCGATTTGTTTAAAGTGTGTTTATATGTCATTCTGCATATTATTTAGACGGTCTCAGGGGTGTCCTGTGTGTAAACACATGGCTCTGCCAATACTGACAGATGGGACACAAATCACTTTATTACAGTCTGCTTCCTCATTAGGACTCATTCAGGTTTACAGTCACGGTGCCAAGAGAGGAATCTCCTCCCTTTATTATAAGTTCTGTTTTGACAGTCATCAGTGACGTTACCTTTTCATGTAGATTTTGGTTTAAAATCTCCATTTTTCCTGTATTCTTTCTGAAAGCCTCGCCACATAGGTGTGAATGTCTACACCATTACCAAAGCAACCCATGCGGATACCGGTAGATTGGTTATATCTGGACTCGTGAATCTTATTTGATCACTTGCAAATTATAGTGTGGACATTCTGCCTGAACAGATCTGATTCGAGAAAAAATCTGATTCCTAAAGTCTGAACACAACACAGCACTGTTATTGAATATCGATTTGAATCAACTTTGAACAGATTTGAGCTGAATAATGACAGTGTCATTGCTGAGTTGAACTAATTTCATAACTGATGAACTTTGCAACACTGACAGTTACTGAACTGTATTGAAACAACACTGAACTATATTAAGCAGAATAATGACACCATTTTCTTCCGCTGCTTTATAGCTGAAATTGAACAACTTTAACACAAATTTCCTGTTTATTAATATGAAGCTGTGAAGCTTTGAAAATGTGTAAAAAATATGAAGGTGCTTTGAATAAAGCGCTATATAAAAGTGACTTCATTTACATTTCTTTTTCGTGTGATCTGTCCTTTTTTCAGTTCCTTGTAAAAACATTCAAAATTTAAAAAGTCTACAGGATAAATGTTTTACAGTATATAATCACAAAAACATGCAATGCATCTTTTGATTGACACTTTTAGTGTGTCGATTACATGTACGAGACGGTCCGATTGTGTCTTCATCGAAGAGGCAGCTTGTTGAGTCAGGCCTCATCTAATCATTTGCAAGTTGCTTATTACAATGATTAATCCTTTCAAACATTATTCTTGTATTGATACATTTATGCTTTTTGTCTATTGCATCGTTTAAAATCATATAGTTATACCCGTAGTATAGGCCTACTTCTACAAATGTAGCCTCTACGTCTATTTCTGGGCTAGACATTATCTAACATTAAAAAAGATTAACAAATACAGTATCAAATGTATTGCTCATGGCTAGTTCATGTTTATACATTAACTAATGTTAACAAATGAAACTTATTGTAAAGTGTTACCCATTATTCTTCTGGCACAATCACTTTAGCAAAATATCCCACCCCTCACTGTTACGTCCATGGTTGCACTTAAAATCACATGGTCTAAAACACAATTGTCATCATGTTTTGCCAGAAGGACAGCAATTGTGAGTCAATTTTCAGTCATCTTTGCAGGAATGCAATATGAAGACTGTACAAAGGAGCATTTCTCTTTAGCAACACTATGAAAGTATATAGCAAGCAATTACAATGCCGGTATAACCATATATCTGTGTACGATATGCGTCACATGACTAAACATGTCATCGTTTTCAAATACCGCCGTTTTCACAGTCAACACTGCAACGCGTAAACATCGCTTGTAAATGCATCCACGTGGGAGAGCTCCGTCTTCGTGGACAAAAACTATGTGGATGAAAGTTCTCCGTTGGGATCATGAATTGTTTAGCCAGTGATCTTGGGAAATACATCAACCCTGTATTTTCCCCTAATTGTGAGATGAATTTGAGATGTGATAATGCTCTTCTTTCCCATTACCCTCCTCCCCCGCCTCAGGACGTTCCAAGATGGAGGACCGTTGCGTCAAACCGCCCGTCAGACATCATTTCATCGCGTTGTCATGCTGGAACATCTTGGTCCCGTTAATTGACATCATGGGAACAGTGTTTGGCACTGGATTGTTGGTCTCATGCGACTTTAACAGCTCTTTCTCTCTGTCTCTGACTCTAACAATTTCTCAGCAAATAAAAAATCATTGCAAAGGAATGCTTTGAGCCTGCAGCCTTTCTGTAGTTCAAGAGGTTGGTGGCGCTAGCGACACCAAAGGTTGAGTTAACTGTAGTTTTGGCGAATTCAAAATGCTTTCCATAATTTTGAGAAAAGAACAAGAGAAAACGTTTCAACTTTTCATTTTACAGTTTTCATCACCATGAGCACTCAGCAACAATTAGTCCCATTGTCTAACAATCTCAGACGGCTAGACAACAGCACTTTTTCATGTGGATTAGTTTTACGATCTCTTTATGAACTTTTTGAAGTATCAAAGTGATAGCATGTCAATGGAGGGACAGGAATCTCTCAGATTTCATTAAAAAATATCTTAATTTGTGTTCTGAAGATTGACGGAAGTCAAGTTTGGAACGACATGAGAGTGAGTAAATGATGACAATTTTCAGTTTTGGGTGAACTATCCCTTTAAGTTTAAAAAAAAAAAAAAAAAAGATTCCATGGGATAATTTGTACTTTTTAAATGATTATACATCTCTACATAAATATAGTGTCAAATGGACAGTTTTTTTTCTCAGCGACAATCTGATTTCTTGATTCATTTGCAAGAGCTTTGCTTGCTGCCTACAAATGCTTATGTTTGCAAATCCATTGACACAAGCCTCCACCTACTGATAGGCCACTCACTCCACGTGCCTGACACCATGACTTTTTGTCTCAATAATGTTTATTCTATTTCCGCTTTATTGTTTAGACTATAAAATGAGTTGCAGAATGCCTTGAAACCTCACAGTCTCTTCACCATCCTGATTTGCTGTCCGATTGTCCTCATCTGTCACCGAGCTCCCACACTGTTTGCACACGCTTTGCACGACCCAGTGATCGGTTTTGCAGACGGCCGGCTGTAATTTCTCTCAGCAAAACCTAATGCCCAGCGTCAATTTCCTGTCTTTAATATCTGCATACTTCCCCCTCCACCTCTGCTAAGTTTTCATCATCCGTCCTGAACGCTCTTTCAAGAGTTACCAGAGCCCACTCACGGCTCCATATTGAGTTCCCGGGAGGGCGATTGTAAAAAACTGTCCGTTACTAAGGGGCCTTCGGCATGTGAAGGCTGGTTGTTTCTGGGTCTTGATGCCTCTCCCCGGTGATTGGCTTTTCCCAGAATCACATCTGCTGAAGCGGTTGGAGTTTCAAGAGCTGCAGAGAAAGTAAAACAAGCTGACCTCCTGCTTTGATAAACTGTTGAGCAGTTTCCTAAAACTGGCGAAGAAGTCAGTGCCTCATTTTGCTGGAGAGACTCTCTCTCTTTGGCAGAGAACAATGAGGGTTTTCTTCAAGCAGTTTTTATAAAGGAAAGAGCTGTGTGACAGAAGTGTCATGTTTTTGAGTTCCTTTGTCGTTCCCAGTCGTGTGGCGGCTCTGACAGTTTGATTGTGAGATGATTGCGATGACAGCGACTGAGCTTGAAATGGCCAGAATCTATTTAGAGATAAACGCTGTGATTACCTGTGACAGTCTTTCTTTCTTTCTTTCTTTCTTTCTTTCTTTCTTTCTTTCTTTCTTTCTTTCTTTCTTATCTCTCTTATCGTCTCTGCATGTTATCACACATGCTAATTCTCAAGCTAATTCTGTGCCGTTTGCCAGCTCACGGGAAGTCTATGTTTGGAAACATTGAACCTGCACGTCATGGAGTTTATAGTATTTCCATTATTGAGTGAGCCACTGTGATGGAAAGAGACCTTGGAATCCAGGCTGGAAAAAATAAACGTTCCTTGTCGTTCTTGACATCTCAGTAGGGTGTGGCTTCATGTGAGAAGCTGCCGTTTCTGCAAATCCCACATCATTCCTCATCATATATATATACAGGTGCTGGTCATAAAATTAGAATATCATCAAAAAGTTGATTTATTTCAAGAATTCAACTTAACAGGTGAAACTAATATATTATATAGACTCATTACATGCAAAGTGAGATATTTCAAGCCTTTATTTGTTATAATTTTGATGATTGTAGCTTACAGCTTATGAAACCCACGAAATCAAAATCCCAGAAAATTAGAATATTACATGAAATCACACAGTAATTACACAGTGATACCATGGTCATTGAAGCAGGTTTTGGTTATTTTGGCAGTGTGGGCCGGTGCAAATCCTGCTGGGAAATGAAGTCAGCATCTCCATAAAGCGTGTCTGCTGAAGGAAGCATGAAGTGCTCTGGAAATGTCCTGGTAGACGGCTGCGTTTGGAGCACCCTTAGAATTTGTTTTGTACATACCATGAAAGTCAAAGGGTTCACAATGTTGTTTTGGATCCCACTTACTTTCATTGTAGGGTCAAACATTCTTTTAAAAACATTTCTTCTGTCTGTGTTCTGCAGAAGAAAGAATGACATGAGGTTGAGTAAATTACAAAAAAAAAAAAATTATGCTTGGGTGAACTTTCACTTTTAAATCCTTTTTAAGCAAGATGAAATGTGAGACTTTTGCCGTTCAGTTGTTTACAAGCTTTAGCTTTTCCCTCAAGAACAGATACGTTAAAGAATGCGCCCCAACAACCCAACAATAGCGAGTATCCTCCATGATAAATCTCACCTGCTACGTCAACACCTCATCTCACGGTACAATACTAGTTTTGCTAAGAAGACTTGAAGGAAGGGTTTCTGTAAATGTGTTGTGCAGTTCATCCATTCAGTGTTCATAGAGAGAGGCTTTTTGCACTTGTGTGACTATAAAGCTCCATTATTCAGCTCCTGGTCTCAAGCTGGCTCCTATAAACTGTCTCAACATACATTTATCTTGAAAGTGGAGTCTAGCTTATCCTAAAACTAGAAACAACTTTGACCTGAGGCTAGTTGAGTTGTTTGGCCTCTGTTATCTAAGCCTATTAAAGAACTGAATTGCCACCCACACAACAACCCTTTCTACCACTGACATTGCATTAATTGTCATTGTCATTAATCATTGACGCCTCACAGTTTTATCTGTTTTGATTGCTACTTTTTCATAATGGTGTCTCTGCTGCAATATAGACCAGAATGAGTAAATGTAGTAGTTATTTTTTCCCAGATGAGTGTGTGAGAAAGAGTAAGTTCTCGTAGCATTCATACGAGCTCTCTCTTTGCCACAAGCACTATTTATCTTGGCCCACCGCAGTCTTTCCTTTGCCGCTCAGAGCACTTAAAACAAACGCCCACCTACACTGAATTCTGATTGGTTCAGTGGCTGCAAAAGACACCTACATGCCTCAGATTGGCTCCGGCTCTAGCATTTGCATTCACAGATGATTTATTACAATCATTTTAGTCTTTTATTTGTATTTAATAAAGATTTTGGAAATGGCTTGGATTTAAGCCTAGACTTAAATTCAAGTGAAAACCTGTGGTTTGACCTGCAAATTGCAGTCTACAGACACACTCCATCTAATTTGTGTAATTGGAACAAATTTTCATTGCAAAATGGGCTAAAATTCCACAAATGTGAAATAAACAAGAAGGCTCAAGACTGTGATTGATGTTAAAGGGCTGTATAAAGCTTTTTATGCTCAACCAAGACTGTATTTGATAAAAAAAATACAGGAAAAAACAGTAATATTGTGAAATATTATTACAAATAAAATAACTGTTTTTGACAGTTAATGTTTTCAAAAAAATAATATATATATATATATATATATATATATACTTAATTCCTTTGATGGCAAAGCTGATGCCAATTTGGTGCTCAAGAATATCATATACATAATTCACCCACTATATTGCTAAATGTACCTTATTTTTCATATAAACAGACAAATATACCAGTATGGCTTCTCTTGAGACTCCTCTGCTTCAGAGCGGTCATAGTTAATGATATGCTAAAGCTCGCCCTGTATGTTGATGTGATTGGTTACAAGGTAGTTTGCGACATAAGACAAACTGGAGATTTCAAACCTCATTTTTGAGACCGTCTTTATACTCAGCAATGGTGTTGACTTATGAATTTGCACATGCTTTAAAAATGTCACAGACATATAAACAACATTAAAAACTTTTATATATTTGAGGAAACTGTGATAGATGTGTTTAAAGAATTCTTTGATAAATAGAAAGTAAAAAAAAAACAGCATTTATTTTGAAATATAAATATTTTGTAACATAGCCTTATAAAAGTCACTTATGATCAATTTAATGCATCTTTGCTCAATAAAATTATTTTACTTTAATTTAAAATATCTTACTGACCCCATGTCTTACTGTATTATTGAATGAATAAAACTGATTCCCAATGTGTTTGAAATTATGTTCAAAAATAATTTGGCTGGGAGGTTTTAAACAAATTGCAAAAAGAAACCAAAAGCATTTTTGCTTCTACTGGAATTTGAGTTTTATTATGCTTTTTTCCATGAAGGCCCCAGTGGATTGAATTGTTCTTTCTTTCTCTGTGTGTGTTTAAGTGTGTCGGGGAACGAACATCAAACTGGCCCTTCTGGGAACAGTGGATGAACATTATCAGATCCTGGTAAAAATGTACAGCAACTGCACCGTGGTTCTGGAAAACCTGGAAATCACATATCTGACTGAAAAACACGACTTGTCTTTTCTCAGGGTATGGTATATATATATATCTGTTTTCAAACACTACGTTCAGTGCTATTTTACTGTTATCTTACTGTTTGGTTATTGTAAGTCATCTATATGCCAATGTTTTATTATATTTTGTATTTCATGACAGATGCCTCAACAATATTTGAATTATGCAGTATAACAACTCTTTATATAGTATTAGTGATGGATGTTAGTGAGCTTTATGTGTAATGTTTCTGATTTTTAGAGCATCCAAGAAGTTGGTGGGTATGTTCTTATTGGGCTCAACTCAGCTCCCAGCATTCCCCTTGAGAATCTGCGCATCATTCGTGGCCACTCCCTTTATGATGACAGATTTGCCTTGGTCGTCCTACTAAACTCCAACAACAGCATCGGAAAAGGCGTGAACCAGTTACCACTGACTAGCTTAACTGGTATGTGGTTATATAAAAGTGTTCTTTGTCCTAGTGTTTTTTTTCTTCCAAATGAGAATAACACTTTAACTTTAACGCTTCTAACTGACCTGTGTGTCTTTCGCACATTTGTTTTGTAGAGGGAATAACATTCATTAATCTCCATGCCTAGTGCTGAAAGTTATATTTGGAAAACAATAATAGACCTAAATTTCAACTGTCACTAAGTGAAGTTCGTCATACAGTACATAAATGCATTGTTCAAACACTGTCATTTTCCCTCCTAGAAATACTGAAGGGTGGAATAAAATTTACCAGTAACAGTTATTTATGTAATGTGGAGACCATCCAGTGGACTGATATTCTGAACATGGAGACCCAGCCTACAATCATAAAGCCGGCACGAAACTGGGCTAGATCCTGTAAGTCTCTCAAGATTATTATTATTTTTTAAAATATACACGCATATTAAATGGTACTAATTAATTTTGCACGTTGATTAAGAATGTTCTACTCTACCTCCCGCAGGTGAGAAGTGTGACCTGAGCTGTCCCAATGGTTCCTGTTGGGGCCCTGGCCCTCAAAACTGCCAAACAAGTAAGTGGTCCTAAAAACTACTCGAGTAACTGAATCTGAATGTTTTTCCTACTTTCAGGCTTTTTAGTAAATTTGTGAAAACATTCTATGTAGAAGTGTTTAAAAAAACACAACAAAACAAAAACACAGAAACCTTTTTAAAGCTAGAGACTGGGAACACAGATACTTTACACTACTATTCAAAAGTTTGGCTCTGAAAACAGTTTATTTGAAGATTCAGTCTCTATAAACACTGCCTTTCTGATAGCCTACTCTGCTCTGATTGGTCAGTTGACTCAGTCTGTTGTGATTGGTCTACTCTGCTCTGATTGGCCAGACAGCTCAGTCTGCTGTGATTGGTCTACTCTCCTCTGATTGGTCAGATAGCTCAGTCTGTCTTGATTGGTCTACTCTGCTCTGATTGGTCAGACAGCTCAGTCTGCTGTGATTGGTCTACTCTGCTCTGATTGGTCAGATAGCTCAGTCTGTTGTGATTGGTCTACTCTGCTCTGATTGGCCAGACAGCTCAGTCTGCTGTGATTGGTCTACTCTCCTCTGATTGGTCAGATAGCTCAGTCTGTTGTGATTGGTCTACTCTGCTCTGATTGGCCAGACAGCTCAGTCTGCTGTGATTGGTCTACTCTGCTCTGACTGGTCAGATAGCTCAGTCTGTTGTGATTGGTCTACTCTGCTCTGATTGGCCAGACAGCTCAGTCTGTTGTGATTAGGGTGACCACCCGTCCCGCGTAGCGCGTGCGCGCACAGCGTTTGAAACCCAATTCATGCGTCCCGCAAATTGAGACCGTGTCACGCATAATCTATGCTTGCTAAAAAAAAGGTTGGTCGCTCTATATCCTCGAGCCCCAGGCAGCCAAACGAACATTACTTGACAGTTCAGCACGCTACTGTTGCCACACAAACCCCTCAGTTGAACTGCTAACTAGGTTGTCATCAACTTTTTCGTTGTTGTCATGACAGCGCACGCACGCGCATACCAGACACAATGGGAAGAAAATTTTAGATGCGCGCTTTCCAATTCGAAAAATGGGGAAAGAGACCGAGTCTGAGAGGCACCGCCATCATTAATTATAAAGAGAAGGTGTGGGTACAAGAAAGACTGGGAAAATGAATATTTGTGGCTGAAAGGTGTTGAGGGGGATACCGAGAGGGCTTTTTGTGACCTTTGCAAAACGTCCTTCTCAATCGGACATGGAGGGGAATAGGCTACGATGTCAATCGTATTTTTTTTTAAAAACTTTTTTTTAAAACTGTTCCTGTGGTGTTTAACTACAATTCCTGTTAATCCTATAATTTTATATTATAATTTATTTAAAGTGAATAAATTGTAATGAAAAATAAATAAAATGAAATAGTAAATCGTAAGTGGAAGTGCATCTGTCAATTCATTGAATGTTCAAAATATTATGAGTCTTTATTTAGAAAAAAAATACACATTGGTTGGCCTATTCATGAGCATACATCAGCAATTACACATGTTTAGGGGAATAGGGCATTATTAATATACCATGTAATGGTATGAGGTGGTATGTGCTAGAAATGGGTAAACCACTATCAGTGAGTCTGCCCGTGGGGTGGGGGCACCGCCGTGCCAGGCAGTGTCCCCCATTGTCCCTCAGAAACATACCCCTTGTCCCCCCTTGGGCTTATTAGCAGGTGGTCACCCTACTTGTGATTGGTCTACTCTGCTCTGATTGGTCAGATGCCCCAGTCTGTTGTGATTGGTCACTTACAGCTCATGTCAGAAACTTTTTTTTTTTTTTTGGTAATTGTAATTATTGTGAGAATATGGCTAAAACTGATACATTTATGGATGTTTTCAGTAATAAGAGGTTATGGTTATCGGTTATCTTAAACTTGGGTTATCTTGTTTCATGCTGTACTGGTTAGTAATGCACAAAATACAGTGAATTGACAGTTTTTGGATTTCTGTAAGGATTTCTGCTTTTTTGAGTAGTTTTTTTTTTTTTTTTTTAAATGCTCCTCTTTAGTTTGTTTAGTTGATCCTTGACTTATATTTCACAACTGCTGAAGAACACTACTTGACCCCTACTTGTCTGTTAGCATCTCTGAAGTTTCTTCTCTCTCTGAATCTAGTGACTAAGGTGATCTGTGCGGAGCAGTGCTCGGGCAGGTGTAAGGGACTCACACCTATGGACTGCTGCAGTGAACATTGTGCTGCTGGCTGCACTGGACCCAAACCAACCGACTGCCTGGTGAGAAACACATGTGCAGATGCGTTAGATTCATTTCCCAACCATTCATTGTTTGCTCATTTATCATTTACCACATACTGTATGCTATATGTGAGCGTAAATACAGTTAGTTAATTAGGTTAGGTATTTATGAACTGAACTAGTGTGAATAACAATAGCAGTATGACTCAACATGTGAGAAATTCACAGCCACTTGAATGTGTTAATAAAAACTAAAAGAACTGTTTTCTATTTGAATATATATTAAAATGCATTTTATTCCTGTGATCAAAGCTGACTTTTCGGCATCATTTCTTCAGTCTTCAGTGTCACATGATCCTTCAGAAGTCATTCAAATATGATGATTTGCTGCTCAAGAAACATTTCTTGTTATTATCAATGTTGAAAACAGTTGCTATACTGCTGCTATATATATATATTATTTTTTTAGAAACCGTGATATTTTAGGAGATATTTAATATATTTAAAGGAGCAGCATTTTATTTTAAATAGAAATCTATAGAAATCTTTGGTACAGCCCTGTTTCGCATGTACATACTATGTACTTCTTATAGCAATAACTATAACTGGGTTTAACTATAGGTTCTAACCTTGAACCTTCCCCTAAACCTAACCTTAACCCATGTAGTTACCTTAAATTACCAGTACTTTTTTTGGGGAAGTACACTGCCAGTACACTATAGTACACATACTGTAAAATATAGTGTAACCACATATTTTGTAACATTTAAATCTTGTTACTATCGCTTTTGATAAAAAGCATCCTTGCTGAATAATCAAAATATTCATTTTTTTGTTAGAAACTTTTGCACTATAGTGTACTATATAGCATATAAGCCTTTGAAAAAAAGGTTTGACAAGAAACCTTTTAGAAGTTATCTAGCGGCTGGAAACATTTGTTACAGTGAAACATTCATTACCAATGAAGTGCACAGCTGCAGTAAATGTAACCTCAAGGGCAATGAAGATGATTTCGGACTAGTTGCCTCATGGGAAATGCTGTTTGTTTTCTGCAGGCCTGTAAGGACTTTCAGGATGAAGGAACATGCAAGGACGCATGTCCACCGCTCATGCTTTACGACCCTAACACCCACCAGCTCGCTCTCAACCCCGACGGGAAGTACAGCTTTGGGGCAACTTGTATCAAGAAATGCCCACGTAAGGCCAGGCTGAGACACGAATCTTCGAAACCTGCTATTTATTTATTAATTTTTTTTCACTTGAAACACACAATCAGATTCTAATTATATCTTTCATGCAAATTCAAAGCTGTTAGGTCTTGAATTCTTGCATTCTGGAGATTAATGTTTTAGGTGTTCAGGGTTAAAATCTAAACAACACAATCCAGGTAAAGAGAATCACTCTGGTGTGGATCGTGAGCCTGCAACTCAAACTCTGGTTTCTGAATAACATCTCAGAAAGCAGGATAACTATGACAGAATGATTTGACGCATTAGGATTGTGTTGCTGGTTGGTTGTGGTTAACGACTCTGGAATGACTGATGGTTTGATGTTTTTCTCAGGTAACTATGTCGCGACAGACCATGGGGCATGTGTGAGAACATGCAGCCCTGGCACCTATGAGGTGGATGAGGGTGGAGTTTGGAAATGTAAGAAGTGTGATGGCCTGTGTCCAAAAGGTACAGTTGAGACTGCTGGTCAGGTCGGCAACAAGATGTTTTTTTTTTTTTGTGGAAAGATTGTTTGTCTGTTTGTTTTCTCTCTCTATTTTTTCTAGTTTGACAAACACATTAGTCTTGTTTTAGTTGCATTTACAACTGTATTCTAATATAATTTAAAATATATAATTAAAACTATGTAGAAGGCATAAAAACGTACTCGGTTACTAACGTAACCTCGGTTCTCTCTAGAGAGGGAACGAGTACTTGCGTAATATCTTACGCTAGGGGAAAACCTCTTTTCCACGAGATATTGAAGCCAAAAAAT
The DNA here is from genome assembly GCA_021464565.1 of Rutilus rutilus. Taxonomy (NCBI): domain Eukaryota; kingdom Metazoa; phylum Chordata; class Actinopteri; order Cypriniformes; family Leuciscidae; genus Rutilus; species Rutilus rutilus. The sequence continues at coordinate 28,666,029 of JAJAQA010000022.1, read as the reverse complement.
TATCCTTAATTTTGCAATAATGTAAAACGCATTGCAGCAGCATGCAGACATGGGCGAGACAGCTCGTGCGCCCATTGGCTGCTCTGCGGCAACTGCACCAGCCTATCGAGAGAGGCCCCTCATGACGTCAAAACCAATGAGGGTGCTTCGCGCCCACTACGTCATGTCCCGCCGAAAGCGGGTGGGGCTTGGGCTAAAAATACAGCCCCGAGAGGCTGGTTTGGTCAGTTTTTCATCGCCGAAGCGAACCAGAGCGTGATGCATGCACGGCAAGATACGCAAGTACTCGTTCCCTCTCTAGAGAGAACCAAGGTTACATTAGTAACCGAGTACGTTCTCTTACGAGAGGTTCTCTCGTACTTGCGTAATATCTTACGCTAGGGGAACACAGTGTAAAACGCTGTGCGTGCTGAGATTCAACACTAAGGTTCCAAGGGCAGGTGCCCGGGGCTCATACAGTGCCTAATCACAAGGGACTCACAGAGAATCCGGGAAGAGGGGCTAGAATAGCATCATTCCTGTAATATGGAGCTCTGATAAGAGCATGTTATATCAAGTGTTCCACACAGCCAGGGCGAACTGGGCCTGGACTGATAAATATGGGGGACTTACGCACTGCCCATAGAAGTATACAGACGATCAGTGATCGACGCTCTAGCAGTTTCAGCATCCTGAGCCGATAGCATCGGGCAGGCAGTACTGAAAATTTAGACCGAGAGCAACTTAGCTTGTAAAGCGGGGACCTCGAGGTTATAAAACCTTATAAATGTAGACGGGGAGGCCCAGCCTGCCGCCATACAGATATCTTGCAAGGCAAGCCCACGATGAGGCCATGCCTCTCGTGGAGTGCGCTTTGACACCTAACGGGCATTGCAGGCCCTTAGATGTATAAGCTAGCGCTATAGCATCAACTATCCATCTGGATAAACTCTGTTTTGACGCAGCTAGTCCCTTAGAACGGCCGCTGAACAAAACAAAGAGCTGCTCCGTCTTGTCTAAAAACAGATGAGCAAGACACATAGGCTCTTAACGCCCTGACCCCTGCGAAAGCCTGCGTCCCCTTCCTCTTCAGATTCAGCAGGGCCGACAGGGAGATCACCTGTGCCCTAAACGGTGTATTGAGGGATTTAGGAACATATCCGTGCTTTGGTTTGAGTATGACTTTCGAGTCATTAGGTCCAAACTCCATACACGTCGCGCTCACTGAGAGCGCTTGCAAGTCCCCTATGTGCTTCACTGACGCAAGAGCCAGAAGAAACACTGTTTTGAAAGACAAGTGTTTTAGGTCTATTGACTGGATTGGCTCAAATGCGGCACCTTTCATGGCTTCCAGAACCGTGGAAAGGTCCCAAACGGGAACTGAGGGAGGTCTGAGAGGATTCAGCCTCTTAGCTCCTCTAAGGAAGCAAATGACCAGATCGTTCCTACCTAGTGACTGACCAAGCGTTGGTTCAGCGAACGCTGCTATGGCCGCCACATAAACTTTGAGCGTGGATGGGGCTCTGCCCTTATCCAGAAGCTCTTGTAGAAAGAAAAGAACCTCCGACATCCCACAGTCTGAGGGTGAAGTACCACGACCTGTACACCAGCTAGTGAACACAGACCATTTTGAGGAATAGAGCCGTCTAGTAGATGGGGCTCTAGCCTGCGTGATCGTGTTTAACACTCCCGCTGGGAGGTTAATGGGTACCCGTTGATGGCCCACACATGTAGGGACCAAAGCTCCGTGCGAGGATGCCAGATCGAGCCGTTGGCCTGCGAGAGGAGATCCCTCCTCACCGGTATCGGCCACGGGACGGTACTCATCAGCTGCATCAGGACTGGAAACCAGGCTTGGTTCGTCCATAATGGGGCCACAAGTAGCACTGAGCATCCATTTTCCCTGATTCGCTCTAACACCTGGGGTAGGAGCATGACAGGGGGAAACGCATAGGGCGGGCAGCGGGGCCAGACGTGGGCCAGCGCATCCCTGCTCTTGGAGAAAAACTCCTGACAGTGAGCATTCTCTTGAGACGCAAATCTATTTTCACTCTGCCGAATGTTTCCCATAGCAGTTTGACTGTCTGTGGGTGTAAAGACCATTCTCCTGCCGGAAGATTGTTCCTGGACAGTCTGTCTGGTCCCACATTCAGGTGGCCGGGCACATGCGCTGCTCTCAGCGAGCGCAGATTGTGCTGAGCCCAGACCAGGAGGCGTTCCGTCAGCCTGTGAAGGGTTCTGGATCTGATACCTCCTTGGTGATTTTATATAAGCCACCACCGACATGTTGTCCGAACGGACCAAGACGTGGTGTCCTTTTATCTGGGGACAAAAGCGCCTCAGCGCGTTGTCGACTGCCATCATTTCCAGGCAGTTTATGTGTAGAAGCTTTTTCCGTTCTGACCACTGGCCGAAGAACGGTCTGCCCTCGAGCAGCGCTCCCCATCCCGAGGTTGAGGCGTCGGTAGACACTACCTTCACACTCGAGGAAGTCCCAAGGTTTACACCTGACCGGTACCAATTGGTCGCTGTCCAAGGTTTCAGAGCTGAGATGCATTTCTGATCGACCTTGAGGCGCAAGAGACCGGAGGTCCACGCTCGGCGCGGTACGTGCACTTTCAACCAGTACTGCAGCGGTGCATGCGAAGCAGACCCAGCTGAAGCACTGAAGATGCTGAAGCCATGAGACCCAGCATCTTCTGAAACTTTTGAGCGGGACTAAAGTGCCATTTGAATTGTTCTGTTTGAAAGTAGACATTTCAAGCTTTCTATATATTTCTCAGGTCTGTGAGGCAAGTAGGCTATACCATACGCTGAGTTTCGGTTCATTTATGAGACGAGCTCCAGTTCACTCGCCGGCGCCTCTGTGTCATCATGATTATCTATTTTCTATATTTAATTCTTATTTATTAAATCCAGGCCATTTGGATGATGAAACATTGATTAAAATTAAGATACAATTAATAAAAAAACGAAATTCACTTTAATGAAAGGCTTTGTGCTTTCTGTTTGAGGTCTCTGTGAAAGTTTTAAAGTCGCTCTCAGAGCGGTCATGTCCATAACGGAGAACTGTCACGTCCATAACATTGTTTTTTTTTCCTTATAAAAGCGAACACGAAAAATAAAATAAAAATAATATTTTATGTTCTGTTGAGGCCGACCCTTCTTCATCCGGTGGGTATATTACTTTTGGTTTGCGCAGTGCAACTCATAGAACTACTAAAGAATATTTTGCCACCTAAAAGTTAAAGATTTTTTGTCACCTCACATGTGTATTTCCCTCATATTAAATATAAAACGCATGTGTAGACTGATATTTTTCTAATGTCTTGTCTCCTTTATTAAGGGAGTATGATATAAACAGACGTTTCAATATGTTGGTATTAAATGCATTTTCTGAGAATTATTTCAAGTTTTGACTGCAAATGTCACGTCCATATAACGCTGGAATTGCCCAATTTTAACGAATTTATCCTCAACTAGTTTTTTGGTCTAGGTCTACGTATTTTATTCCTACCTTAGTAATTTAAAGATGTGGTAGCCCTACATCTTACACATCACACTCCACTGTTATGGTGGCAATTTCAGTAGATTTACTCACTAACATTATTGTGGAAACAAAATAAGAATGGAAACAAAAATATGGTAGTATCGCGCTACAGCGCACATTCTATCAGCTGCAGTTCTGGCGCCTCAGTCCCAATACTGTAAAACTCGACGTACATTCACATCACATCCACATGTTAATGCAGCGGTAGATTTACACTCACAGGACACTGCACTTATTATTCGCAATCACAAAAGTTCATTATTTGCTCGTGCTTTAAAGCTTTGCCGGGTAAACATTTCATTGGCGTTCTGTTCTGACATGATGCACTTTTTCTGAGCGGCGCGTACTTTAGTGCGCGCGCACTGTCAAACAGCGCCAAACTGGATTTTTGTTGGGTCAGACCCATCTGATAGCGATGGGGGGCTGATACCGCCAGAGCAACATGGAGCTACATGTAAAAAAAATATGCACCAAACAAGCCACTTTGAAATGTTGCTGTTTTCACAAAAGTTGGGTGACCCTCCCCCTAGACTAAAAAAAGTTGGATGACCCTCCCCTCAACAAAGAATAAAAAGACCCTCCCCTATTTTCCTCCGGTGGCCCCTTCCATAAATACCGAACGGTCCCTAAAGAATTCTTTGATAAATAGAAAGTAAAAAAAAAACAGCATTTATTTTGAAATATAAATATTTTGTAACATAGCCTAATAAAAGTCACTTATGATCAATTTAATGCATCTTTGCTCAATAAAATTATTTTAATTTAATTTAAAATATCTTACTGACTTACTGTATTATTGAATGAATAAAACTGATTCCAATGTGTTTGAAAATATGTTCAAAAATAATTTGGTTGGGAGGTTTTAAACAAATTGCACAAAGAAACCAAAAGCATTTTTGCTTCTACTGGAATTTGAGTTTTATTATGCTTTTTTCCATGAAGGCCCCAGTGGATTGAATTGTTCTTTCTTTCTCTCTGTGTGTTTAAGTGTGTCGGGGAACGAACATCAAACTGGCCCTTCTGGGAACAGTGGATGAACATTATCAGATCCTGGTAAAAATGTACAGCAACTGCACCGTGGTTCTGGAAAACCTGGAAATCACATATCTGACTGAAAAACACGACTTGTCTTTTCTCAGGGTATGGTATATATATATATATCTGTTTTCAAACACTACGTTCAGTGCTATTTTACTGTTATCTTACTGTTTGGTTATTGTAAGTCATCTATATACCAATGTTTTATTATATTTTGTATTTCATGACAGATGCCTCAACAATATTTGAATTATGCAGTATAACAACTCTTTATATAGTATTAGTGATGGATGTTAGTGAGCTTTATGTGTAATGTTTCTGATTTTTAGAGCATCCAAGAAGTTGGTGGGTATGTTCTTATTGGGCTCAACTCAGCTCCCAGCATTCCCCTTGAGAATCTGCGCATCATTCGTGGCCACTCCCTTTATGATGACAGATTTGCCTTGACCGTCCTACTAAACTCCGACTACAGCATCGGAAAAGGCGACAGCATCGGAAAAGGCGTGAACCAGTTACCACTGACTAGCTTAACTGGTATGTATAAAAGTGTTCTTTGTCCTAGTTTTTTTTTTTCTTCCAAATGAGAATAACACTTTAACTTTAACGCTTCTAACTGACCTGTGTGTCTTTCGCACATTTGTTTTGTAGAGGGAATAACATTCATTAATCTCCATGCCTAGTGCTGAAAGTTATATTTGGAAAACAATAATAGACCTAAATTTCAACTGTCACTAAGTGAAGTTCGTCATACAGTACATAAATGCATTGTTCAAACACTGTCATTTTCCCTCCTAGAAATACTGAAGGGTGGAATAAAATTTACCAGTAACCGTTATTTATGTAATGTGGAGACCATCCAGTGGACTGATATTCTGAACATGGAGACCCAGCCTACAATCCTAAAGCCGGCACCAAACTTGGCTAGATCCTGTAAGTCCCTCAAGATTATTATTTTTTTTTTTAAATATACACGCATATTAAATGGTACTAATTAATTTTGCACGTTGATTAAGAATGTTCTACTCTACCTCCTGCAGGTGAGAAGTGTGACCTGAGCTGTCCCAATGGTTCCTGTTGGGGCCCTGGCCCTCAAAACTGCCAAACAAGTCAGTGGTCCTAAAAACTACTCGAGTAACTGAATCTGAATGTTTTTCCTACTTTCAGGCTTTTTAGTAAATTTGTGAAAACATTCTATGTAGAAGTGTTTAAAAAAACACAACAACAACAAAAACACAGAAACCTTTTTAAAGCTAGAGACTGGGAACACAGATACTTTACACTACTATTCAAAAGTTTGGCTCTGAAAACAGTTTATTTGAAGATTCAGTCTCTATAAACTCTGCCTTTCTGATAGCCTACTCTGCTCTGATTGGTCAGTTGACTCAGTCTGTTGTGATTGGTCTACTCTGCTCTGATTGGCCAGACAGCTCAGTCTGCTGTGATTGGTCTACTCTCCTCTGATTGGCCAGATAGCTCAGTCTGCTGTGATTGGTCTACTCTGCTCTGACTGGTCAGATAGCTCAGTCTGTTGTGATTGGTCTACTCTCCTCTGATTGGTCAGATAGCTCAGTCTGTTGTGATTGGTCTACTCTGCTCTGATTGGCCAGACAGCTCAGTCTGCTGTGATTGGTCTACTCTGCTCTGACTGGTCAGATAGCTCAGTCTGTTGTGATTGGTCTACTCTCCTCTGATTGGTCAGATAGCTCAGTCTGTTGTGATTGGTCTACTCTCCTCTGATTGGTCAGATAGCTCAGTCTGTTGTGATTGGTCTACTCTGCTCTGATTGGCCAGACAGCTCAGTCTGCTGTGATTGGTCTACTCTCCTCTGATTGGTCAGATAGCTCAGTCTGTTGTGATTGGTCTACTCTGCTCTGATTGGCCAGACAGCTCAGTCTGCTGTGATTGGTCAACTCTGCTCTGACTGGTCAGATAGCTCAGTCTGTTGTGATTGGTCTACTCTGCTCTGATTGGCCAGACAGCTCAGTCTGCTGTGATTGGTCAACTCTGCTCTGATTGGTCAGATAGCTCAGTCTGTTGTGATTGGTCTACTCTGCTCTGATTGGTCAGATGCCCCAGTCTGTTGTGATTGGTCACTTACAGCTCATGTCAGAAACTTTTTTTTTTTTTTTTTTGGTAATTGTAATTATTGTGAGAATATGGCTAAAACTGATACATTTATGGATGTTTTCAGTAATAAGAGGTTATGGTTATCGGTTATCTTAAACTTGGGTTATCTTGTTTCATGCTGTACTGGGCTGGGTTTCCCGATAACGATGGATCTTAGCACTTACGAGGATTTTCTGCGAGCGACTTTACGAACGTTCGTGTTCATTTCACGTGCGTTTCACAAAAATGCACTTAGCACGATCGTTCGCAGCTGTGCTTTAAGTGCTACTTAAGAGTCGCTGTCCATTCGCGAAGTGCTGAAATATAACCTTATATGGAATCGTATTCTGAACGTTTAACCTAATAATTGTCATATGTTGTGGATTAGCAATCAAGACAAGTCTATATAAAGCACCTACAGGCGGAGGCACTGACAAAATGGCTAAAAAAAAAATATATATATATAGCCTACCTTTCAAAAAGATGAAATTAATGTAGGAGATAGAGCGAAACAAAGATGTAATTTTTAACAGATTTAAAGGATTTATTTTATTTATTTTTTTGTTCATTCATTTAATTTTGATTAAAATTATTAGATTCAATTATTTCTATTTTTTTGTTTTGTTTTCTGACCTTTTTAATTATTCAATTTATACATTAATTTAACCAACAACAAAAAAAGAGTATTAAAGTGTACAATAAAGTACAATCAAAACCTTATATTATAATCACATTGCATTTGAATAAAGTTAAAGGTGTAATCTGCCGGTTGTCCTGCAGGTGTCCTCATAAATCTGTCTTCTTACGATGCACTTGGGGATGTACGATTACTCCAGAGCACTCGTAGTTCTACGAAGATTTTCAAGTGCTACTTAAGCTACGATGCTTTTGGGAAACAGACCATAATATTAAGATCAGTCGTACGATCGTTTTTACGATCAACTTAGGCTTACGATGCTTTTGGGAAACGCAGCCCTGGTTAGTAATGCACAAAATACAGTGAATTGACAGTTTTTGGATTTCTGTAAGGATTTCTGCTTTTTTGAGTAGTTTTTTTTTTTTTTTAAATGCTCCTCTTTAGTTTGTTTAGTTGATCCTTGACTTATATTTCACAACTGCTGAAGAACAATACTTGACCCCTACTTGTCTGTTAGCATCTCTGAAGTTTCTTCTCTCTCTGAATCTAGTGACTAAGGTGATCTGTGCGGAGCAGTGCTCGGGCAGGTGTAAGGGACCCACACCTATGGACTGCTGCAATGAACATTGTGCTGCTGGCTGCACTGGACCCAAACCAACCGACTGCCTGGTGAGAAACACATGTGCAGATACGTTAGATTCATTTCCCAACCATTCATTGTTTGCTCATTTATCATTTACCACATACTGTATGCTATATGTGAGCGTAAATACAGTTAGTTAATTAGGTTAGGTATTTATGAACTGAACTAGTGTGAATAACAATAGCAGTATGACTCAACATGTGAGAAATTCACAGCCACTTGAATGTGTTAATAAAAACTAAAATATCTGTTTTCTATTTGAATATACATTAAAATGCATTTTATTCCTGTGATCAAAGCTGACTTTTCGGCATCATTTCTTCAGTCTTCAGTGTCACATGATCCTTCAGAAGTTATTCAAATATGATGATTTGCTGCTCAAGAAACATTTCTTGTTATTATCAATGTTGAAAACAGTTGCTATACTGCTGCTATATATATATATTTTTTTTTAGAAACCGTGATATTTTTGATGAATAGATATTTAAAGGAGCAGCATGTTTTTTTTAAATAGAAATCTATAGAAATCTTTGGTACAGCCCTGTTTCGCATGTACATACTATGTACTTCTTATAGCAATAACTATAACTGGGTTTAACTATAGGTTCTAACCTTGAACCTTCCCCTAAACCTAACCTTAACCCATGTAGTTACCTTAAATTACCAGTACTTTCTTGGGGAAGTACACTGCCAGTACACTATAGTACACATACTGTAAAATATAGTGCAACCACATCTTTTGCAACATTTTAAATCTTGTTACTATCACTTTTGATAAAAAGCATCCTTGCTGAATAATCAAAATATTCATTTTTTTTTTGTTAAAAACTTTTGCACTATAGTGTACTATATAGCATATAAGCCTTTGAAAAAAAGGTTTGACAAGAAACCTTTTAGAAGTTATCTAGCGGCTGGAAACATTTGTTACAGTGAAACATTCATTACCAATGAAGTGCACAGCTGCAGTAAATGTAACCTCAAGGGCAATGAAGATGATTTCGGACTAGTTGCCTCATGGGAAATGCTGTTTGTTTTCTGCAGGCCTGTAAGGACTTTCAGGATGAAGGAACATGCAAGGACGCATGTCCACCGCTCATGCTTTACGACCCTAACACCCACCAGCTCGCTCTCAACCCCGACGGGAAGTACAGCTTTGGGGCAACTTGTGTCAAGAAATGCCCACGTAAGGCCAGGCTGAGACACGAATCTTCGAAACCTGCTATTTATTTATTTATTTTGTTTCACTTGAAACACACAATCAGATTCTAATTATATCTTTCATGCAAATTCAAAGCTGTTAGGTCTTGAATTATTGCATTCTGGAGATTAATGTTTTAGGTGTTCAGGGTTAAAATCTAAACAACACAATCCAGGTAAAGAGAATCACTCTGGTGTGGATCGTGAGCCTGCAACTCAAACTCTGGTTTCTGAATAACATCTCAGAAAGCAGGATAACTATGACAGAATGATTTGACGCATTAGGATTGTGTTGCTGGTTGGTTGTGGTTAACGACTCTGGAATGACTGATGGTTTGATGTTTTTCTCAGGTAACTATGTCGCGACAGACCATGGGGCATGTGTGAGAACATGCAGCCCTGGCACCTATGAGGTGGATGAGGGTGGAGTTTGGAAATGTAAGAAGTGTGATGGCCTGTGTCCAAAAGGTACAGTTGAGACTGCCGGTCAGGTCGGCAACAAGATGTTTTTTTTTTTTAAGTGGAAAGATTGTTTGTCTGTTTGTTTTCTCTCTCTATTTTTTCTAGTTTGACAAACACATTAGTCTTGTTTTAGCTGCATTTACAACTGTATTCTAATATAATTTAAAATATATAATTAAAACTATGTAGAAGGCATAAAAACGACAATCCATTGCAGTGGTTAGTGTGTTAGTGTTAGTGATCTGTCCTTACATAGTATTGCACATCAACTATTGTAACTAAGCTTTTCCAACAACACAGACAACATATAGCCATGATAAAATAAAATAAAAAACACACACTTATGTGTGTGTGTGTGTACACTATTGTTCAAAGGTTTGGGGTTCTTTTAAACCAGTTCACCAGACCGAGCCAGTAATCAGAGATGAGCTCCTGTCCACTCTCTCCCATACACTCAAAGAGGCGTCTCATCTCAGAGGGACATCTCTCTTCTTCACTGCAGCGGCACTCGGGTCCTAGTTAATACAACAATAATCAATACATTATTTGTGTTGGTAAATTCACTCCAACCCTGTAATGCCATCATTACTGTGGGTCTGTATTAGTTTATCTTTATTATTCATTATAATATAATAATAGTAATAACAATTGAGACTATTTAGAAAAAAAAATTGTCTAATTAACAAACAAAAAAAACACCCAGATAAGCAAGATAATTGAAAATCAAACTACTCAATTGATTAATATTGTACCTTTTAACTGTGTAACCACTTTAGCCCAATCTGTATCAGCTCCATCAACAAGTTATTGATGCGTTGACCAGTGTCTCCTCTTGGCCCTCAAGAGCTCTAGGAGCTTTGGGCTGTGCTTGTCCAGCTGTGACATAAACGTCCAGGGGAACCGCAGTACATCTCCAGAACTCCTCGTTCACCTGTAGGACAGCAAATGTTTGACTGTTATTTAAGGGGGTTTAAAGATTAGCAACATTTGAACTTTATGCAAAGCAAAAAAGTGAATCTGCTATCTCATGTCCAAGACACAATTTCCAAAAAGTTCTCAGAAGTGAGTAGTGTCAGGAAAAACTGAATGGTGAGTCACTTAACCGGAATGGTTGGAAGAGGGCAGGCCATCTTTCCTTAAATTCTGCCACACCAGGAGACTTGGCAACACTTCCTTCAGTGGCACATTAATCTCCAACCGGCGATAATCACTCAGCTAGCTGTGGCTTCGTGTGTGTCCGTGCGTCTGTGTGTCCGAGAGTCCACTGCCAAACTCTGTCGAAGCCAAGACAATGCTTTTGAAGAAGTTACAAACACCTCTGAAACACTGAACTATCACACAAAGACAGCATTACTTATTCTGCACACACACGTAGATTTATACAGTATGAGCTCAAGTTAATAATCTGTTTGAGATAGAGCACATTCAAAGTTGGCGGTCGCAAAAGTTTGTAGGAAACAGAGCGATACTTTTGCAGATTGCGCAACACAAACACGTTAATTAGGGTAAAATCTAACTTTTAACAATACAAAGAGTTACTTACATGAGGTACGTGAAGTATAAATTATCCGGCTCTGTGGAAAACCCTGTTGGAATAAACTTCTGGAAGCTGGAACAGACGAGAGTGAAGGATTTGCCCGGGCTTGTTCTTCCGTTGCTGCAGGCGTGGGCCGGTCACGTCTTTTACGTCTGACACGTCTGATATACACTTTAAAATGAGCTTTGTAATATCAATTTATGGTAAAGTCCAATGAAATTAATTTTATTAAAGAAAATATTAAGTTATTAATTAACTTAATTAACGCAAGTATGCCGCGATGACGTCATGAATATGCTAATTGACGTATGACGTCATCTAGCGACATTTAGCGACTTTTAGGGGAGGCGTTAGCTACTTTCCTTTGAAAATAGTTGGCAACACTGTGTTTCACTGATTTCTGTCTCTTCAGCGAAGCTCTCCTAATCGCTGGACTCTGAGGAAGCCGCCGCCGCCGCCGTCGAATCCAGCGACCAGCACGCCGAGGATTCAGCCTGAGGAAGCCGGCCGTCTTCACCGCCTTCAGCCATCCCTGCCTGCTTCACTACCCGGCGATTATATCCTTTACTTGCTCTGTGTTTTTTGTGTGTTTGTGTGCTTGCCCCGCGACACACTTCATCTAAAAGAGCTCAAGGCGTTTGTTGCAAAATGCCTCGCAAAAAGTGTAACGTACACCTCTGTTTCACAGCAGAGAAGAACTGCTTCACTCGGAGTGACATCTCATTACATCAAGTACATGATACGACATGATACGACATGATACAAACCTATGCCTGTATCAAATCAAATATATCAGTCATGATACAAACCTGTGCCTGTATCAAATCAAATATATCAGTCATGATACAAACCTGTGTCTGTATCAAATCAAATATATCAGTCATGATACAAACCTATACCTGTATCAAATCAAATATATCAGTCATGATACAAACCTATACCTGTATCAAATCAAATATATCAGTCATGATACAAACCTATACCTGTATCAAATCAAATATATCAGTCATGATACAAACCTATACCTGTATCAAATCAAATATATCAGTCATGATACAAACCTGTGTCTGTATCAAATCAAATATACCAGTCATGATACAAACCTGTGTCTGTATCAAATCAAATATATCAAATCAAATATGTGTTTCAAGTGTTTTTCTCTTTTTACTTAATGATTTCTTGACATTTCTGAAAAAGATTTGTGATTTTTTTATTGCTCTCTGAGTATTATATCATGATGATTTTCTCTATGATTCTGTACCATTGTTGCAGAAAAAAATGTTTTGGGGCTGTAGGATTACAAATTTAAGAATATGTTTTAGATCTGCTGATCCTACTATCTTACATAACATCACATAAAAAAAAACTAAGGTGAACTATACTGTAGTGGGCATTCAAGGTGAGCATGAGGGCATCCATTTACTGATGAGATTTAACAGTTTCCTGTGAAGGGGTTTTGTTAGTCTTTGATCTTTCTACTAAGAGTTGAACTGTGTGAATGTTACCTAGTCTTAGTTCTCGTGACCATTTGATGTTTATACAATTTGGGGGGTACCATTATCTCAGTTGGGGGTAATTGCCTCTATTGTCTTTAGAAAAAAGATTTAGTAGTCTTCCCTAAGGCTGTGTGTAAGGTCAGCACTTTTAAGGACAGCCCACTGAATTGCCTATAAGATACCATGTAAAGTTACATTAGTTAGAGATTGTTGGACGAACCGCAGCCACGCTCAATAAAGAAGAACTTCTGTTTGAACGCGATCCCAACGTCTCCTGGTCTGCTATGAAGAAGGAAACAGTTCCCAACAGGGCGGGGGAGGGAAAATGATCAATAAATCAATAAAATGTTCCCAAATGAGCCAAGAAATTATGTGGAATAATTGTTATCATGTGCCATCAAAATGTTTTGCAGTAGAGGGTTAATATATATTATAGTCTTCAAATCAATAGTTTCCTCGTCAGTTGTTAAATAAGTGCAATGTAAATATTAATAATGACTGAATCAATAATATGTATGATTCTGTCAATAGACTCTTCAGAAATGTGTGTATAATAGCTTAGCATTTCTCAACATGAGGAAGTTGTTTGATAATGTGTTTGTGACTGATCTACAGTCTTCAGGATAATGATTTAAATAGAGAGAGTCACTTTGCATTGTCAGCACATGCTTCAGTGCTCTGAGAGTGTTTATAGTGCTGTGAGTTTAACACTTCATGACTGAGAGCAGAACACAATCTTCATCATCACACAAGACTAAACTACAGCAATGAACACAATCAACATCTTCATCTGGACCATTGCACTGTTTATTCAAGGTTTGTGTAATACAGTTTTTATTTCTTATATCTTTTATATATTTTATATCTTATCTTAAAATGTGAAATATGTATGTTTATCATATACTGCATATCATCATGTATATATATATATATATATATATATTTTTTTTTTCAGAGTGTAGAGGACAATATACTGTAACTCAGAGTCCATCAATACCAGCAGTTCAACCAGGAGAAGAAGTCAGAATAAACTGTAAAACCAGCAGTGATGTGCATGGTGGTCATTACTTAGCCTGGTACTCACAGAAACCTGGAGAAGCTCCTAAACTCCTTATATATTATGCAACAACCCGTAATACTGGAACTCCATCTAGATTCAGTGGCAGTGGATCTGGCAGTGATTTTACTCTGACCATCAGTGGAGTCCAGACTGAAGATACAGGAGATTATTACTGTCAGAGTTATCACAGCAGTGGTGATGTGTTCACACAGTGATAAAGAGTCGTACAAAAACCTCTGTCAGTCAGACGTCACAGTGACTGCACTGATACAGCTGAGAGAAACTGCAGCTGCTGATGGAGGATCACAAACTACACAATATCAAACCTTTCACACACTTTATTCATTTATTAGGATGTAAGTAAACATGTAAGTAAATTCATGCAAAACTAATCAATAACTAATGCAGGACAAATGTCTAGAACTACATAAAAATGTTAACTGCTATTGTAAACAATGTGTGTGTGTGTGTGTGTGTGTGTGTGTGTGTGTGTGTGTGTGTGTGTGTGTGTGTGTGTGTGTGTATGTGTGCATTTGATTTATATTACATTGTGGGAACCAAATGTCCCCACAAGGATAGTAAAACCTGAGATCAGCTCCATTGTGGCGACCAGCCAGCGGTCCCCATGAGGGGAATGGGTAAATAAACATACTAAATTATATTTTTTTGAAAATGTAAAAATGCAGAAAGTTTTCTGTGATGGGTAGGTTTAGGGGTAGGGTTAGTGTAAGGGGACAGAATATACAGTTTGTACTGTATAAAAACCATTAAGTCTATGGAGAGTCCCCACAAAGATAGTGAACCAGACATCATGGTAACTAACTAGTTACTGAAGTCATTTTAAGCTTTTTAGGTTTTTGGTGAAGTTTTAGATAGTAATTCCGATAGAATTTATGTAGTAACACTGGAGTCATTACTAGTTAGTTACCATGATTCTTACAGAAGTTACTAATCCAATCCTGAAAAGCCAATCATTAAAGTGTAGAATCTTCTAATCATTGACAAGATATTCACACACACACACACACACACACACACACACACACACACACTTATGAGCTAGCTAATTATTGCTATATGACAGCATAGGCTAATTATTGACAGCTTTCTCAAATCATTAGTCTGCTATTATGCTATTAAATATTGATAATGTAAATAACCTTCATTTAGAATAGCAGTTAAAATGTTAATGTAGTTCTAGACATTTGTCCTGCATTAGTTATTGATTAGTTTTGATTAGTATTGATTAGTTTTTAACCACAACATTCAATAACAGAAACAACTCTAAATGTCCAACAGAACTGAACATTAGACATTAACATAAACTGCCAACATCTTTCCCCGTGTGCTCTACGATCTACTTCAGGCTTATGATGCTAAACGCAGCCCTGGGCCGTGGACCTGGAGTTCCCAGCATGCTTTGCAAGGGACTGCATTAGGAGAGTCAATTAAGGTATTGAGTGTTAATTTATGTGTTTTACACTGTATCTCTGAAGGGCCTGTTTCTTTTTTCTTGCAATTTCTCTGCGTCGGTCCTAAAAAAAAAAAAAAATCCTACGCTGACTTTTTTCACAAATGCGTTATGTGACGGACTGAAAATATTACAGTGAAAGATAAGAGTATTGAGTTATAATAGGTACCCCAAAATTATTTATTTTTTTCTCTCTTTCTTCAGTTTAAGTATTTACAAGAGTCTAAAAAAAGTTTTTCTAATGTTATATTGATTTAAGTTTATTCTGAAATAGGCCTGTAGGTGGCGCATTGCACTAGAGCGATGAGAAATGACGTTCTGGTCAAAGGGCAAAGTGATTAAAAGAAAGCGCCAGAACGCTGCAGACACTAACGTGTGTTTCTCATCATTTTATACAGTTACTATATCTCATCCTTCCCTGTTTGAGACCGGTAACATTTTGGGGGCTCGTCCAACCATTAGGATCTCAGTATCAGCTTCGAGACTGATGACGTGGGAGACCAGTGTGACCCTCTGGATTGGGCTACAAGGAATGCTGTGAGTTTGTTCACCTTGTGAGTGCAAGTCTTCTGGGTTCCAGTCAAGATGGCGTCTTCAGCTCCTCTTCGTGCGTTGCTATGGGATATCCAAAAACAGCTTCATCTGCTGAGTGAAGAACAGCTGTATAGTCTTGCTTCGTCACTGGAAGATGAAAGAGGCTTGGAGGTTCCTAAAGTGACAGGTACCAATGAACCTGAACTTTTTGAATTCATCGTGGACTACATGAAAAGCGATCAGCTTAGAACGCTTGAAGATGAAGGTATGTCTTCTTTGCTGATCATCAAAGACAAGATTGATGACCTAAAATCCAGCAAGGAGAGTGAATCAGACATGGACACTGCAAACAATGGTAAAGATGTTAGTGGTGGGTCATCAATGACAGAACAGGTATCTGGGTTGGTTAGACTGACTGATGTTGCTGCTTTGTTACCCCGCAGAGATTTCAAAATGCATGGTGGTGTAATTTCAGATGCTAGTTCAGACATGAGTTACAACAGTGTATGCAAACAAATTGATGAGGGTTTGAAAGAAAAATTCTCTGAATCTGAAATCATATGCACAGTGTTAAGAATAATCAAACCAGGTAACTTTAAAGACATGTTGACCAACAAAGATGATCTCACTGTTGTAGAACTGAAACGGTTCTTAAAGTCGCATATGAGAGAACGAAGCAGCACTGAATTGTTTCAGGAGCTTAGCAATGCTAAGCAGCAAGATAAAGAAACTCCACAGCAGTTTGTCTATAGACTAATGGGGTTGAAACAAAAAATTATCTCTGCATCACAACATGGTGGGTCAGAGTTTAACTATGACAAAAGACTGGTGCAGGGAGTGTTTCTTCATACACTGTATCAGGGGCTAAATGAGAAAAATGGTAATATCAGATTGGACATTAAGCCTTACATCTCTGACTTGACAGTGACTGATGACTTCATCTTAGAACAGGTTACTAAATCAGCTAATGAGGAAGCAGAGAGACAGAAGCGTCTTAACACTGTACATAAACGCAAACTCCTGACTGTTTGTTCCTCTCAGTCCCAAGAGGATAGTGAGAAAATTTATGACACATTGCAAAAGAGAGTGGAAGGAGAAGCTCAAGCAAATCGCACTGCCTTAATGGAACTGACAGCTCAGGTTTCTGCTCTCACTAAAAACCTTGAAAAGATGATGAGACCCTCTGCTGCAATTGAAAGCCAAACTGCCGCACCATTAATGAATGTTAAAGTTTCAGACAAACCTGAAAGCAAGCGTAGATGTGACGACTGCATCCAGCGAGGAAACCAGGACTGCTGCCATTGCTTCCGCTGCGGCCAGGAAGGACACAGAGCAGTTGGTTGCCTAAAGAAGGGAACGAAGGTGGGAAACAGGAGACGGTCACTGGTACGGGACAACCAGTGACCCCATCAAGCTGTCCGTCCCATGTAAAGGTAAACCGTCCACACCATCCTGAAAAGTTAAGTTGGAAAAATCGCCAGTCACAAAAAAAACAAGCAGCACAACTGATTGGCAGAAAATGTATGCTGTCATGTTGGTAAAATGGGGTTCTTACTGAAATGCTGTTGGACACAGGGGCTCAAGTAAGCATGGTAGGAAAGACATGGGTAGAAAAGTTCCTTCCAAATGTGCCTATCAAGCCTATAGAAGACTTACTTTCCGACCAGCAGCTTTACATTACTGCTGCCAATGGCTGTGTGATTCCATTTGTTGGATGGATTGAAGTACTCTTTGAACTCAAAAGTAGTGGATCTGGAACCTTTTCCATCCATGTACCAATGCTAGTAAGCGACTGCTGTAACGACAATCCACTTCTGGGTTTTAATGTCATTGAAGAATTGATCAGAGAAAGCAGTGACCGGCCGAACAGCACGGAAAATCTAACCATTCTGCTGAGTAAAGCTATGAATGTAAGACAGAGCATAGCTAACAATATTGTCAATGATGTCGTTCAATTAGCAGATTCAGAGGAAATGTTGGACAGTTATGTGGTAAAAGTAGGAAAGAAAGGACTCACAGTTAAAAAAAGCGAACTTTGCGAAGTCAAATGCAGAATTAGAGGGGGGCCTGAAGGAGGAGTCATGCCATTCGAACCACTTCCAGAATGGCCAGTCCAAGATGGCCTTGAACTATTTCCTACTGTGGTTGATGTGCCAAATGGTGTGTCTAAACTAGTGAAGATTCCTGTCCAGAATCCCACTCAACATGACATTTACCTCCCTGCAAGGACAGTGATGGGTACTATCACTCCGGCATCTGAAGTCCTACCCCTCGTTCCAAGTGGTGGTGCTAGAACAGAAAACATCCAGGAGGAAAGTGAGGTTCATGTAAATCAGTTGAGCCAAGTGGATAAGGGAAGTCAGTTACCCGTCAACAAAACAATTAAGTGGCACCCACCTGTCGAGTTGGAACACCTGTCTAAATCAGAGCAGGAGATAGTTAGACGAATGCTTTACGAAGAATCCGATGTCTTTGCTCACGATGATGGAGATATAGGATGCATTCCAAATCTGAAGTTGAAGATAAATTTAAAAGATGACACTCCAGTTCAGAAATGCTACAATTCCATTCCAAAACCCCTATACAAGGAAGTTAAAGAGTACGTACAAAACCTTCTCGAGCGTGGCTGGATTAAGAAATCTTCCTCTGCATATTCCTCACCAGTGGTCTGTGTCCGGAAGAAGGACAGTAGCTTACGGCTATGTGTTGACTTTCGAGAGTTGAACCGGAAGACTATTCCAGATAGACACCCACTTCCGAGGATTCAAGATTTGCTGGACAGTCTAGGAGGATTCACATGGTTCTCCATTCTTGACCAAGGTAGTGCATATCATCAAGGATTTGTGGATGAGGAGTCAAGGCAGATGACAGCATTTAGCACTCCCTGGGGACTCTATGAGTGGAAGCGTATCCCTTTTGGATTAACTAATGCTCCAGCAGCCTTCCAGAGGTGTATGGAGAGTGTTCTAGAGGGCATAAGAGATAAATGCTGTTCTCCTTACCTGGATGATGTTCTTTGCTATTCAAAAACCTTTCATGAGCATGTCGAAGACCTTAGGCAAGTGCTCTGCCGAATGCGTGAGTATGGTATTAAACTCCGACCAAAGAAATGTGAACTTTTCAAGACGCAGGTCAGATACCTTGGTCGGATGGTGTCAGGAGAAGGCATTGAGATTGACCCGAAGGATCTGGAGGCTGTATTGCAATTGAAAAAGAAAGAACCGAAAACAGTGGGGGAAGTTAGAACTCTATTAGGGTTTCTAAGTTACTACAGATCATTCATCCAGGATTTCTCAAGGATCGCGAAGCCACTGTATGAGCTCCTGCAGAACCCCAAGGAAAAGACTGTTTTGAAAGTAGCAAAGACTAGCCAAAGTAAACAGAAGGTGAGGAAGGAGACCAAAGCACAACTGCCATCGAGAACCCCTATTCAGTGGACATCTGAACATCGGGCCATTGTGTCAAAATTCATAGAGATGCTTACCAATCCACCAATTCTGGCATACCCTGATTTTAACTTGCCTTTCGTGTTGCACACCGATGCATCAAATGAGGGCTTAGGTGCTGTACTTTACCAGCGACAAGCCGGTAAACTTCGTGTTATCGGATTTGGCTCAAGAACATTGACTCCAGCAGAGCGCAGTTACCATTTACATTCAGGTAAACTTGAGTTTCTAGCTCTCAAGTGGGCGATCTGTGACAAATTCAGGGATTATTTGTACTATGCGCCAACATTTACCGTGTACACAGACAATAATCCATTGACTTATGTCTTGAGTACCGCCAGATTAAATGCTGTGGGTCATCGCTGGGTCGGTGAGTTGTCCGATTTCCATTATAAAGTTATAACCAATGATATAAAGTACAGACCAGGTAAACAGAACGCAGACGCAGATACACTTTCACGATATCCAGTAGACATCACAGACCACCTGAGTGATTACACAGAGACTGTGCCATCTGAGGTCGTGTCAGCCATGTGGCAAGGGAGCAAAGCTGTCGTTGAAGAAGAGGTACCGTGGGTGGCTTATGAAGGTAAATCAGTAGCAAAACTCGAGAGCACGTAGATTTGAATTTGAGAACTTGTACAATAAATATTGGTACTTGTACATGAACATTTACACTCACAGCTCCAATGTGAAAACCTATAAAATAAAAATCTGAAGTTGAATGTTGAAATTTGCACTCGCATACAGTAGTCACAAACCTGTATTCTGAATCTGAAGCTGCAGACAAGTAGACACAAATGTGTAAAATGCCATTCACAGAAATACAACGACAGACACAAACTTGTAATATATATTTTGCGTTTAATCTTACATTCACATTCGCGGTACTTCCTCAATTAGGCACTTGCAACTTCTCAAATCTGTCACTGCAATTTCAAATTTCGCGCCTTGACTTTTGCTACTCTTTTCGCGATTTATTAGGTGCAAAACTAACTTGTGCACTTGAAACTCAGAGGCGGTGAGAGAGAAAGGGGGGCGGGAGGAGGGGGGGTCAAAGGAGCCGTTTTATTGGTTGGCACCTAGCCAATGAAATGGGACTTCGATGATGTCACGAAACCCGCGTGCACTGAAACGCTAACATGGCTTAATGCAATGCATTAGACTGATATTAAAAGAAATAAACGATATTATCAAACTCAGTAAACACAATGCTAATAATGCATACTACAGAATAGCAGATGAGCACAGAATATGACGAAAGAAAGCAAATGTGTGTTCAGTGCAAATAAACTTGCTGCCTGTGTTTTATTAATAATGTAACGAATTATGTGTTTTTTTGTTATTGTTTTTTTATTTTATAACTGTTGGTCCATTAAGCCTCATTAAGCGTTTTCTTGGTTTTCTATGGGAGGAAAACGAACAATTAAACACGTTGCGATCATATTCTGTGCTCAATTGCTTTTCTGTGTGCTTTGTTTGTATGGTGTTTCCTGAGTTTGGTCTTTTAATACCACTGTCTCAATTAAACGCGTTGCGTTCATTTTCTGTGCTCATCTGCTTTTCTGTAGTATGCATTATTGGCATTGTGTTTACTGAGTTTGATAATATCGTTTATTTCTTTTAATATCAGTCTAATGCATTGCATTAAGCCATGTTAGCGTTTCAGTGCACGCGGGTTTCGTGACATCATCGAAGTCCCATTTCATTGGCTAGGTGCCGACCAATAAACGGCTTCTTTGACCCCCCCCCCCCCCCTCCTCCCGCACCCCTTTCTCTCTCACCGCCTCTGAGTTTCAAGTGCACAAGTTAGTTTTGCATAGGGATGTCCCGATCCGATCACGTGATCGGAAATCGGGCCCGATCACGTGTTTTCAGACTCGATCGGAATCGGACGTTACCTCCCGATCAGGACTCGGATATATATGTGTATATTCTCATTATTTTTTAACACATCTATAGTTATGCGGTGGCACAGAGTTACGCCGGTTTCACACTGCACGCGTTAGCAGAGCGTAAGCAGCGCAGGAGCAGGACACGCGCGTTTTGCTTTCACACTGGCAGCGTTTGTCACGCGCGACTGAACCGCGGGTTGTGTAGGGCAGGCTACAGACAGAGTAGGCTACTCTATAATGGATAAGTTGGCATTGCTTTTTTTCGTTTTCAAATACATTTAAGAGAAAAGACTTGTCAAGAAGCTTATTTTATTAATAATTTCATATAACTTTTTGTTCATCTTTTTTTTTATTGTTATGGCAACAAGTTTGTTTTTGGACATTTGTTTTATTTTTAAATTGCTGTTGGTCATTTGATTGACTGTTTAAAACACAATAGATATCATCAATGCACTTTTTGGATAAAACTGCGGTGTATTTTGGCCATGATCAATGTATTGTCACTTTAATTCAGCAAAAGCGGCGCAGCAAAAATAGACTCGGCGCCGAAACGATCGCGGCACTCCTGCTCTGCTCTGCTACGCACTGCCGCGCCGCCTCTGCGTGCGGTGTGAATGCTCTAAAGACTAGTTTAATCTGTTAACATGGGCGGCGAAAAAAATACGCACTGTATTTATATTATATAATATATTATATATTTATATTATATTATATTTACTGTTGCACTAAAGTCCAAAAGTGAAGAATTTATTTATTACTTGATTGTTCAAGCTACCTCACAGAAGTGCTCTGTTTGTTAACAGAGTTGTTGAATGTTAAAATAAGGTGAATTAAATAAAAAAATAAGGAACATCCTGGATCTGTTTTTTCGCTCTTCTTTATAATTTTTTTTATGTATTAAGTATCGGATCGGGACTCGGTATCGGCAGATACTCAAAATCAAATGACTCGGACTCGGACTCGAGGGCAAAAAAACCTGATCGGGACATCCCTAGTTTTGCACCTAATAAATCGCGAAAAGAGTAGCAAAAGTCAAGGCGCGAAATTTGAAATTGCAGTGACAGATTTGAGAAGTTGCAAGTGCCTAATTGAGTAAGTACCGCGAATGTGAATGTAAGATTAACCCCCTGAGGTCGGCGGTATCGCCGGCGATACCAGCTCGCTTTTTTTTATCAGTATAAAAGAAACTCATAAATACTCTGTTGACTTTGATTTTCCATAGGAGTTTCATACATCAATCGATTCTGTTAAATGTGTATTATTTTTGTGTATACTCACAATAAAAACAAAGTGTGGTGCTTTTTGCCAAATAAAGAAAAATAAACACGAAGCTAGGTTCTGCCTTCTCTCTGTCCGTGTAGTCCATTCTGAAACGCGTCCGAAAATTAATCATAACTCAGCGAATACTTCTCACACAGGCATGTGAGTTATGTCTTTATGAAGCTTGAAATCTCTTCTTTTAAATGAAGTAATTTATATAAAACACAAATGTTTTCAACTCATGTAATCCGTTTGAAAGCAAGGAGAGGTACCGTTTTTCCTTCTGCCTCATTATCTTTATAATCAGCTGCGGCCGCCCCGCCCCCGGCACGATTCACATGTAAATAGTTTAGGTGATCTAGTATGCATCGCATACGCCCCCCGATCAATGCCATAAAAACACAGTTTCTATCAGACTTACTGATAGTTCATCGCGTTTTGAGTATGGCACGCTTCTCAGGTAATAAAGACGCCCTTCAGATGATTCTGGACAGCGAGGAAGAATGCACGATACCGGGTTGTTTCCTCAGAGGAAGATTGTAACAGACGACGAACGGCAGCATATTGAAGAGCGAATTCCGCCGAGGACACAATTTCGGAGTAAGTTTTACTTAAAAGTCTTTTGTCTTTTATTTTTCGTGTTCGCATTTATGAGAAAAAAAAAAACAATATTACGTGACAGTTCTCCATTATGGACGCGAGCGCTCTAAGCACTAAAAGACTTTCAAACATTCACAGAGACCTCAAAACAGACAGTACAAATCCTTTCTTTAAAACGAATTTCGTTTTGTATCAATTGTATCTTAATTTTAATAATTTTTTCATTAACAAATTTCCTGGATTTAAAGTAAATATAGGCTAGCAATCACAACATAAGGTCTGAACTGGAGATCATCATGAACCCGTAGCCTACTCGCCTCACATGTCTAAAAAAAATTTGATATATTTACAGAAAGCTGGTTCTAAACAAAATCATCCAAAACAAAAAAAAAACTATGTAGCCTAATAAATGTGCATTTCTCCGGTGCGTTCACTAGCCTACTGCGAAGATCGCGAGTCAGCCTATCATCAACTTCATCTTTGCCAGAAGTTAAATTTAAATCGCGTGTGTGAATGAATGATGTTGTTTTAGCAAACTGTATTGCTATACTGAGATGAGTAAAAATCGACTGAAATATGTTGAAATAAAATGTAGGCTATTTGTATAAGCAACGTATTAAACGGCAAATTAACAATATGCACTAATATTTCGTGAAAACAACGTTACAGTCAGGCGAAATATGAAAGACAACATTTTGTTTAGTAGATTTGGGTACAGTTTTTATTGTAGAATATACTGCCACATCAAATAAGCCTTTGTTTAGCAATTTCTATATATAAAATAGCCTACTATTTTTGTCAAAAATAAAGTCATCAACTAAGATGTTAGCTGTTCCAATGTTGGCTATATTCAAAGTAATGAATACATAGATAAAATGTAGGCCTATAATCTTTTTTTTACAAAGAAAGAGTACACTTGAAATATTGTTGAAATTGTAATTATTGTTGTTGTAACCTTTTTAACTTTGAAATATGTATGATAAAATGTATACTTTAGTTTTTACAAAGAAAGATTACACTTGAATTGTTGTAATTGTAACCTTTTTAACAAAAAAATATATTTACAAGGTAGATGTAAACAAACTATTAAAAGGTAAATATAAGCCTTTTCTTTAAATAATTTTTATTGTGTTTTATTAGTGACAAATTTGGGGAGAGGATAAATATTCCAAAACTGAAAATACAGTATGAGAATTAACTGCACAATTACTAGACATGTTATCCTTGGATATTATAGGCCAAATTGCAAGCACAATATGTGGAAAAATAAAAAAGAATTGAGATGCTTCCAACTGTTGCTCTTGCATTCTTGTGGCTCAGTGACTCACCTGAATGAATGGCTAATTAAGTATGCAGGCCCCATTGTCTCCTGAGGTGTGAATCACTAAATATGCATGATCTGTGACGCCCACTCAGCATATTGCCTTTCCAAACAGAAAGTGCTTTGCAAAATTCAAATCAATGTATTGTGTTATGTGAATGATTAGGCAGGGTGATTTCCACATCATTTTGAAGAAAAAACACTAGGCAATGACATCTATTAGACAAAAGTCTTATTGGCACATATTTAGTATGTGTTTTATGGCCTTATTTCAGAAACTTTAGTTTTTAGTTTTTTCAATAACCACGCATAAACATTATTCTCTCAAAAATGCAGACATGTACATTCTTGTTGCTCACATATTATGGTAGCCCTGTTTGTGCTAAATAGTGTGTAATTTTTTTTGTTGCCATTAATATGTTTATAAGCAACTGAAAAAAGCACAAATGTCAGGGCATGTCAGAACATCTCAAGGACCCCAAAAACACCTCAGACCCCAGAGGGTTAAACGCAAAATATATATTACAAGTTTGTGTCTGTCGTTGTATTTCTGTGAATGGCATTTTACACATTTGTGTCTACTTGTCTGCAGCTTCAGATTCAGAATACAGGTTTGTGACTACTAGGGATGTCCCGATCAGGTTTTTTTGCCCTCGAGTCCGAGTCCGAGTCATTTGATTTTGAGTATCTGCCGATACCGAGTCCCGATCCGATACTTAATACATAAAAAAAATTATAAAGAAGAGCGAAAAAACAGATCCAGGATGTTCCTTATTTTTTTATTTAATTCACCTTATTTTAACATTCAACAACTCTGTTAACAAACAGAGCACTTCTGTGAGGTAGCTTGAACAATCAAGTAATAAATAAATTCTTCACTTTTGGACTTTAGTGCAACAGTAAATATAATATAATATAAATATATAATATATTATATAATATAAATACAGTGCGTATTTTTTTCGCCGCCCATGTTAACAGATTAAACTAGTCTTTAGAGCATTCACACCGCACGCAGAGGCGGCGCGGCAGTGCGTAGCAGAGCAGAGCAGGAGTGCCGCGATCGTTTCGGCGCCGAGTCTATTTTTGCTGCGCCACTTTTGCTGAATTAAAGTGACAATACATTGATCATGGCCAAAATACACCGCAGTTTTATCCAAAAAGTGCATTGATGATATCTATTGTGTTTTAAACAGTCAATCAAATGACCAACAGCAATTTAAAAAGAAAACAAATGTCCAAAAACAAACTTGTTGCCATAACAATAAAAACAAAGATGAACAAAAAGTTATATGAAATTATTAATAAAATAAGCTTCTTGACAAGTCTTTTCTCTTAAATGTATTTGAAAACGAAAAAAAGCAATGCCAACTTATCCATTATAGAGTAGCCTACTCTGTCTGTAGCCTGCCCTACACAACCCGCGGTTCAGTCGCGCGTGACAAACGCTGCCAGTGTGAAAGCAAAACGCGCGTGTCCTGCTCCTGCGCTGCTTACGCTCTGCTAACGCGTGCAGTGTGAAACCGGCGTAACTCTGTGCCACCGCATAACTATAGATGTGTTAAAAAATAATGAGAATATACACATATATATCCGAGTCCTGATCGGGAGGTAACGTCCGATTCCGATCGAGTCTGAAAACACGTGATCGGGCCCGATTTCCGATCACGTGATCGGATCGGGACATCCCTAGTGACTACTGTATGCGAGTGCAAATTTCAACATTCAACTTCAGATTTTTATTTTATAGGTTTTCACATTGGAGCTGTGAGTGTAAATGTTCATGTACAAGTACCAATATTTATTGTACAAGTTCTCAAATTCAAATCTACGTGCTCTCGAGTTTTGCTACTGATTTAACCTTCATAGTGGCTTCACTGAATCTTTACTCAGCAAGTGACGGGGAAGAGGAAATGTTGAAAGGGCAGATGGTATCCCCAATAGCCCAGGTGGATATCAGAGCTGCACAACAGGATGACATAAGTATTAAGGAAGTGATCAAGCTTAAGGAAAACAGCTGGATCCCAAATAGCAAAGAAAAAAATGTCATGACCAGAGGAACCAGACGTTTGGTTCAGGAGTGGAACAAGCTAACAGTGGAGGAAGAAACTCTGGTAATCGGAAACAGCTAGTCCTACCTGAAAAATTGAAGCCATTGGTCTTGAAGAACCTTCACAACAACATGGGTCACATTGGTGCTGACAAGGTAACCCATTTAGCACGTGATAGATATTACTGGCCTTTCATGCAGAAGGAAATTGATGATTATGTGATCAAAAAGTGCAACTGTATCAAACAGAAGCGCCCATGGGTTCGATTACCACCAGTTCACCCTTCGAATTGGTCTCCATTGATTATCTGCATTTGGAGCCAAGCAGAGGAAGGCACGAATACATACTTGTCCTTGTGGATCATTTCACGCACTTTGCACAGGCATATCCAACAAAGAATAAATCAGGGAAAACGGCAGCAGAGAAGATCTTTCAGGATTTCATACCACGCTTCGGATATCCAGAGAGACTACACCATGATCAAGGACGGGAGTTCGAAAATAATTTGTTCCAGACACTGCAACAACTGGCAGGGATTTCTCATTCAAGGACTACTCCTTACCACCCACAGGGTAACCCAGTTGAAAGGCTAAACCGTACCTTGTTGCAGATGCTTCGCACTCTGGAGGAAGAGAAAAAGGCTGATTGGAAAGAACACCTTCCACATCTGGTTCATGTGTATAACTGTACCAGACACGAAGCTACTGGATACTCACCGTTCTTTTTACTGTATGGGAGGTCCCCCAGGTTGCCAATTGACCTGATGCTTAACCTAAAACCGGAAAAAGAGACTCAAAGCCACCTGACGTTTGCTGAGAAGTGGGCATCCAGAATGCAAGAAGCTTACAAGATTGCATCCGAAAATAGCCAAAAGTCATCTGCGAAAGGAAAGAAGGTGACAGGAAGGTGAAAGGAGTACCTCTCCAGCCAGGTGATCGGGTTTTAGTAAGGAACTTTTCTGAGAGAGGAGGTCCAGGCAAGCTTCGTCCCTACTGGGAGAAGGAAGTGCACAAAATAGTGGAGAGGATCAAAGAGGGGCCTGTGTACAAGATCCAACCTGAAACTGGTAAAAAGACAATTCGAGTATTACACAGAAACCTTTTACTACCAGTGAATGATTTACCTGTTGAAGATCACACTGTAAATGTACCTGTAAAGAAAAGACAACTGAATAAGAGGAAAGTCGCAGAGCCGAGTGTGGATCAGGAAGAGGATAGCTCGGAAGACGAACAATGGTACTATCCTTACTTACCAATGACTGCAGGGAATCATGATCACGTTGAACTACTACAAAGGTCCCAGACTGAAAAGAGATCTCAGTTAAGACCGAGGGCGAGAGAGTTTTACCCTTCTGCAACACCATTGTCAGAACCAGTGACCATACAGGACGGTCAAGCAGGAGGCGAGGAGCAGGTTCTAGAAGAAGAGGATATTGTCGGGTACGGCCCAGAAGAGTTACCTCCGTCAAGTCAAGGATCACCTGGAAGGCAAAATGAGCAATGTGAGAGAGTTGATGAAGAGGATCAAGAGACTTTGCGAAGATCAAACAGACAAGCAAAGCCAAAAACAATACTGACTTATGACATATTAGGTCAACCGACTTACAGACAAAGTCATTTAAATGCAGTCCAGCCTTACATGATTCCGAGAAGTCCAATGACTTACCCGGTAGTTAATGCAGTTCCTTGGTGGCAACCAATACCTATCTGTACTTGTTAGATGAATGACTGAGAGGAAATAGACTGATAGACCTAGTGTTGATGTCAGGAGTCATACAAAAAAAATAGGGGAGAGTGTGACGGACTGAAAATATTACAGTGAAAGATAAGAGTATTGAGTTATAATAGGTACCCCAAAAATTATTATTTTTTTCTCTCTTTCTTCAGTTTAAGTATTTACAAGAGTCTAAAAAAAGTTTTTCTAATGTTATATTGATTTAAGTTTATTCTGAAATAGGCCTGTAGGTGGCGCATTGCACTAGAGCGATGAGAAATGACGTTCTGGTCAAAGGGCAAAGTGATTAAAAGAAAGCGCCAGAACGCTGCAGACACTAACGTGTGTTTCTCATCATTTTATACAGTTACTATATCTCATCCTTCCCTGTTTGAGACCGGTAACAGTTACACCAGCAAAGAGCAGGTGCTAGTGATGGAGAAATGAAGCTTTGTGAAGCACTGAGGCTTTTCCCTCAACTGTATCGTAGAATGGTTCATTACTCCAAGCTTTTCAACACACTGCACACTAACAACATCTCGTGGTCAAAAGCTGGAAAATCTGCAGATGACACAGACTGTCGGGTTTGGCATAGACGAAGCAGACAGAATGGTAAGTTAAATGCTTTAATTTGCAGAATGGATCGGTACAGCGTAACAGGTGAGTAAACAGTAAGTTGAATATCAGATGATAGCTTAACTGAAATGTAATCAAGTCTCTCTCTCTCTTTCTCTTGCAGATGATGATGAAGGAGTGATTTAGTTTAGTTTAGTTTTTAGGTGTTTTCTGGTGGTTTTTCATGGTTTTTAGGTGGTCCCTAATGGTTTTTGGTGGTTTTGATGGTTTTAGGGTGGTTTTGATGGTTTTTGAGTGGGTTTGACCCTTCCGTAATGGTTTTTCGTGGTTCTTGATGGTTTTTCGGTGTTTTTTGACATTTTTAGTGGTTTTGGGTGTTTTTTTATGGTTTTTAGGTGGTTTTTGATGGTTTTTGGGTGGTTTCTGGTGGTTTTGATGGTTTTTAGGTGGTTTTTGATGGCTTTGGGTGGTTTTGGTAGGGTTAGGTCCAAGGTGGGTATAGCCATATGTATTATTAATGGGTAGGTTTAGGTCCAGGGTGGGTATAGCCACAGGGATTACTAATGGGTAGGGTTAGGTCTAGAGTGGGTGTGGCCACAGAGATTACTAATGGGTAGGGTTAGGTCCAAAGTGGGTATAGCCATATGTATTATTAATGGGTAGGTTTAGGTCCAGGATGGGTATAGCCACAGGGATTACTAATGGGTAGGGTTAGGTCTAGAGTGGGTGTGGCCACAGAGATTACTAATGGGTAGGGTTAGGTCCAAAGTGGGTATAGCCATATGTGTTATTAATGGGTAGGTTTAGGTCCAGGGTGGGTATAGCCACAGGGGTTATTAATGGGTAGGGTTAGGTCTAGAGTGGGTGTGGCCACAGAGATTACTAATGGGTAGGGTTAGGTCCAAAGTGGGTATAGCCATATGTGTTATTAATGGGTAGGTTTAGGTCCAGGGTGGGTATAGCCACAGGGGTTGTTAATGGGTAGGGTTAGGTCTAGAGTGGGTGTGGCCACAGGGATTACTAATGGGTAGGGTTAGGTCCAAAGTGGGTATAGCCCTATATATTATATATTAAGGGGTAGGTTTAGGTCCAGGGTGGGTATAGTCACAGGGATTGCTAATGGGTAGGGTTAGGTCTAGAGTGGGTGTGGCCACAGAGATTACTAATGGGTAGGGTTAGGTCCAAAGTGGGTATAGCCATATGTGTTGTTAATGGGTAGGTTTAGGTCCAGGGTGGGTATAGCCACAGGGATTACTAATGGGTAGGATTTGGTCTAGAGTGGGTGTGGCCACTGAGATTACTAATGGGTAGGTTTAGGTCCAAAGTGGGTATAGCTATCGGTCCTATTAATGGGTAGGGTTAGGTCCAGAGTGGGTATAGCCACAGGGATTACTAATGGTTAGGGTTAGGTCTAGAGTGGGTGTGGTCACAGAGATTACTAATGGGTAGGGTTAGGTCCAGAGTGGGTGTGGACACAGAGATTACTAATAGGTAGGGTTAGGTCCAAAGTGGGTATAGCCATATGTATTATTAATGGGTAGGTTTAGGTCCAGGGTGGGTATAGCCACAGGGAATACTAATGGGTAGGGTTAGGTCTAGAGTGGGTGTGGCCATAGAGATTACTAATGGTTAGGGTTAGGTCCAAAGTAGGTCTAGCTACCGGTCCTATTAATGGGTAGGGTTAGGTCCAGAGTGGGTATAGTCACAGGGATTACTAATGGGTAGGGTTAGGTCTAGAGTTGGTGTGGTCACAGAGATTACTAATGGGTAGGGTTGGGTCTAGAGTGGGTGTGGTCCTAGAGAATACTGATGGGTAGGGTTAGGTCCAAGGTGGGTATAGCCATATGTATTATTAATGGGTAGGTTTAGGTCCAGGGTGGGTATAGCCACAGGGATTACTAATGGGTAGGATTAGGTCTAGAGTGGGTGTGGCCACTGAGATTACTAATGGGTAGGTTTAGGTCCAAAGTGGGTATAGCTATCGGTCCTATTAATGGGTAGGGTTAGGTCCAGAGTGGGTATAGCCACAGGGATTACTAATGGTTAGGGTTAGGTCTAGAGTGGGTGTGGTCACAGAGATTACTAATGGGTAGGGTTAGGTCCAGAGTGGGTGTGGACACAGAGATTACTAATGGGTAGGGTTAGGTCCAAAGTGGGTATAGCCATATGTATTATTAATGGGTAGGTTTAGGTCCAGGGTGGGTATAGCCACAGGGAATACTAATGGGTAGGGTTAGGTCTAGAGTGGGTGTGGCCATAGAGATTACTAATGGGTAGGGTTAGGTCCAAAGTGGGTATAGCCATATGTGTTATTAATGGGTAGGTTTAGGTCCAGGGTGGGTATAGCCACAGGGATTATTAATGGGTAGGGTTAGGTCTAGAGTGGGTGTGGCCACAGAGATTATTAATGGGTAGGGTTAGGTCCAAAGTGGGTATAGCCCTATATATTATTAATGGGTAGGTTTAGGTCCAGGGTGGCCATTAAATTACCATTAAATTACCATAATTTTCATTAACTTACCATTAATTAATTTTATTGGTAGGTTGGGGGAGTCAGATGAGGAAGGACAAATTGAGCCATTGCTCCTTGTCTAAATCCTCGATCATCATGTTGTTCCCCCTTCCTTAATTATTTCTAATTCTGGAACTATATTTTATTGTTATTACTTTTTTTGTTATTATTATTTTTTTATTATTATTTTTTTTATATTTTTTATTTTTTTATGATTGTTTTATTTTTTATTTTATTTATTTATATATATATATATATTTTTTTTTTTTATTTTCTTATTCTTTTTTTATTTTATTTTTATTTTTGAAAGATGTAGTCCTCTGGTTTTTTTAATTAATTTAGGC
The DNA here is from genome assembly GCA_021464565.1 of Rutilus rutilus. Taxonomy (NCBI): domain Eukaryota; kingdom Metazoa; phylum Chordata; class Actinopteri; order Cypriniformes; family Leuciscidae; genus Rutilus; species Rutilus rutilus. The sequence continues at coordinate 28,634,601 of JAJAQA010000022.1, read as the reverse complement.
ATAGAAAGTCCAGCCAATGTTTTGCCATGGCTTCCCCTGTTTTTTTAGTCCAATGTATTCTGTCTGTCGCTGTTCTAAACGATTCGTTGGGTAGAAGGGGGATGTATTTCGTTTTTTCTTTAATAATTCGATTGAGGAACTCCAAGTTCTCTTTAAAGCGTGTGGGTAATTTGCTATCATAATTAATTAGTGGGAAGTAGATGGTTGCCGTAGGGAATGTCTCTTTTGCTGCTCCCCTTACTCTTTCCAGAATCTTCTGTAGTTTTGTGGTGTTGCCCACCTCCTTATTGTTGGTGCCGAAGTGTAGGATTACTATATGTACTTCCGGAGCAATTTCAGTTTTATTTTTTAGAATATGGTAAATGTGTTCAAGCTTGGCTCCCGGGTAACTGACCACCTGTGTCTTTTCATTGGGGATTTTGGGTAAGTGGGTGAGGTTTGAGTCTCCCAAAATTAAAATGGGTTTTTGGGGTTTAAGTGACCAATTTTCAAATTTGTTCTGGCGGTGCTCTTGTCTCTCAAAAATCCCGAAGCTCTGTACTCGTTTCTCTGTCTGGAGTTTTTTTGAGTATTGGTTCCTTCTTCCCTGTGGAACTAGTCGGTTTGGGTTTTGAGTTGCTACCGTTTGGGGTTGGATTTGTTGATTCCGCTTGTTTTGGTTCTATTGGTGGCATTTCTGACTCCAACTGGTGTACTTCCACCGTTGGGAAGAAGATCTCATCGTCAGAATCTACCGTGGCCCCCAACGAGAACCCCATGGTTGTTTCTTTAGGTCTTTTGGCCCATGGTTGATCGCTGTTGTCCTGTTCTTTGTCTATTTCTATAACCGTTCGACGGTTGCCTGATGTGGGGGTCTTTGTGTTGGTCTTTGTGTCTTCTTCTGGTTTTAATGTAGGTGTATTTTGGAGTGTTTCATGGGATTCTTGGTTTGGTTCTTACGGCTTTTTGATTTTAGAGGTCATAAAGGTTTGGACCACCTCGGAAGCTTGTAGAATAGTACTTTCTTGTAGTGTCTTTATGTTCCTCTTGCCCCACTTTATGGCAATATATATATGGCACACTGGGAAGAGACGGTCTTTCCAAAATGCAACAAACTACCATTCAAATACTACAGGTTTCTTGACGATATTTGGGGAATATGGGAACACGATATGGAAAGCTTAGAAGAATTCGTACAAATCTTAAACAACCATCACAAACTAATCAAGGTCAAAGCCACGACAAACTCCAAGACGGTCAACTTCTTAGACACCACCATCTTCAAAGGTCCGGACTTTGACCTTACACATAAATTAGACTCAAAAGTTTTTTTCAAAGAAACAGATACACACGCACTACTACACCATAAAAGCTTCCATCCTAAACACACTTTTGAAGGAATAGTGACAGCACAACTTTGCAGATTCTCTAGAATCTGCTCAAGGGAAGAAGACTTCCAGGGGGCAAAACTCATCTTGTTTAGATCACTTCGCAACAGGGGATACACAAAATCCAAACTCAAAAAAATATATAAAAAACATCAGGACAAACAATCCAACTTGAAAGAACAACAAACCCCGGTGGAACAAATTGTGGTTCCGGCCATTTTTACCTATACACCCACCGCAAAAAAACTAAACAGAAAAATTAAAGACAATTTTACACAAATATTGGGCAATACACAAAACATCACCATTTTGGCAGCATACAGAAGAAACCCCAACCTGAGAGACATCTTAATTCGAAGTCGCCTTCCCACCGAAAAACCTAGAGCCCTGATCCGTGGACCCAAAATGATTAAACAAACGGGGGAATACAGAGCTTACCTAATTCCCAATATATCTCTCAACAATACAAATTGTATATATTTGATAACATGTAACAAATGCAAAAAAAAGTATGTTGGGCAAACTAAAAACTCGATTAGAAGCAGACTACACCAACATAAATATAACATCCGCACGGCCGCTAGGAACTCAAGGAGTGAAACTCTAATTAAACATTTTCAAAGACATGGTACCCAAAATGTACGCATTCGAGGTATAGAGCATAACCCGCATTGGACGGAACAGCAAAGAAGAAAAGCGGAATGGCGGTGGATCAAAAAATTTGATACTAAATTCCCTAAGGGACTAAATGATAGGCTAGAAAAGAAACAATTTGACTAAAACAATTGGTAAATATTTTTACCCTTCTAAATTACCTCCTTCAAAACACACAATACATCACACTGCTTGCCCTTTCCCGACCCCTCAACCTCTTAGGGGAGGGGGGATCGGGATTAGGGAGTGAACCGAATGCCCAGACAGGCACATGGAAATGGGTGACCCAGACAGGTCTAACATTTTCGGGTTCAAACAAGCAGAAGCTTAGATATATAGACATAAAACATAATCCTCTATATGTAATAATCCGGGAATCTTTTCCAATTTCAGTTAACATGTCGGAAGATCAAGACTTTAAGCAGCTGATCAGAAGGTACTACAACTACCTGAGGGCATTCCATCATGCCAAAACTCTGCGGGAAAAAGCTGAACAAAACAGTGTAAAGCAAAACAAAGCTGAATGCTCAGAATTCTTACACTGCAATTCTGAGCATTCTCCCTGGTTTCACATCTCTTGGTTTTGGCTTTCTTGCCTGTTCCGTAGATTACTCTTTTGGCCGTGTTCCCTGCCTTGTTGTGTTTGTTTGTATGGACTGCCTTCCTGTGCTTGACCCTTTGCCTGTGTTTGGTCACGATTCTGGATTACTCAGATAAACTGCATTTGGATCCTCAACCTTTGTGTCTCAGAGCAGTTTGTGACAGATATACATTTAACCTTTGATACTTTTTTCAGCTTTCAGAGTTAAAAAAGGAACATACTTTATTTAAAATATAACTATTTTGTACCAAGATACACTACCTTTCAAAAGTTTGGGGTCAGTAATTATTTAAAAAAAAAAAAAAATTTGAAAAGAAAATATGCTATTTTTATTCAGCAGGGATGTGCTAAATTGATCAGAAGTGACAGTAAAAATGTTGTTTCTATTTTAATTAAATACTAATTATTTTTATCTTTTTATTCATCAATGAATCCTGAAAAAAGTATCACAGGTAAAAAAAAAAAGTTTCTAACATTGATAATAAATCAGCATATTAGAATGATTTCTGAAAAATCATGTGACACTGAAGACTGGAGTTATGGCTGTTGAAAATCGAGCAGAATCCACAGAAATAAATTATATTTTTAAAGTATGTTAAAATAGAAAACTATTATTTTAAATTGTGATGATATTTTTTTCTGTATTTTTGATCAAATAAATGCAGGCTTGATGCGCAGAAGAGACTTCTTTAAAAACATAAAAATAGTCATGTGTCCAAATGTTTGACCAGTAGTACTGTACTATTATACTATTGCTGCATAATTATCAAACATGTTGAAGTCCTTTCACGTCACCATTTGGCGTGTTGTTGTCCGCCTATACTTCACATAATAGTTCTGTAGGCCTGGGAGTAGTACTTATGGGATACATTGTGTCAAAATGATTTACGACTTTGACCTTTGACCTTTTGGCAGGTTGAACTTCCGGTGACCTTTATGATTGACAGGTTGAACTTCCGGAATGTGGTCATGGGATTAACCTATTGACCCCTCCTCCCTATCGATCATGTTGTATGACAGTTAGTTTTGAACTATGACCTATGTAGGACTAAATCATAATTTTTTTACGGGTAGTTATATTTGAACAGATGTTTTTTGCCGTTTGTTTGAACTTTGTCCCAGTTATGTGTGTGTGCGTGTGTGGTTATATGGCTTGTGCCTGCGCCCCCACCACAGTGAAAGTGAGAAGCGTATGTCACACAAAATAATCTCATTGATCCAATTATTTTAGTTTTAGATGAATAAAAGAATATGAAATAAAAAGCTTACTAAAACCAATTATTTTAGATAAAAATGACATAAACATTCTGCTCTTTAAAAGTCTATCATCTAAATCAATTTAAGGTTGAAAAACATTTATTTATTTCACATTCCTATCCTTTATATAATTTATAATATAATAATTATCATGCTAAGGTTGTTTTTAAGTCTATAATATAAAAGCTTACTAAAACCAATAGTTTTAGCTGAATAAAATCATCAATGTCCATATTGTAGAAAGTTAAAGTATACCATTGATGTCCACAAAAATGCAATGTATGAATGGATTCAAAATTGTTTTACACAACTGAATTCACATAGTCATTCCTGAAAGACCTCACACTGTCTCAAAACATAAGGAGCCGTGCGCGTGTCTGTGTCCGTCTATGCGCGCGTCCTCTTCCTGCGAGCTCTGACCCCCCCTCCTTACAGTGTAACTGTCAAGTGAATCTCACACTAACAAAAGTTGAAAACATGCCTTTAAAAGTATAATATAAATATCTTATTGATCCAATTGTTTTAGTTTTAGATGAATAAAAAATGACTGAGTTAAAATTAACTCATCAATGTCCATACCATTCATGTCCACAAAAATAATTAAAGTTGAAAAACATACCTTTAAAAGTGTATAATATAAAATAAAATATCTTGCTAAAGTTGAAAAACATACCGTTCCTTAAAAGTATAATATAAATATCTTATTGATCCAACTATTTTAGTTTTAGATGAATAAAAAATGACTGAGTTAAAATTAACACATCAATGTCCATATTGTAGAAAGTTAAAGTATACCATTGATGTCCACAAAAATGCAATGTATGAATGGATTCAAAATTGTTTTACACAACTGAATTCACATAGTCATTCCTGAAAGACCTCACACTGTCTCAAAACATAAGGAGCCGTGCGCGTGTCTGTGTCCGTCTATGCGCGCGTCCTCTTCCTGCGAGCTCTGACCCCCCCTCCTTACAGTGTAACTGTCAAGTGAATCTCACACTAACAAAAGTTGAAAACATGCCTTTAAAAGTATAATATACATATCTTATTGATCCAATTGTTTTAGTTTTAGATGAATAAAAAATGACTGAGTTAAAATTAACTCATCAATGTCCATACCATTCATGTCCACAAAAATAATTAAAGTTGAAAAACATACCTTTAAAAGTGTATAATATAAAATAAAATATCTTGCTAAAGTTGAAAAACATACCGTTCCTTAAAAGTATAATATAAATATCTTATTGATCCAACTATTTTAGTTTTAGATGAATAAAAAATGACTGAGTTAAAATTAACACATCAATGTCCATATTGATGCCCACAAAAATAATTAAACTATAGTTGATAAACATACCTTTAAAACTGTATAAATGTAATGGTTATAAAATAATTTTACTAAGGTTGAAAAAATATTCAGTTCTTTTAAAAGAATATAACATAAAAAGCTTACTAAAACCAATTGTTTTAGTTTTAGATAAAAGTAAATAAAATCATCTTACCTTATTTTAGAGAGAGAGTTGAAGAAGTGACTCCTAACACATCATTGTCCATTGATGTCCACAAAAAATGCAATGTATGAATTCAAAATTGTTTTACACAACTGAATTCATATAGTCATTCCTGAATGTCACTCAAAGCACCGTCTCAAAACATAGGGAGGCGCGCGGTGTGTGTGTGTGTGTGTGTGTGTGTGTGTGTGTGTGTCTGTGCGCGCCCCTTCACGTGAGCCTTGACCCGTCTCCTTCGCATACCAGAGCACAGTGAAAGTGAGGAAGGGGTTTCCTAATATCACACTCACAAAAGTTGAAAAACATACTGTTCCTTAAAAGTGTATAAATAAAATGGTTATAAATATACTGAAACCAATTATTTTAGATGAATAAATAAAATTCATCTTACATGTTTAGAGTTACAACTCTTAAGAGAGTTAACATAAATCACAGAGGTTCTCTCTCACACCAGCGTCTCTGACTCAGAGGGGTGTATTCAGTGATGGGATGAGACATTTTGAATGGTGTGTTAAACTTATAATCCTAAAAGTTTAAATGACATCCTTTAAAAATAAAAGTTTATAAAACTTTTAATAAAAACTTTAATAAATTATTAAAAGTCTTAATAAAAAAACAAATACAACGATGGTCTGTGGAAAAATTTGACTTGAACTTAAAGTATTTTTATTTATTTATAATGGGTATGTAAAATAATTTGAACATTTTTAAAGCGTCACAAGTCATCTCACGCCTGTGAAATATTCAATAATTTCTTAAGTTGTATCTGTGAGAAAATGACAACCACATAGGCCTATCTTCAGAGAGAGCAACCATGAAAACATTTAGAAACTGGGAATCTTCCAGAAATAAGGTCCTTCCGATCAGCGCTGAGAAAGAAGTTACTTGACAATAATGATAGCTTCAGGATATCGGATGACAGATGAGCCTCTGTGCATCGTGTCAGAGCGTATGTCATGTTAGTGACTTTCCATACTAAATTTATTTCAAATCGTAAAAGTTTAAATATTGTTTAAATTAAATCTTTAAAGTTTGAATACATACTCATCTTCTATTTATCTTTTAGAAGTCTTGTGTATGATATAAATTATTTTGTTTAACGGTGACCTAAAGTATAATTGTTATTAAACAATGTCTGGTCAAAACTTTAGGTGGTCGTCTTAAATCTCATTTATATGAAAAAGATTCAATCAGCATTTTTTTTGTCCATCTGGGGGTTTCAATTTTTATGGTGGGGGTTTTCCATAGCTATCCCGTACACCTAAAACCGACCATCACAGAAAACTACATTTAAAAAAAAATGAAATAAATAAATAATTGAATAAAATGTAAACAAAGTTTTAGCTAAATAAAAACACCTTGCATTTCCAGAGAGGCGAAGTAGTTCTTTATGCACTGATAAAAATAATCCAAAAAAGCAAATAGTTTAAGTTGTCATAAACAGAGCAAAAAAAAAAAAAAAAATCCTTCAGTGATAAACTACAGTGTGAACTGAAGCTTCAGACCCTCACAGAGACTAGAGGAGGAGTTACAGACCAGATGAGTCTCGGGGGAAAATGTCACAGTAAATTTAGTCTGCTAACGCCTTTCCAGAGTACATCCAGAGTTTACACTAATTTCATTTAAAAGCATAACCTTAAAAGTTTAATCAAATCTTTAAAAGTTTTATTAAAATCATATCTTCTTAGAAGATTTATGTATTATTGTTACTAAGCAGCGTCTGTCCAAAAACTTTAGATTGCTACATACAACATACAACAGACAACATGAAACATGTTGTCAAAGTTTGTCACAATGTTTTTTAAGAAATCCGAGGACTCGACATTGCTCTAATTTAGACTAGGTTGTATCATTTGGAAAATCAAAGTAAAAAATCACACATCGTCTTAATTCAAAGCATGATCTTACTTTTTCTACGGTAGCTATGATCTATTACACGTATAAGATGTATAAGATTATATCTCCCGAACTAGGGTGAAACCCTTTACTGAGAATATACCACCGGTCATCTACTCAAAATATATGTAGAAGTTTCAAATGTTAGCATTTGTTGATGGTGGCCGCGTGAACAGACTTTGGGGAGAGCTATAGCAGAAAGCATGCCCTTTGACCTCCTCGATTTTGGAGGCTTTTTTGTTAAAGATTTCTCCCATCTAGCGGTTCTCCCATCTACTCTCTTTTTTTTTACTTTGGTAAATGTGTCAAGAAGCTATGACAACGTGTCTTCCGATAGCGCTTCGAGTTTAATTGTACATGTTCTACCGTTCTATATAATGATTTACACAACCAAGCTTGTCATTTAGACCGTAACTTTGACTTACCCGTCGAGAAGAAAGCAGGCAACTTCCCTTTCAAAATCTTTCTCCTTCATTAGCTCTTTTTCACCTGGGAAAAGCTATCCCGATATTTATTTACATACCGATAAATTAAATTTGAATTTAATTAAAACTTCTCCTGTGGCTCGGCATAACTATGATCCAGCATTATATTGTACCGTGCAGTGCAGCCTTTCAAATGTGCCGCGGGAAGTATCAATGTCTCCCATATGGTCTAGCGGTTAGGATTCCTGGTTTTCATCCAGGCTGCCCGGGTTCGACTCCCGGTATGGGAAGACAATTTTTTTTACATTGCCAACAAAATTCAAGTTATTCAAGTTCATCAATAATCATTTTTAGTAATTCATAGTCTTAGAGGCCTACACGAACTGCAGAAACAAGCAGTTTCTTGAAGATTCAGTACTGAATCATTTTCACAAATACAATTATATTGAATTCAGAAAATTTCACTATGGAATACTTTATCATAATTTTAATTTAGTACGTCATCATTTCATCTCATAATTATGACGCATAGTCATAATTTCAACTTTTTTAAGTCATCATTTCGACTTGTCATAATTATTACTTAATCCAGAATTACAATTTTTGTCAATGACGCCTTTTTAATGTAATACTTAAAACGTTTTTAAGTCATAATTTGGTTGTTGACTATAGTAGTGTTGAGTTAGGCTAGTGCTTTTTGTCCCTCTCTGCTCTTTTTCAAGATGGTGGAACGACACGGAAGCCTCCTTGGACTTACCCGTCCCATGTAAATAAAGATTAGAAATTAACTCAGATCATTGGCACAGATCATTTTACACCCATGAGGACTTATTTTATGAATACAGACAATGATTTTAGCTAATAAAAAAACTTTAGTTTCAGATGTTTAAATGACAACATACCATTTTTCAATCTACACATGAGAGACCTTCAGAAGTTTCAGAAGGCCTTCAACGGCTTAGGTCCGTTGGCGAAAACACTGCATGTGTAAGGTTGTTTTCCAGATTTTCACCCAAAATCAAATACTGTATGACACTTTTCAAAGTTAGAATAAAAAGACCTGTTGTGTTCTGACACAAGGCCATTAACCGGTTCTTTTTTTTTTGTTGCTTATTTCTACAAACATTATCATGGTTTTGTTTAATCGTATTCATATTTATCAGGTTGATGTTTAGTTTAGATGTGGATGGCTAAGTTTCAGGCATAGTGCAACCAGATTTATCTAACATCTCACTCACAATGCAAAACGTTGTAAATAAACATGTTCAAACTGTAATTTAACCATATTTTATTAATATTATGTTGATTTAAAGTTTTTGTTATTAACTAATACCTTTATCTTTTAACTAACATCTGACCCCAAATAAACAGATAATGGAATGTTCACAATCTACACTATACAGTTAGATATTCTCCTACTTGTATCTTTGGGCGTATTTTGTCACACTCTTGTAAAGACTATGGACTAACTTTAAAACACAATATTTATACAGGAATGTCCATGTAAGATTCAAAAAGACCAAATTACTAAGAATTTGTGATACACAAATAAATACACAAAAGTTTATTACTCCGCTAGATTTAGTCATCTTGTTCAGATAGTAGGCGACACTGTTTCACATGTTGTATGTTGGACTGTGTGTGTTTTAAGTGAAGACGTTTCTTTGAGAGCCGTTTATAGAAATAAATGACGCTTAAGAATTTAAGCGATAGTTTGACTAAATTGATATCAATCACACAAATACGAATCACACAAACTATTACAACAGAATCACATCTGACTATTGCACCGAGAGGCATATTATACAAAGTTCCACACTTTGGTAAAACCTGCAGGTAAAATTCCACAAAAGTAAATTCTAATTCTAATTCTTCATCATCATGAGCCATTTAAAACAAATACAGAAAAGCCACTATAGTGATCCGTTTTGAATGTCTGTCATTGACATCTTGTTTCTTTTTGTTTTTGTACAGTTTGCAAAAAGTACATAGAGCGTGGTCAAACATGTTAGGAATGTATCCTATACATTATAGATCCTTCTACACGATAGTGTTTGACTAAATCTTTCTGCTATGTCTACGAAACAAAGATGAGTATTGCTGTTTTTCTGTTACCTATTACGCTTCAAACTCGTCTAACTATTACACTTATTTTGTTATTATTATTACACACTTATTTTGTGTGTGTGTCGCTAAACAATGGTTAAGCTAATGAATTACGGTTGATAAGTGTTATATTCATGTGAAAAGGGGTGATTCATTTTTTATTCCGTCCACACCAGAGTTTTAGGCATCCGTCTTTTAGGCCCGATCCAGAAAACAGACGTTGTGTCTTAATAATTGTTCTTCTTTTTATGATCTTCTTTTTATTCGGTAGAATGCCGAAATATTTTAACCTATCGTCAATTTCAAGGGTTAGATAAATCGTCTAACTATTATATCTTGTTTATACCTGGATTCTTGTTTATATTGAACATTATTGAACCGTTTTTCAATATTATTGAAAATAATTGTTAAATAAAAGCGCTATTGTTCTCGGCCTCATCAAAGTTCACATAGTTTTCACCGGAGCATATCGACTCTGAAACAAGACTTTGTTTAAAAGATTTTGAAATTGTTTAACATCACCATTCTCAATCTATTGTAGCTTGTCTATTTTCCTTACACTTTTAACACTTATCGAATTGCCGGGTGTGATTGTAATGTTTTGTATGGCGTTTTCTTTACACTTTCCCCCCGGATATCATATTTGTTATATATCTCTTTGTTCATATACGACAGTATTCGCATGAATTGGCTTAATTTGATCAAATCTTCACGTGAGACATTTACATTATATTATTATATCATCCTAGTTTTTAAATAATGCTAAAATGTATATGTTAACCCTTTATGCGGATATGCCGCACAAGGTTCTCTGTTCTCTGGTTCTAGGTTTTTTAAAATAAAGACAAGGACGCCTCTTTCTATAAGCGATACTCAAAATCTGTGCATACAACAAAACACATGTAGGTGTACGAAGATTTATCAGAAAATTACTTTTGTTTGAAGAAAAACTTAAATCAGCTGGTGCTTGATCACTATTGAAGTTATTAAACAGCCCTGAATTCGGTAATGATGCAATATGGATATCACGTTTTAATTTTAACTCAATACGCTAAAGGTCTATAAACTTCAACATCTTGTAGGTCAAATTAACTTAAAGCCTGCGCAAAATTATTCTTAACTTAAAGCATGCGCATCCTAACTACTTTCTGAATGTTTGTAAATCCAAAAACTGTTGTCACTGTTGTCACTGGATTGTTTTTATGCATCAAGTTAAATCCAAATGATAGGAAAACTTTATGATAGGAAAGTACGGACGGCGCCTTTGACCAATCCTCTACATATGGGGCACTTGCTCAGAGAAGGCGCACATTCTTTGCACACAACTAGGTGACCACAGGGGATGAAGACAATGTTCACTTCCTTATCCATGCAAACTTTGCAGGTGCGCTCCTCTTGAAGTCTTCTTAACTGTTCCTCCATAGGCAAGTCTGAAAGATCTTGACTCGGTGATGCAGCTTCATTTGTCTGGACCGTCAGGCCACACTCAAATTCCATCTCTAAAGCAGACTTCACCACAGGATTGTTCTCTTGTTCTCTCACAAATTCTCTTGAGTCGCTGTCTCCATTAGTCAATAGCTGCTCAAATAGTCTTGGAAATCTTGCTTGAATCTGATGAACAAACTCTTGGCCCTTTTCTTGCAGCAGGTATTCACATCTTGGAAACCACTTGGCATGTTCTACCCATGGATCATCACCAGACTCCCAACATCTGAGTCCACCATCGCAACAAAAGCACTTCACGTCATCATTACGACCAACATAGTAAAAACCAGCCTTAGCCAATTGGTCTGGTCGAACAGTTATTCTTGAGGGCCAGTAGACAAATGTGAGCAACCTGTCTTCACACTGTTGCATTGCCGATCCATTGGAAAGACCGCCACCAGATAAAGGTACATTATCTGCACGGTCACCTCGAACGAAGCGGCAGTTGGGGTAATGCCTCTGGTGTTCTGATACTGCCAGATCTCCCGGTTCCCAGTTGCTAAGCTGGCCTCCACAACTGAAGCAAGCCACTCTGTCGCCCTGGCCAAGGTAGTAGAAACCACTTTTGGCAAGCTCGGCCGGAGCTACTGGTGCAAGAGTCCAATTCTGAAAGGTGTCAAGGCGTTCCTGTTCCCGACGCATGTCAGGATTCTGACAAGCCGGAGGGCGCTGGTGAGACATATCCTCAACTCCACGGGAGGAAATGGGGCTGGAGAGGGTCAGGTTGCTGAATGCCATGTTTAAGTAACCCACCCGATCCTCCATTTGGCCTGAAACGGATGCCGTGGTGGTCGATGTTACGGGTGTCGCAGGGGCGGAAAGAGGATGGCTTCGTTGCGAAGCGGGGAAAAGGCACTTTTGATGAAGACATAAAAATGTGACCACAGGGCGTATCCACTCAAGCCCTTCTCTCTGCCGGACATCCCATGCCTAGTGTCTAGTCGTCCATGACAGAACACATCATCTTATTAAAAAATGTAATGAGAACAAGAACAACACCACAAAATGTCCTTTCTTCTGTACACGACGGGCAAATTAGTTGTATCATTTGATATGATACAACTGTATTGCCGCCTCGGGAATACAGTAATTAAAATGCAGAAAACAAATATTTAATCTTTTAAATCATGTAGTATTCTAAATATTATTATTATAATACAATTTTTATGAGCTCAGACATGACCGCAATAGTCTTTTTGTAATTTTTTTATTTCAACATTATACTTTCATACATTGAAGAAAATGATAGACCGGCATTACATTTACAGATGGTCTAACCAGAATAGAAAATATCCGCAGGCTATCATGTTTTGCTCCAGGGTATAGTTGACCAGACTTTCAACTAATTCACCAACGTCAGTTTTTGCATTTTTTGACACCAGTGACACACAGAGATCCGTTACAAATGTCCATATAGCGAGTATTTCAATGATTTCGAATTCGTCACTACATGCACGCAACACATCCAGAACTTTTCTGAGGATTGCGCCGATCGGCTCTTTGCTGTTAAAAAACATGGGCGTTATATCAGGCCATGACTTTATCAAGCCTCTTACGTCATCCATTTCATTTTTGAGATTTGTCACACGTTTGGTATCCTGCACACAATCGTTTTTCATACCACACGCAGCGTCGATGATCCTGTGCATCAAGCCAACCATCTGGCCTCTAAAATGATCTTTAAACATACTGTCCAGCGCAGCTCTTAAACGACACTCTTTGCCTGTGGCGCACTCACACGCCAGATGATAATTGTACCCTGTATCGCCAGAACTCAATGGGGAGTCGTTCTCCATCAGGTTTTGCGTCGCCATTTTTTTCAGCTTTTCGAATTTTTTTCCCACTTTTCGTTCCTAGAATGTTCCTGCAATCTCCTGAGTCCTTGCGGTACAATCGTGCCTTGTGTTTTTGGGTCGGAAGTTTGTGGGTCAGAAGTTTGCGTCAGGCTCAGACAAACAGGACTTTCAACTTTTGATCAATGAGATGATGCAGTAGCGCAGCAGTCCGAGGCTAGTAGAGCTAGAGTAGAGCGTGCAATGTCCTGAAATATTTATCAGGCTGGGGTCCGCCCCACTGGAGGGGCTGAATAGGGTGTTGTCATCAGGAAAGCTTCACATCTCCGCGCTGCTGTTTTGGCGCGCATTATGGATGTTTGAATTGTTCGAGTCATACACACAAGTGCAGCGATGGAGCTCGTGAACACGAGCAGTGTGAGAGGATTCCTGAGATCTTGCGACGATCTGACTGAGAAGATTCGCTGTTTAATACACAAGAAACTCATCAAGAAGTACTTGAGCAGGTATAAAAACCTATTTTATGCATGGATTAAAGAATAGAATAAAAAATAGGCATTTCTATAATAAAAGTATTTCGCTCTCTCACTAACCTATGGACACACAATCCCATGCCAAACTATCATTTGGCATAACTAATCATTATCAACATATTTTTTGATAAAAGAGTTCCAAATGACAATTTTAAGCGCTCCAAAGTTCACTTTGTCCACAAAAAGGAACTTAGCCTTAATTTACTGAAGGCTATGGATGTTAGGTAAATATGTTTATTAAATTGTACACATTCATTATTAATATGATGAAAATGGCTGTTATGTGTTTCTTCTCCTCTCACATTAAATCACAATTTAGAAAAAAGAAATTAGAAAAAAGCTGATTAGTTTGATTATTTTTGTCGTTGTATTCTGTCAAATATGAAATGTTTAGTTTAGCTACTTGCACCTTATCTTGCACTTTATGACCGTTATCAGCTATTATCAGATACTATTGTCCTAACATAGACTATTGTTTTAACTCTGGTTTAACCTGCTGTGCGTCTGTTCACCGTCCATCATGTGCTCTAACACCTGCAGCATCAGCCGGTTGCCATATTTATGAGCTTATCCGACCTTTGAAAAAGTGAATGTTTGAACTCTGGTGTATGCTAAATGAAAACAGGCGAACGGGTGTATGAATGTGTCTACAGGTGTATCTAACCCTAACAACTAATGACCAACTTTATTTTTGCTGTACATACATTATATTCTTCTAACTGTTTGTCTTTGGTTAGCACAGCTGGAGAAGAACAACAGGGAGGTTGGAAGACACAGTAGAGGAACTACAGAATAAATATGGAGAGAAAACAGCATTAAAAAGGATCAAGTCCATAGTGAAAAAAATCAGAAAAAAGAATATCAAACGTAGGAAAAGATTTATAATTTACTTTGTTAGTAGTAAATATGTTTCTCAATCTTCAATCTTCTTAAAAAATGTACATTTTTTAACAGATGGTGACGTTCAGACGCTGAGCATTCAAACACATTCTGGAAACATGACAAACCAACAGCCTAACAACCTTCCACAACGACTGCATAATAATTCTACATCATTCGGACAGCCATTAATTCAGATCCCTAATCAGCTTAACTTAACAATTGACCAGAAGAATGGTGGGACAATAGTTACTACAATCATGGTAGAAAACACAATATATGGTGAAGTTAACATCGGTGCGGTGAGTGTCTGATCATTTAAGAAACAGTTGCTTAGTTAAGTAATTATTTGTGTATGTTTTATATATATAGAGAGTATTTTGTTTTGTTTTTAAAGTTAGTCCATAGGGTGTGGAACTTTGCATCACTACGGTGTGACAAAATACGCCCAAAGATACAAGTAGGAGAATATCTAACTGTATAGTGTAGATTGTGAACATTCCATTATCTGTTTATTTGGGGTCAGATGTTAGTTAAAAGATAAAGGTATTAGTTAATAACAAAAACTTTAAATCAACATAATATTAATAAAATATGGTTAAATTACAGTTTGAACATGTTTATTTACAACGTTTTGCATTGTGAGTGAGATGTTAGATAAATCTGGTTGCACTATGCCTGAAACTTAGCCATCCACATCTAAACTAAACATCAACCTGATAAATATGAATACGATTAAACAAAACCATGATAATGTTTGTAGAAATAAGCAACAAAAAAAAAAGAACCGGTTAATGGCCTTGTGTCAGAACACAACAGGTCTTTTTATTCTAACTTTGAAAAGTGTCATACAGTATTTGATTTTGGGTGAAAATCTGGAAAACAACCTTACACATGCAGTGTTTTCGCCAACGGACCTAAGCCGTTGAAGGCCTTCTGAAACTTCTGAAGGTCTCTCATGTGTAGATTGAAAAATGGTATGTTGTCATTTAAACATCTGAAACTAAAGTTTTTTTATTAGCTAAAATCATTGTCTGTATTCATAAAATAAGTCCTCATGGGTGTAAAATGATCTGTGCCAATGATCTAAGTTAATTTCTAATCTTTATTTACATGGGACGGGTAAGTCCAAGGAGGCTTCCGTGTCGTTCCACCATCTTGAAAAAGAGCAGAGAGGGACAAAAAGCACTAGCCTAACTCAACACTACTATAGTCAACAACCAAATTATGACTTAAAAACGTTTTAAGTATTACATTAAAAAGGCGTCATTGACAAAAATTGTAATTCTGGATTAAGTAATAATTATGACAAGTTGAAATGATGACTTAAAAAAGTTGAAATTATGACTATGCGTCATAATTATGAGATGAAATGATGACGTACTAAATTAAAATTATGATAAAGTATTCCATAGTGAAATTTTCTGAATTCAATATAATTGTATTTGTGAAAATGATTCAGTACTGAATCTTCAAGAAACTGCTTGTTTCTGCAGTTCGTGTAGGCCTCTAAGACTATGAATTACTAAAAATGATTATTGATGAACTTGAATAACTTGAATTTTGTTGGCAATGTAAAAAAAATTGTCTTCCCATACCGGGAGTCGAACCCGGGCAGCCTGGATGAAAACCAGGAATCCTAACCGCTAGACCATATGGGAGACATTGATACTTCCCGCGGCACATTTGAAAGGCTGCACTGCACGGTACAATATAATGCTGGATCATAGTTATGCCGAGCCACAGGAGAAGTTTTAATTAAATTCAAATTTAATTTATCGGTATGTAAATAAATATCGGGATAGCTTTTCCCAGGTGAAAAAGAGCTAATGAAGGAGAAAGATTTTGAAAGGGAAGTTGCCTGCTTTCTTCTCGACGGGTAAGTCAAAGTTACGGTCTAAATGACAAGCTTGGTTGTGTAAATCATTATATAGAACGGTAGAACATGTACAATTAAACTCGAAGCGCTATCGGAAGACACGTTGTCATAGCTTCTTGACACATTTACCAAAGTAAAAAAAAAGAGAGTAGATGGGAGAACCGCTAGATGGGAGAAATCTTTAACAAAAAAGCCTCCAAAATCGAGGAGGTCAAAGGGCATGCTTTCTGCTATAGCTCTCCCCAAAGTCTGTTCACGCGGCCACCATCAACAAATGCTAACATTTGAAACTTCTACATATATTTTGAGTAGATGACCGGTGGTATATTCTCAGTAAAGGGTTTCACCCTAGTTCGGGAGATATGATCTTATACATCTTATACGTGTAATAGATCATAGCTACCGTAGAAAAAGTAAGATCATGCTTTGAATTAAGACGATGTGTGATTTTTTACTTTGATTTTCCAAATGATACAACCTAGTCTAAATTAGAGCAATGTCGAGTCCTCGGATTTCTTAAAAAACATTGTGACAAACTTTGACAACATGTTTCATGTTGTCTGTTGTATGTTATATGTAGCAATCTAAAGTTTTTGGACAGACGCTGCTTAGTAACAATAATACATAAATCTTCTAAGAAGATATGATTTTAATAAAACTTTTAAAGATTTGATTAAACTTTTAAGGTTATGCTTTTAAATGAAATTAGTGTAAACTCTGGATGTACTCTGGAAAGGCGTTAGCAGACTAAATTTACTGTGACATTTTCCCCCGAGACTCATCTGGTCTGTAACTCCTCCTCTAGTCTCTGTGAGGGTCTGAAGCTTCAGTTCACACTGTAGTTTATCACTGAAGGATTTTTTTTTTTTTTTTGCTCTGTTTATGACAACTTAAACTATTTGCTTTTTTGGATTATTTTTATCAGTGCATAAAGAACTACTTCGCCTCTCTGGAAATGCAAGGTGTTTTTATTTAGCTAAAACTTTGTTTACATTTTATTCAATTATTTATTTATTTCATTTTTTTTTTAAATGTAGTTTTCTGTGATGGTCGTTTTTAGGTGTACGGGATAGCTATGGAAAACCCCCACCATAAAAATTGAAACCCCCAGATGGACAAAAAAAATGCTGATTGAATCTTTTTCATATAAATGAGATTTAAGACGACCACCTAAAGTTTTGACCAGACATTGTTTAATAACAATTATACTTTATGTCACCGTTAAACAAAATAATTTATATCATACACAAGACTTCTAAAAGATAAATAGAAGATGAGTATGTATTCAAACTTTAAAGATTTAATTTAAACAATATTTAAACTTTTACTATTTGAAATAAATTTAGTATGGAAAGTCACTAACATGACATACGCTCTGACACGATGCACAGAGGCTCATCTGTCATCCGATATCCTGAAGCTATCATTATTGTCAAGTAACTTCTTTCTCAGCGCTGATCGGAAGGACCTTATTTCTGGAAGATTCCCAGTTTCTAAATGTTTTCATGGTTGCTCTCTCTGAAGATAGGCCTATGTGGTTGTCATTTTCTCACAGATACAACTTAAGAAATTATTGAATATTTCACAGGCGTGAGATGACTTGTGACGCTTTAAAAATGTTCAAATTATTTTACATACCCATTATAAATAAATAAAAATACTTTAAGTTCAAGTCAAATTTTTCCACAGACCATCGTTGTATTTGTTTTTTTATTAAGACTTTTAATAATTTATTAAAGTTTTTATTAAAAGTTTTATAAACTTTTATTTTTAAAGGATGTCATTTAAACTTTTAGGATTATAAGTTTAACACACCATTCAAAATGTCTCATCCCATCACTGAATACACCCCTCTGAGTCAGAGACGCTGGTGTGAGAGAGAACCTCTGTGATTTATGTTAACTCTCTTAAGAGTTGTAACTCTAAACATGTAAGATGAATTTTATTTATTCATCTAAAATAATTGGTTTCAGTATATT
This sequence comes from Rutilus rutilus, assembly GCA_021464565.1. Lineage (NCBI taxonomy): Eukaryota > Metazoa > Chordata > Actinopteri > Cypriniformes > Leuciscidae > Rutilus > Rutilus rutilus. Next base: position 28,616,236 of record JAJAQA010000022.1, on the reverse strand, counting down.
TATAACCATTTTATTTATACACTTTTAAGGAACAGTATGTTTTTCAACTTTTGTGAGTGTGATATTAGGAAACCCCTTCCTCACTTTCACTGTGCTCTGGTATGCGAAGGAGACGGGTCAAGGCTCACGTGAAGGGGCGCGCACAGACACACACACACACACACACACACACACACACACACCGCGCGCCTCCCTATGTTTTGAGACGGTGCTTTGAGAGACATTCAGGAATGACTATATGAATTCAGTTGTGTAAAACAATTTTGAATTCATACATTGCATTTTTTGTGGACATCAATGGACAATGATGTGTTAGGAGTCACTTCTTCAACTCTCTCTCTAAAATAAGGTAAGATGATTTTATTTACTTTTATCTAAAACTAAAACAATTGGTTTTAGTAAGCTTTTTATGTTATATTCTTTTAAAAGAACTGAATATTTTTTCAACCTTAGTAAAATTATTTTATAACCATTACATTTATACAGTTTTAAAGGTATGTTTATCAACTATAGTTTAATTATTTTTGTGGGCATCAATATGGACATTGATGTGTTAATTTTAACTCAGTCATTTTTTATTCATCTAAAACTAAAATAGTTGGATCAATAAGATATTTATATTATACTTTTAAGGAACGGTATGTTTTTCAACTTTAGCAAGATATTTTATTTTATATTATACACTTTTAAAGGTATGTTTTTCAACTTTAATTATTTTTGTGGACATGAATGGTATGGACATTGATGAGTTAATTTTAACTCAGTCATTTTTTATTCATCTAAAACTAAAACAATTGGATCAATAAGATATTTATATTATACTTTTAAAGGCATGTTTTCAACTTTTGTTAGTGTGAGATTCACTTGACAGTTACACTGTAAGGAGGGGGGGTCAGAGCTCGCAGGAAGAGGACGCGCGCATAGACGGACACAGACACGCGCACGGCTCCTTATGTTTTGAGACAGTGTGAGGTCTTTCAGGAATGACTATGTGAATTCAGTTGTGTAAAACAATTTTGAATCCATTCATACATTGCATTTTTGTGGACATCAATGGTATACTTTAACTTTCTACAATATGGACATTGATGATTTTATTCAGCTAAAACTATTGGTTTTAGTAAGCTTTTATATTATAGACTTAAAAACAACCTTAGCATGATAATTATTATATTATAAATTATATAAAGGATAGGAATGTGAAATAAATAAATGTTTTTCAACCTTAAATTGATTTAGATGATAGACTTTTAAAGAGCAGAATGTTTATGTCATTTTTATCTAAAATAATTGGTTTTAGTAAGCTTTTTATTTCATATTCTTTTATTCATCTAAAACTAAAATAATTGGATCAATGAGATTATTTTGTGTGACATACGCTTCTCACTTTCACTGTGGTGGGGGCGCAGGCACAAGCCATATAACCACACACGCACACACACATAACTGGGACAAAGTTCAAACAAACGGCAAAAAACATCTGTTCAAATATAACTACCCGTAAAAAAATTATGATTTAGTCCTACATAGGTCATAGTTCAAAACTAACTGTCATACAACATGATCGATAGGGAGGAGGGGTCAATAGGTTAATCCCATGACCACATTCCGGAAGTTCAACCTGTCAATCATAAAGGTCACCGGAAGTTCAACCTGCCAAAAGGTCAAAGGTCAAAGTCGTAAATCATTTTGACACAATGTATCCCATAAGTACTACTCCTGGGCTTCATTTAACCAACTATGATAGTTTGATCAAATGGTAAACGGTGTATCAACATACATAGACTAAATAAAAAGTGACTTTAATACTACTAACCATTAATGCGACTTTCGGTGCTGGTTTTGTGCAGTGCTCTGTAGTCAATTAGCATCCACTGTTTAAACGACGCAGATTCAGATCGCTTCATAAATGTAAATTCATCTGTAAATCTATTTTTCAAAGCATTTATGAATGACTGGAAAATTACCGCTCCACTTCACATTGGCCAATGAACTTTGAACTTGTTGTGCCAGATGACGATTGGTCGGTGTATTATACATGACAAACAGGCTTCAATGAATTATGTAATATTTAAAAATATGTGATATGTGGATTTTTAATTGAATCGACACACTACCTTTTATTATTGAAAAAAACGTCTAAAAACTCACTGAAATAACTATATCTGGCCAGAGAGCATCGGTTCCCGAGCAGACTGTGGAAAACCTACGGAGACTGGACAAGTTTTCTTGTGTGCGTCCGCTTTTAACGCGTCTTGACTGTCGTACAGTCTGACATTAATGACGACTGAGATCTTACAGTGTGACATGGCTTACAGCGAGGATCATGTTCGTAGCAACAATCGTAAAGGACTATTATTAATCACACAGTGTGCTCCCGGCTTTAGTCTTGAGCTGTTGAGTTGTTGTATTATGTGGGGAACTGGTATGCATGTAAGAGGGAGAGAAAGTTGTTTTTGTACATGCAATGCTAGCAAAGAGACATGTGAGTTACCTGAATGTGATCTCTTGATTAACGTGACTATACAACAATGTCCACTAACGGTAACACTTTACAATAATAGTACATGAATAATCATCATGCACTTTGTGGTAGCGTTTGATGGAGTCTTCAGGGGTTCTTACTGGTGGGGGGAAAGAAGAAAGAATAATGTTATACTAGTTTGATATGGCATAAAGGCAAGTAAATTAAATTAATAATGATCATTATTTTTGGGTGTGTTATTGCTTTAAAGGGACAATAAGTAGCTTTTTATGTATTTTATTATCTAAAATCAATATTTTTATTCATAAATATGCCCTCAATGGTGTACAAATACCTATGCCAATGATCAGACTAATCCTCGTAAACGAAGAATTTATTATCTTTATATACATGGGACGGGTAGGTCCATGGAGGCTTCCATGTAGTTCCGCCATCTTGAAAAACTCTAATAGCAGAGAGGGACAAAAAGTACTAGGCCAACGCGTTTCCACAACGCGTTTCGTTCAGAGCCAGCGTCACGTGACTGAAGCCAGCAGAAGCGGAGGAGCAAAGCAGTTGAGAGGCGCTGGTCACTGCCGCGGCAAGTTTAAAAGGCTACACTGCACGGTTATTTATACACCGTTCATTCATACATACAAATGAGTCACAGGATAAGGAGTCCTCGTCGCCGAAAAAGTCCAAAATAGACCGTAAAAGGAAACGTGACCGGAGATTACAAAAACAAGGGTTAAAGGGATACTCCACTTTTTTTGGAAATAAGCTCATTTTACAACTCCCCCAGAGTTAAACAGTTGAAAAACTTGACTCTTCTGTAGTTAAACCGTGTACTAAGATCGACGGAAAATGAAAAGTTGCGATTTTCTAAGCCTATATGGCTAGGAACTACTCTCATTCCAGCGTAATATTCAAGGAACTATGTGGCTGTACCATGAGTGCAGCAGGCGTAATGATATGACGCAGCGCCAGAAAATAGTCCCCAGCTCGGTAACTTCTTCCAACGTGACCAGGACTAAGTTTGTCTAACCTATTAGACCTATTTTCAGGCGCTGCGTCATATCATTACGCCTGCTGCACTCATGGAACAGCCGCACAGTTCCTTGATTATTACGCCGGAATGAGAGTAGTTCCTAGTCATATAGGCTTAGAAAATCGCAACTTTTCATTTTCTGTCGATCTTAGTACACGGTTTAACTACAGAAGAGTCAAGTTTTAAATAGGAAAAATATTGAAACTCTTTGGTCATTTTGAAAGAAATGCTACTGGACTCATCAGAATCAATGATCTGTGCTAAGCTATGCTAAAAGTGGTACCGTCAGACCCGGAGTTCGGCTGAATGGATTCTAAAACGGTAAAACTCAACTGTTTAACTCTGGGGGAGTTGTAAAATGAGCATATTTCCGAAAAAAGTGGAGTATCCCTTTAATGTCGGGATAGCTAATGCAGGAGAAAGCTTTCAAAAGATACCCTGAAGTTGCCTGCTTTCTTCTCGACAGGTAAGTCAATGTTACGGTCGTAATTACAAGCTTTTTTTTTCATTGCTTGGTTGTGTACTTTATTATATAGACAGTAGAACATTTATAGTTACAAGTTAAACAGGCTCTTTGATGAATAGCAGCTATTGAGTAAAGTAACGTTAGAGAAGGCACGGATGATGATGATATCTAACAATGCACGTACTTCAAAAATATAACGAATAAAGGCGGCATTACTACTAACTACCATAGTTAATGTTTTTCACAGTCAGTAATTTATACTGTAACATTCTTTTTTTCGTTGATTCAAGTTTCAGTTTGTTTTAAATAACAAACCTGTTCACCCGAAGAAAAACTCGAAGTGCTATTATAAGACATCCTGTCACAGCTTTTTGGTACATAACGTCTACCGTAGATGCAACGCGCATTTGAAAAAGTGAGGCGCTGGAGAGCATTATTCGTTTGAATGCAAAATACGATTTCACCACTAGATGGGGGAAATTCCTACTTAGTGTCCCTTTAAGAACAGGCTACAAAACAAATATATTGTTCCATCACAACATTCTCTAGTAAAGATTGCATCATTTTCACTCCAGGGACCTCATGTATAAAACTTTACATGAGTTTCATCCTAAGTGCGTTTAGACACAAAAGATAGATTTTGCATATTATGCACAGAGTTTTTCTGATTTGGAAAACCATGTATACAGGAACCTGCAAAAAAAAAAAAAAAAAATCCCTTTTAAAAACCCAGTCAGTGCAGCAGAAGATTGTGTTTGTATATCCATCTCCACCCAGTCTCTTCCCTGAAATAACCATATATAGAGCTTACAACGCCTAGTTTTACTATGCATTTTCTTATCTGCATATTTTCATGCAAATTACCATCCATGTGAAACCATTTAACAAGGCATTAGGAAAATGAGGTAAAGACTTCATGCCATCACATTAGGCTACATTGCTGAAAATTAATAAGTATCCTTGCATCGTTTTAGAATAAAATCAAAATATCAGATAAGAGTTATTTGCTATATTTTCTACTGGCCAAATAATACTTAACCCTCTGGGGACGGATTGAGCGGTACTGCCCAAAATGGCGTACTTTTACAAATGTGTAATTATCTTCAAAACGGTTAATGCTAGAGAGATGCGGTTTTTTTTGCCGTATTCCTCAGATTCTCCTGAACACGGAGATTTGCGGTATGTGTATACAAACGCTTCCTTATTGCGCAAAACTACTGCGTAAAAAAGGCCAATGAAAACGATGTGTGTTGGTTTGATTCCATGCGCAGCGGCCAATGGAGAAATTGTGCTGGGATGGATAATTTTCTTAGCCAATGTGAGGACATGTTACCATGATGTATTCAAGCAAATCAGATGACTCGTAGCTGAGCTGTCCTTTGCCATAGTAGATATGTACCAGGGGGGCAGGGATTTGTATTATTTTGAAGGTACCCCGGGCGCCGCCATTGGCTAGCGGAACCCCACCTGCTGTTAGCATCCCATTGACTCCCATTCATTTTGGCGTCACTTTGACAGCGAATAACTTTACATCTGAGGCGTTTAAAGACTCCATTTGTCCATTATTTATTTCTAAAGAAACACGAAAATGTATAAAAGGCTCCATTACCTTGTAGCTTACGTTATGGCCCTGTAGAAGCAGTTTTTGTAAAAGTAGGCTAACGATTGCGTCACAGCCACGCGACTCTCTGTCGCACAGTAGGAAATTACCGTATGGACAGGAGGAGAAGCTCGCGGGCAATCGGGAGGACGTCGAGGCAAAATGACAAAATAATTAATCAGAACACCTACAAAAAGTTTCTCCTGCTCCAAGATCATGGACAGCTCCTACTCACGCTCTCCATCTCTGCGAGTTTCGGAAGGTAATGATTCAGATTGATCTTGGCACAGCTACTAGAAGACAGACGGTTTGCTCACGTCACATCTACGTCGTCGAGCTCAGTTTGAGTCTGCGCAGTACGCTGGACCCCCAGGAAGTAAGAGTTTCTAATTGGCTTCACTTTGTCTCCGTTGAATCCAATGGGGTCGCTGTGTCCATTTCTTTTACTGTCTATGATATGTACAGATAGCGCTGACTGAAACAGGAGATCTCAGCGTGGAGCTGCATTATAGAGCGATCAGAGAACGATCAGCATGTTTCAAACAATAACATGTTTTCACAACACTTCCGATGCAAAAACAAAACATCAACCTGTTGAAACAACAGTTGTTTGTTTTTTCGTGTGATTTTTTTTAAATCTGACCAGATGATTCGTGTTAGTGAGGTTAACATGTTATCCTGTGAACTTGGATAATGTACAAGTTAGGGAAAAATATATATATATATATATTAAAAAAATAATTATTATTTAAACAAATTATATTTTTTGTTGAAAAAATGTTCCATTTTGTTGTGTGAGGTATGATTTTCAAATTATATTTTGTATTTTATAATTATTTTTAAAATTATCTAGTTTATTGTAAATTTTTTCACTAATACTTCCTTTATAAACACATTATGCATGCATGCTTCTGTTAGCTTAGGGTCTTCTGAATCCATAGATACCAAACACATGGTGTTCCATCTCTTTTACATATGATTTATAAGCCGAAATGTAGAAAGAGAGAAAACTGATAACAAGGGGAAAAAATAGGCTTAGTCCCCTAAGGGTTAATTTATATTTAACTATATTTAATTACTTTAAATCAAATGTATTCATTAGTCTACTGTCTGTCAGTGCACAACACCAACAGCACCTGTTGGTCCATATTGCCCCTAGTCCATATTGCCATTAACACTTTCTCCAAAAAACTGGATGAGACCTGTTCTCCTGTTATTCAATTAAAGCCTTAGCATTTTTAATTTCTGGATTAACTATACATTTTAATACTTAATACAACAAACATACCTCTCTTAAAATCAACCTTCATTTTCTTGGATTTCTTCTTGTTTTTTCGCTTTTTATACTTTTTTTTTGCTCTAGGTCCAGAATCCGATGAATCTGAAGATTCTGAGGAATCAGATGATTCATCAGTGGACTCATTCTCCTGTGATGCAGCAGTAGTGGAAGAAGATCCAACCAGTGGCTGGCCAGGTGAAACAACTACTTCACGCCTTAGAACAAGTGCTATGCAAAAGAAATATATGGATAAAATATAAAAGTAAATACTTTACATTTATTTTTTAACCACTTGTAATGTATTTTAAAGGTTTCAATTGCAAAATACAGGTGACATTCTTGGTCAACAACCTTAAAATGTGCAAAATGCTTCACCCATCTTTGATAGGGCATGTTAATTAGTGTTACCTCAATGTCTCACTGATTACAGTTTAGCATTAAAGAATGTCACCCTCAAGGTCCACAGCATTTCTTGTATTTTTATTGAAATGTTGCAACATACTGACTGGCAGAATTGTTCTTTAAGATAGTTAATGACCACATTACATACCATCCTCCAATCTTGATTGGAGAAAATTTGTGTCATCTGTCAGAGAGTCAACTTTTTCTTGAAGATGAAGAATCTTCTCCTTTTGAATTTCTATTGTTCTCTTTGCTTTATCGAGGGCAATCAGCAAAGTAGGTGCACCTTATAAAATAAAATATATACATACATATATAAAAACATACTCCGTCATTTTGTTCATACAGGACATCATTCAAACTGCAGAACACACAAAAAAGTAACTTGGCTGGAAGCCAGGGCCGGCCCGCGGCATAGGCGGTATAGGCAAATGCTAAGGGCGCCACTCATCCATAGGGGCGCCAGAATGAGTGAACGAGTGAATGTTTTTTTTAATTTTTTTTTTTTTACTTTTTATTTTTTATAATAGGCTACTATTTTAAAGCCATTAATTCGAAATACTACCAAATAAAGCAAAAAAAAAAAAGTCAGGCTCTTCAATCTTCCCCCGCCCATCGAGTGCTTGAAGTGCATCAGAAACAGAGCGCGCGCGCGATCAGTTGTTGGTAATTTGTTGTGTAGCGTGCCCGACGCCGCATCCAATGTAGACAGCACTGCTTTTGTTAACACACAGCTTGTAGAAACGGGCCTGGCAGCTCGCGCCAGTTCTAGACACGGTGAAAGTTTCCTGATTGTGACAGAAGGCCGAATTTACATGACACATTATAAATGAGCATAGTCTGCGATAGATACAGTGCCAAAAAGAAGAGAAGAGGATAAAGACAGAGGTAAAGAGATGTAGTGAATGAACAATTTATTGCATAGGAGTAAGATACTATAATTTCATGGCAGTTATTTTTACCTTAAACTTAATGTTAGCAGTTGTTCTGAGTCCCCAGACTGTGATTTTGTACAATCATGTCAGTTTTAAGACGCATGTTTTAATGTTTTACTCTACAGTTGTGCAGTTTTGGGGGGATACAGTACAGGCCAAAAGTTTGGAAACATTACTATTTTTAATGTTTTTGAAAAGAAGTTTCTTCTGCTCATCAAGCCTGCATTTATTTGATCAAAAATACAGAAAAAAATGTAATATTGTGATATATTATTACAATTTAAAATAATTTGTTTTCAATTTATTATACTTTAAATTATCGTTTATTTCTGTGATGCAAAGCTGAATTTTCAGCATCATTACTCCAGTCTTCAGTGTCACATGTGACATCCAGTCTATCACGATCCTTTAGAAATCATTCTAATATGATGATTTATTATGAGTGTTGGAAACAGTTCTGCTGTAGTGTGTGTGTGTGTGTGTGTGTGTGTGTATGTATGTATATGTATATGTATATATATATATATATATATACCGTAAATCCTCTAATAGTGGCCTGTATTCCATTAGTGGCTGGGTCTCTAACATTGGCCGGTCTCGCTGTTGGCGGAGGTAAATAAAGGCCGGTCTCTAATAGTGGCCGGGGCTATTATTAGATACAACGTTTTTCTGGGCAGGCCACAACATTATGCTTGTGATAGTAACATGCAAATACCACAGGGGGGCAATGTTTGCTAATGAATCCAAGCCATAGCTATGGTAGCCTGGTCATGTCAATCACTTCGCTCTTGACTCGCACGTGAGAATTCAGTCACCGGTAGGCTAATGTTGTTTACCATGGCAGCTGCGGAGCCAAAGAGGATTTTTGGCGAAAATCTATTTTTTAACCCCCTGGGATCGACAATCGCACTGGCGCGATAGGCTCGCTTTTTTTCTTAAGTGCAAACGAGTTTCAAAATACTCTGTTGACTTTGATCTCTTAATTACGGAGAGCGCGCGTTATTCAAACGCAAATAATCTGAGGCGATCCACGCAAACCTGAACACCCACAATCAGCTGGATAACACACATCTATCTAAGTAATAATAATCCTGGAAAATTTTCCTCAGAAGTGCTTGGAAGTATTATTTCGAGGAGCAACGGATCCAGCTGAGAAATAGGTGTTGAAAACCTTTTTCTTCGTCGAAGCAAGAGACCAGGAGACGTTGGGGATCACGTTCAAACAAAGTTATTCTTTATTGAGGACTTTGCGTTGACGCGGCTGCAGTTCTTCCCAAATCAGTCTAAAGTATATACAGTTTGCATTGTAGTTATATACATTCCAAGGGGGAGGGATTACATAGAGGTGGAGACTCTGAACAAAGCATGCAAATGAAGTAGGAACACACCCCACTCTGAGTCCAATTGAATCAGCATAACTATTCACATGCTGATACTGGCCAGGAACTCCAATTCCAATAGCCATCCCAGACCCATTAAAGACAAAAGGTGAAAGTCAATCAACCTAACGATTCAACGTCTGGGCTCCGAAAGGTGAGAATCAAGTGATCTGACTTATTTAAAACACAATAGAGAAAACAGGTCTGGCAGGAAAGGAGACTCTTGCTGAATAAATCAGTCTATAAACTTTATCAGTTTATATACTATTGCAGTGGAAAAACTAAATTAAACATTAAATAAATATGTAATACAACACTTCCCCCTTTGAGAGTTCTAATAACTCTCACAAAAATAAAAATTTAAACACTTAAAAGTTCATTCTTGTAACTTGATCGTTACAGGCACATAGCATGTTCTGTGTTGTTCATCTGTAATTGCATGTTGACACAGAAACAAACATGCACTTAGGGTCCGTGAAATCTTACGGGTGTGCTGGACGAGTCATTTGTTGGTTGACACACTTGATACTAACAGGTTTCCGAACCATGAAAAGTTATCTTCAGTCATATTAACCAGGTGCAGCACTCAGATAATGGTGCAGGCTTGTAGTCTTGATCATATCGATGGATGACTGAAGGTTCTTTATCTCTGCGTTGTGTTTTTTTTTTCTTTCTTCTTTTGTGATTGGCTCGTTCCGCAGTGGGTGTAGTTGTCTTCTTGAGGTTGTGGCTTCATATGCAGGTGAGATGTCGTTGCATATGGATTTTTGGAACAGCCATCAAGTGTTTATCTGCACAGAGGAAGAAAGAAAACAAAAGACGACAGAGCAGTATTTGTCCAAACACTAGGGTTGTAGCAGTATTTGTTTAAACACTAGGGTTGTAGCGTCTGCTGCGGTTGTTTCATTCTTTCCCTATTTCTTAATTGATTTGACACCTATGGACCAGTGAGGTGGGGATAAGAGGGGGGATGAGGAAATCTTCACCACATGGCTGACCCCCGAGGCCTGTTGCACATCGGTTCTTCCATTGGCTCCGCCCTGGTCTGTGTGTCCTATTCTGTCCCTGTTGTGTGCACACTGTACAGTGTGTGAGGAAAAATTGGCACATTTCCATTCTCCAGTGAAACATCAGTCCTAAAAAACATCATTAACAGAGGATGGTTGTCTAACTGCAATATTCTGTGGTATAACATTTTAAGGCTGTGAGTTTTCTGAATGTCCCCCAAACAAAGACTGTGACAGTCACTTTCCTTTTGTTCTATTAAACAAAAATAAGTCTTTCATCTTTGTTGTAAGTTACTGGGGAGATTAAGCAATCACAGCCCAAATTGTTAACACCTCAAAAAGCTTACCCACGAGTCCAATGACGAGGGGAGGGGTTGCTTCAAAGTAGCAAACAAATGTAGTAAGAGCTGCATAACATTGTTAACTTGCCTTAAGTTATTTTTGTTTTTTCTACATTCTTTTCCAAAATGTCCGTGCTTGCCACAGTAAGAACAACTGGCTTCTCTAGGACTTTTGCGTTTCTTTGGCTTCTCTGAGTTGACCTTAATGGATGCTGCTGCAATTCTTACTCTCTCTTTGACATCAGAATTTCTTTCCCAAATAGCTAAACTTTCTAGGTTACTTCTGAGAGTTCTTTTAGCCCACGTAATATCTAGGAATGGCAAGGCTGTTCTGTACTCAGCTACAAGACCATCTGCCCAAATTCGGATTAGAGCTCCTTTGTCAGCTAACACACTTTCGGAATCATCCACTATTCCACTGTACGTTACAGCTACCTGACAGAATCGTTCTGTGTATTCACAAACAGTTTCTTCTTTCTCTTGTACACAATTGGTAATTTTCGACCAGTCCACTTTCGGTCCAACAATGTCCTTTAACACTTTCAGAACTTCCTCTCTCAATTCATCTTTACTGGCTTGTTGCAGTTCAGAATTATTTACAGCACTTTCAAAATCATTGAATTCTGACTCAGTCAAGATCTGTGATATTAGCTGGGTGACTTCAGCTAGAGTCATATCATAGAGCCGCATTTTGCTGATCAATGCTCTTCTAAACTCAGAAAAATTTCTTTGCACTGATGGCAAACTTTCAGCAATTCTCTCAATCTCTTTAGGACCTAAAGATGTTTTGATTGCTTGTGGCTGCAATATGGGGGTTGCAAATGGAACTGTATCAACACCTTTTCCCTGAGGCTTTTGTCTAGCTACGCACACTTCAACTGCATTTACATCTGTATTGACATTGTCCTCTATACTATCAAAAGACTGTAAATCAGGATAGCTTTCATCTGACTGTTGGTCTTCTAAATCACATTTGGTTGAGGCTTTGTTATGGCCCACCTTTGTCTTGAGACAGGACATGTGAGTCTGCAATTGTTTGATCTGATCTTTCAACTTATCAATACAACGAGCTTGTTCTTGTACAATGGATAAGCTAAATTCTCTGTGACAGAAGATAATGCCTTTGACATTTTTCTTGCGAATACTTTCTCCTAGTACCTTCTTACAATCTTCAATTGACCACACTTTTTCTGGATCAATGCCAAATTTCTTTGTTAAATTCAATCTGACTGGCTCAGTCACGATGGAGTCCATGTGCTCTCTTAACAAAGACTTAAACTCATTGTCTGTCCATAACGGGCTAGCTAATCCACCTTTCTCTGTTGTAGGTATCAGCCTAGCATTCCTTCTAACCATTTTGTGACTTCCTTTGTTACTTAACAATCACAAAACACTAAAACTTCTCTACTGTCTTACAAAACAGAGGGTACAATCTTATTACCACATGACGCTAACTCTTCTCTAGCTTACAGAGGATAGGTCTTCTCTTAGCAAGAGGATACACACAATATTAACATGTAACTGTTAATCTTCCCTGCCAACAACAGAGGGTAAATTTCATCTCTAAAAGCAAACTTTAGAGGCTTATCTTTAGTTAACCAAACTCTACAGCTGTTTGTTAACTACTTCTCTGAACGGCGCAGAGGAAAACATTTGTACTGGTCTGCATTGGTTCTTTTAATGGAGTGAAACTCACCGAGTCTTTCATTTGTAGAGAAAGATTCCGTCTGGAAAAATTCAGTCTTTGAGATCTTTTTTGGAGCTTGAAGTTTTCAATCTGGATTCAGAAGATTCAGTCTGGAACTCAGTCAGCTTTGTTGAGATCTTTGAGCTTGAAGTTTCTTTGAGTTTCCTTCTTCTCCATCCGGGTCGCGGCAGCAAATTGTTGAAAACCTTTTTCTTCGTCGAAGCAAGAGACCAGGAGACGTTGGGGATCACGTTCAAACAAAGTTATTCTTTATTGAGGACTTTGCGTTGACGCGGCTGCAGTTCTTCCCAAATCAGTCTAACTAAAACATTATACATTGTAGCTATATACATTCCAAGGGGGAGGGATTACATAGAGGTGGAGACCCTGAACAAAGCATGCAAATGAAGTAGGAACACACCCCACTCTGAGTCCAATTGAATCAGCATAAATATTCACATGCTGATACTGGCCAGGAACTCCAATTCCAATAGCCATCCCAGACCCATTAAAGACAAAAGGTGAAAGTCAATCAACCTAACGATTCAACGTCTGGGCTCCGAAAGGTGAGAATCAAGTGATCTGACTTATTTAAAACACAATAGAGAAAACAGGTCTGGCAGGAAAGGAGACTCTTGCTGGATAAATCAGTCTATAAACTTTATCAGTTTATATACTATTGCAGTGGAAAAACTAAATTAAACATTAAATAAATATGTAATACAACATAGGTCAGTTCTATTTGCTTTGTTCTAATCGCAATAGTGTCTGTAAGTTACACGCAAAAAGACACGCGTTTCTAGTGTGTGAATGAATGAATGAAATCAATGAATGCACAGATGCGTGCTGTTGTGGAGCTAACGTTACTACTGCTGGAACAAATACTGTTTCAAAATGAATCATTGCTTTTCACAAAAAATATTATTTATATTATATTTATTTGTTGTTAATGTTCTGTATGCATTGCATACCATAATGTTATATGGTAACTAACTGTACGTTTTCAATAAATTAACCTAGTATTTTATAGGTTAAAATAGACACAAAATCTCGTTTTTTATTCATTCTACTGGTAGTCTGTTTTGCTCAAATACAAATAAAGGCCTGTCTCTAATTATGGCCTCCTTCCAATAAAGGCCTGGGCCGCGATGCGCTTGAGTAAAATAAAGGCCCGGGCCTTTATTAGAGGATTTACGGTATATATATATATGCTAAATCATGAACACAATGACAGGGTGAAATGGGCTGTGATGCATGGGGCGCCAGGTAAAATCTTGCCTAGGGCAGCAAATTGGTCAGGGCCGGCCCTGCTGGAAGCAAAATAAGAAAAATGTGGCCTACATGAATTAGGCTTAGCTTAAGATGCATAATTAAGCATACACATCAACAGCCACATTTATGTTTATGTATTTCTTGGGTCAATGTACAAAAACGAACATTACGAACCTCCTGTTTCATTGGTTTGCTGTAGTTCAGGCTGATGTCCTGAAATGTATTCCAAAAAAAAGAAAAAAAAAAGAAAAAGAGAACATCTTAAAGCACTTGAAAAAAAGGATAGTCATCACCACATGAATGCATCATGCAACAAGAAAACAAACAAACAAAAAACAGGAAGAGTATCAATAGAGTTTAAGTTGGCAGGAAACTGGTATTTCAAAACAGAAGTCAACTGTTTTCAATTTCCATAACCTGTAATTTTATTTATAAACCCATCATAGGATAAATTGGAAAAATAAATTATGTGGGTTTTATATATGATATATATTATATGGTACTGTAGTTTGGTAAACTTTGATGAGCAAGCATAATTTTAATAAAGCCCCTAATTTTCTCCTTGTAAAAAAAAAAAAAAAAAAAAAAAAAAAAAAACCTACTTTGTATTTTGCCTTAAAATCAACATTAAAACCCCCTTAACTGTCACCGTCCCGCTAGTTTACTTAAATCTTAATCTAATCATGACAAACTATACATGGTCAGAAAGTTTCTCAATAGATATTTCAGGACTGTTTTTTGTTAGAAATTATGTTGGAACAGAAATAGATGAAATTATGACAAGAGTGCACCTCAAATCTACAGATCATTTACTAGAGAACTCTCGTATTGCGTTAATTGCCTAAGCTAAACGCTAAGGGTAAAAGTTCCTTTTTCAGTGTAAACTTTTTCAGTAAAAGTTCAATGTAAACTGGTCCAAGAGCAACCTCCTCCCCAGTCAGGAACATCATTCCTTGGCATGGAGCTGAACTCCAGACTCATGCAGACCATTCAGCGCTCTGCAGAGGAGTTCGTCATAGGAAAAAAATAATAATAATAAACCTCCCCCTCAGAACGTTCCAGAGGACGATGGGTCTCATGGCCTAAGCAGTGCTAAAGGTAGGTTTGTTACACATGCGCCCTTTTCAACTATGGTTGAAGCAGGGCCTCCCAGCACAAGCCTGGACTACAGGTCGCCTCAGTTTCAGTCAGCCAAGCGTGTGTAGCGACGCTGAAACCCTGGATGAGGGCAGTATGGTTCCGAGAAGGAGTGAACTTGGGCACAGCCTCAAAGATCAAAGTAGTCTCGACAGACGCATCCAACAGGGGTTGGGGTGTCCTGTACGAGAGGAAACCCTCCGTGGGCTTGTGGTCAGACGCAGAAAAAACGTCTGTACAAACTGTCTGGAGATAAAAGCAGTTGAGAACGCCCTTCAGTTCTTCCTACCTGTACTGGAGAACCAGCATGTTCTAGTCAGAACGAACAACATGTCAGCAGTGGTGTCATAAACCGCCAGGGCGGCTTGAGATCACTGGGCTTGTTCACAAGAGCAAAGCGCCTCCTAATCTGGGCACAGCACCACCTGCACTCACTAAGGGCAGCACACTTACCCGAGGTCCTAAATGTGGGCCCAGACATGCTGTCCAGGGGAATAGTCCCTCCACCCCTTAACGGTGAGGAACATATGGGAAACATTGGGCAAAACGGAGGTGGACCTATTTGCGTCCTAATCCAACGTTCACTGCCCAGTGTTCAAAAGAAACTTCAAAAACCGTTCAAAAGAAAGGGACACGCTGGACATAGACTGGCCCAGCTTACCCCTGTACGCATTTCCCTCGATCGCTTTGATACCACAGATAATCAAACTGGTCAGAGAATGCAAATGCTCGATTCTCATGGTTGCCCCGCTTGGGAAAACCAAGTCGGGTTCCCAGAGCTAATAGAACTAGTGAGCACAGACCCATGGCCGGTCCCTCTTAGGAGAGACTTACTTTCGCAGGCCGAGGGCACCATCTGGCACCCTCACCCAGAGCTTTGGGATCTGCATGTATGGGCGATCAATTATCAGCACTCAACCTTTCACAGGGAGTGAAAGATACGATCAATCAGTCTAGAGCTCCATCCAGTATACAGCTCTATGTGTCTAAATGGTCAGTTTTCACTGAAAGGTGTCTAGTTCATGACCAGGACCCGCTAAACTGCAGAATAGCGGTTGTGCTCTTTCCTAAAAGAGATGTTGGACAGTGGCAGAACCCCTTGCACTCTCAAAGTATATGTTGCAGCTACAGCGGTATTTTCTAAACCTATAGATGGTTAATCAGGAACAAGGACCTCATTCAGTTTCTCATGGGAGCTAGGAGGCTGAACCCTCCACGCCTATAGATGTCTAGAATTTGGCCCCAGGGATTCTAAAGTCATCCTCAAGCCAAGACACGGGTACGTTCCCAAAGCACTTGCAACTCCTTTCAGAGCGCAAGTTATCACCCCGTCAGCTCTCCCTGACCCAGACAGTGAGCTCAGGGCTAAACTCCTATGCCAAGTGCGGTCTTTCAGGATCTATATGAAACGTTCTCCTGCTTTCAGACACTCAGAACAGCTTTTTATTACCTTCGGCGGCTGCATCAAAGGCTTAGCCCTATGGCGGCAGGCTGGGCTTCTCCGCCTACATTTATTGGGTTTTACAACCTGGAAGTGTCCGCTCTGCAGGCTGGACTGTTCTCAGTCTAGAAGACATATGAAAGCCCTAGCCAACCTTCTCCGTTAGTCTGTTGGTATAAATAAAAACCCTGCAGGCATAATAAGGCAAGAAAAACATTTGCACATTACTGTATGTACACAAAACCGATACGACCCTACTCATGCTTAAATATTATTCCACATATGAGCCCCGGGCACTCACCCCTGGGACATTAGTGTTGGATTCATTATAAACATGCACAGTGCTTTACATGGGGTTCCCGTAGCTTTTAGCTTAGGCTTAACACAGTACGAGAGTACTCTTGTAAGAGAACTTTGTTACTAACGTAACCTCGGTTCTCTCTAGAGATGGAACGAGTAGTGCGTAATCTGCCATGCATGTTTGTGCTACGTTATGCATTTGCTGAAGTCAACTGTATTTATAGTCTGGGGCCACACCCGCTGTGTGGCATGACAGGGCGCAGATAGGTTGCAGCAGTTGCTGTAAAGCAGCCAATGGGCAAGCTTTCCGTCTGACGGAGGTCTGTTAAAGGAGAACTTGGTAACTTTTTTAACTTAATAAAACTGTCTAGAAATCATTTGGATGGTTAAACAACCTGTTCTGGTGATATTGGTGACTTTCCCCGCTCCCCCCAGCGTTCCCAGGCAGAAAACCAACCTTGCAACTTGGGGACTACCGTCCCGGCAAGATAGAAATTGGAAGTCTCGTGAGAAGCGAGAACTAGAACGAGAACGAGCGCGAAACACAAATTGCTTTACGGCAATTCGACATAAACACCCACGCATGTATTATGTATTACCAGATTACCCACCTCGGTAGACATAGCTCCACATGATACAGCAGCGGTAGAGAGGGGGAGGAGGCCACCGCAAGTGAGTTTTTTACGACCGTGTTGTGAAATATACGCCCCCCCACAGCTGTAGGGGGAGCTCGTGGGGAAAACATGCGACAACAAAAGGGAAAATCAGCGAAGAAGTGACTAGAGTTACAGAGTTCTCCTTTAAGCTATTTTGCCCAGGCTTGCTTGTTGCAGCAAGTGCACTTTAAATTATTAAATGAAATGATAATTTTTTGCTTCATATTATCGGGAAAAGGAACTTTTACCCTTAGCGTTTAGCTTAGGCTTAACGCGTTAATAACAGTACGTTTTGACTTGTCACAAAAAAAGGACGCCCACACTTTTAATAATTGAAGCGTTGATTTTCATACTAAAGTTCATAACAATTTAGTATGTCAATAAATAAAATATTCTCAAAAAAAATCTATATATTTATAATTATCTATATATAATATTTATATATTATTTTATAACTTATATTATAAAATATTCTCAAAAAAAATATATATATTATATATATATAATTATTTTTTTGGGGGGGTGGGGGGTGACTTATGCCTGGCTCACACTACAGGAGTTTTAAAATCCTAACAGATTTTGAAATCTGGTTGCAGCACACACTAAAAAAGATTCTTTGCAGATTTTCTTACCTCAAATCTTAAACGTGCTGCAATTTTCAAATCTTGTAGTATGTGCATATCACACACACAAAACGTTATTTAGATTCTTAATCACGTGATTTACGCAGCAGTTTGGAAGCGAGAAAGCGGATGTAAACAAGATGGATACTGTAACAAGATGTACTGTAAATATCGGGCATAAATCAGCCTAAAACTCCTGTAGTGCGAGCAAGATATGGCTAAGAAGTACACTCTCATTCCAAGAATTGTGCTGGGTGCAGCAGGCGCAATATTATGCAGTGTTTGGAGATAGTCCCTAGTTAGATAACTTACAACGTCATTGGTGCCAAGTTTGTGTTTTTGTGCTGTGTAATATTGTGCCTGCTGCACCAACCGTATGGCAGCACAGTTCCTTGATTATTACCAGGAATGAGAGAATTATTTAAAGGTGATCTAGCTATGAAATGAAAAGTGATCGTTGCTGCTGCAATCTTTACCGCTGATACCATGTTCTCTTATGACTCACGCACAGTCAGCGGAGACTCGCGCTTGTGCGGATGCTAAAAACAAGGCTTATTCACTCAGATGCGCGCATCAATCCGTTTTGTAGAATCCATATTGTTCCAGTGAAATTACAAAAACGTGTCCCTATCTGCTCCTCTTCTCAGTCATCCACGCCCATTTAACCATTTAAACCGACAGGAGCTCCCAGTTGGGCATGTCTGTTTAAAAGCCTATAGAAACTGAAAGCAAACATTCTTTTTGCATACAAAACTAGAGATGTAACATGCTCAGATTATACCTCAAACATGCGAGTGATGCGTTGTTTTCACCCTCTAAAGAGTCTTTAAAAATTGCCTAATATGAGTTTACAAAAAAAAAAAAAAAAAATGCATTGCACGTAAGCCTTTAGGAACTCCAAATGGTCATTAAAGAGGGAGTGGAAAACAGTAAAGTAAATGTCTTTGTTCATTTCAAATATCTTATTTTCAATCCTACAATTCCCCCTTGGCACCGTTGTCCACACACATGGAGTCCAAAGGTGACAGTCCATAAAGACATGCTTTCTGTTGTGTTTAGTTACATCTTCAGACTTTTCGTCCAGGCTTGTTGCAATAGCAGTTGGTCAGTCTTCAGTCTTTGTTCTCTTTCAGCCCTGCATGAGGAGGCTCCATCAAATGTGTTGCACTGTTCATAGATATGCAAATCATCCATCTAACACTTCACACCTCCACAAGAACAGGCACTGAATCTGGGAACAAACGCTGGTTTCTCTTTCTGAGACGGGACACAGGATATAAACTTGGGTAGCAGGGATCCTGTGAAGAGCAGAACAACAAACAGGAAATTTGTCTCTGGCAAAAAGCCCTGAAATTGACGTACTTAAAAATATGGTCAAGGGTGAATAAAAGATGATCTTACAAGCTCTTACACTGTTTCTGGAAACATTTAAATAAATTGCATTTTAACAAAACAACAAATGCTGGTTTAAAACACCATTTCATGAAGAGTATCAGCAAACTATGCTGTGTAACCAAACACAGAGATTCAATTGAATTAATGTCCTAAAACATTGTTGCAAGTCACATGGACAAAATACAAATAAGCAGAAATCAGTTTCAGAAAAAGTTTGATGCTCAAAAAGTTTCAGAAATGTTTCAAATGCATTAATGATAACCAGCTTGAGAATGTGAGTATGAGGTGTGATCTGCCTCAAAATCACCAATGTTTCAGTTAACCCTCTGGGGTCTGAGGTGTTTTTGGGGTCCTTGAGATGTTCTGACATGCCCTGACATTTGTGCTTTTTTCAGTTGCTTATAAACATATTAATGGCAAAAAAAATTACACACTATTTAGCACAAACAGGGCTACCATAATATGTGAGCAACAAGAATGTACATGTCTGCATTTTTGAGAGAATAATGTTTATGCGTGGTTATTGAAAAAACTAAAAACTAAAGTTTCTGAAATAAGGCCATAAAACACACACTAAATATGTGCCAATAAGACTTTTGTCTAATAGATGTCATTGCCTAGTGTTTTTTCTTCAAAATGATGTGGAAATCACCCTGCCTAATCATTCACATAACACAATACATTGATTTGAATTTTGCAAAGCACTTTCTGTTTGGAAAGGCAATATGCGGAGTGGGCGTCACAGATCATGCATATTTAGTGATTCACACCTCAGGAGACAATGGGGCCTGCATACTTAATTAGCCATTCATTCAGGTGAGTCACTGAGCCACAAGAATGCAAGAGCAACAGTTGGAAGCATCTCAATTCTTTTTTATTTTTCCACATATTGTGCTTGCAATTTGGCCTATAATATCCAAGGATAACATGTCTAGTAATTGTGCAGTTAATTCTCATACTGTATTTTCAGTTTTGGAATATTTATCCTCTCCCCAAATTTGTCACTAATAAAACACAATAAAAATTATTTAAAGAAAAGGCTTATATTTACCTTTTAATAGTTTGTTTACATCTACCTTGTAAATATATTTTTTTATCAAAAAGGTTACAATTACAACAATTCAAGTGTAATCTTTCTTTGTAAAAACTAAAGTATACATTTTTCATACATATTTCAAAGTTAAAAAGGTTACAACAACAATAATTACAATTTCAACAATATTTCAAGTGTACTCTTTCTTTGTAAAAAAAAGATTATAGGCCTACATTTTATCTATGTATTCATTACTTTGAATATAGCCAACATTGGAACAGCTAACATCTTAGTTGATGACTTTATTTTTGACAAAAATAGTAGGCTATTTTATATATAGAAATTGCTAAACAAAAGCTTATTTGATGTGGCAGTATATTCTACAGTAAAAACTGTACCCAAATCTACTAAACAAAATGTTGTCTTTCATATTTCGCCTGACTGTAACGTTGTTTTCATGAAATATTAGTGCATATTGTTAATTTGCCGTTTAATACGTTGCTTATACAAATAGCCTACATTTTATTTCAACATATTTCAGTCGATTTTTACTCATCTCAGTATAGCAATACAGTTTGCTAAAACAACATAATTCATTCACACACGCGATTTAAATTTAACTTCTGGCAAAGATGAAGTTGATGATAGGCTGACTCGCGATCTTCGCAGTAGGCTAGTGAACGCACCGGAGAAATGCACATTTATTAGGCTACATAGTTTTTTTTGTTTTGGATGGTTTTGTTTAGAACCAGCTTTCTGTAAATATATCAAATTTTTTTTAGACATGTGAGGCGAGTAGGCTACGGGTTCATGATGATCTCCAGTTCAGACCTTATGTTGTGATTGCTAGCCTATATTTACTTTAAATCCAGGAAATTTGTTAATGAAAAAATTATTAAAATTAAGATACAATTGATACAAAACGAAATTCGTTTTAAAGAAAGGATTTGTACTTTCTGTTTTGAGGTCTCTGTGAATGTTTGAAAGTCTTTTAGTGCTTAGAGCGCTCGCGTCCATAATGGAGAACTGTCACGTAATATTGTTTTTTTTCCTCATAAATGCGAACACGAAAAATAAAAGACAAAAGACTTTTAAGTAAAACTTACTCCGAAATTGTGTCCTCGGCGGAATTCGCTCTTCAATATGCTGCCGTTCGTCGTCTGTTACAATCTTCCTCTGAGGAAACAACCCGGTATCGTGCATTCTTCCTCGCTGTCCAGAATCATCTGAAGGGCGTCTTTATTACCGGAGAAGCGTGCCATACTCAAAACGCGATGAACTATCAGTAAGTCTGATAGAAACTGTGTTTTTATGGCATTGATCGGGGGGCGTATGCGATGCATACTAGATCACCTAAACTATTTACATGTGAATCGCGCCGGGGGCGGGGCGGCCGCAGCTGATTATAAAGATAATGAGGCAGAAGGAAAAACGGTACCTCTCTTTGCTTTCAAACGGATTACATGAGTTGAAAACATTTGTGTTTTATATAAATTACTTCATTTAAAAGAAGATATTTCAAGCTTCATAAAGACATAACTCACATGCCTGTGTGAGAAGTATTCGCTGAGTTATGATTAATTTTCGGACGCGTTTCAGAATGGACTACACGGACAGAGAGAAGGCAGAACCTAGCTTCGTGTTTATACCCTAACCTGTAATAAACTGAATAAACTCATAGTGAGACAGAAATGCTTTCTTTTGAATGAATAACTTAATCACGTTACTTAAAGCCTTTATATGTATTGCAATATAAAAGAATTTTACACATAAAGATGTATGATCTCATGAATAACTGTAACCGCAGTTATAACACATTATAATATTATCTATTCATTGTTACACCTTCCAAACATTATAATACACTAAAACTAAAAAACTTTAAGATGTAAAAAGGAATTTGCAAATATTTTAATGCATTTTAACTTTGGTTACAAATATTTATGAAAAGATATAATGTACATTGTTCATACCTTTATAATGCATTAAACATAAAGACTTTAAGTAAAGTATCACCACAATATCTAATAATCATTATTATTAATAAATGTTGTTCTTGTTTCAGCTGTAAAACACTTTCTGAAATCTAAATTGTATTTTTTTATTAAGTGATTAAATAGACAGACTTACCGATCACCAGTTTAGTTCCTCCACCGAATGTGTACCACAGTGATACAATCTAATGAAACGCTCGTACAAAAACCTCTATTCCACTCGAGTGAACACACACTCCAGCAGAGAGAGAGAAACAACACTTCAACACACTGATATTAGAAGATCCTCAGCTCTTCTCAACACTCACTCATTCAGATTTGACTAAATGCTTTCTGATATAACACTGTTTAAAGAAATATATTTGATGAGCTGTGACCTCTGAGGTGACCTTTGACCTCTTTGATCATGGATGATGTTGTGGAGTTTCTCATAATGATGCTTCTGTTCTTCATATGCAGATCAATCATCATGATTCACAGAAAAACCTGCAGCTTCAGACTTCAATCTTCAGTGAAAATCTCTTCAAATAATGAGTTTATTGAATATTAGAGCCAAAGTCAATAGAAAGTGTCAACAATGAAAATATAAAAGGTATTTTGCATGTTCTACACAGTCAAGCATGTTTTCATATTCAAGGTCTGTTCTAAAAGTATCTGGACTGGTTATGAATCTCCACACAAGATCATGAAACGTGAACAAGCTCTAATATGTCTCCATCTTTAACAGCCTGTTTCTTCTCCATTTGATGATTTCAGACACACATGAGGCTTCATGATAGATGGAGTGACACCATGAACTCTGATTAGAGATTCACAATCAGTCCTGATACTTTCTGAACAGACTCATGATTCATGATCTTACTTTAGTGATGGCGGTTCATCTAGTGGAAGTGTAGCAGTGATGATGGTCACATGACTGAATATGGACACAGAGATGGACGTTCATCTGCACATCCTCAGTGTCTCAGGAGTCACAATAAAAATACTAAATAAAGTCATGATTCTGTAACTCTAGTGTATATTAGTTTGTTATCAGCACAAGCTGTTGTAAATCCTGCCCACTTCTTTGCATTGTCAGCACATGCTTCAGTGCTCTGAGAGTGTTTATAGTGCTGTGAGTTTAACACTTCATGACTGAGAGCAGAACACAATCTTCATCATCACACAAGACTAAACTACAGCAATGAACACAATCAACATCTTCATCTGGACCATTGCACTGTTTATTCAAGGTTTGTGTAATACAGTTTTTACAACAATTATTAGCTCTCTTAAAATGTGAAATATGTATGTTTATCATATACTGTATATCATCATATATATAATTTTTGTTTGTGTTTTCTTTCAGAGTGTAGAGGACAGATCACTGTAACTCAGAGTCCATCAATAACAGCAGTTCAACCAGGAGAAGAAGTCAGAATAAACTGTAAAACCAGCAGTAATGTGTATGTGTCTAGTGGTTATCATTACTTAGCCTGGTACTCACAGAAACCTGGAGAAGCTCCTAAACTCCTCATATATAGAGCAACAACCCTCCAGTCTGGAACTCCATCTAGATTCAGTGGCAGTGGATCTGGCAGTGATTTTACTCTGACCATCAGTGGAGTCCAGACTGAAGATACAGGAGATTATTACTGTCAGAGTTTCCACGTTATCAGTGGTAGCTGGGTGTTCACACAGTGATAAAGAGTCGTACAAAAACCTCTGTCAGTCAGACGTCACAGTGACTGCACTGATACAGCTGAGAGAAACTGCAGCTGCTGATGGAGGATCACAAACTACACAATATCAAACCTTTCACAGACTTTATTATGATGCAAGTAAACATATAACATATAATCTTATATCCCTTACTAAAATGGACCAACATTTTTTAGAAAATGTGAGTGGTATTTGTCCCTGTAAAATTTTCCACTTCAATGTAATCTAACTGTAGGAAAGTCAATCACTTTAATTGCATTTATGAGATGTTAAGTAATTATTATGAGAAAATGTCTCATTATTATGGCTTAAAGGGATAGTTCACTTTGAAATAAAATGTTGGTATGTTTTAGCTTACCTCAAGGGCATCCAAGATGTAGGTGTCTTTGTTTCCGCAGTAGTTTCAATTTTGATATTTTTAGGTCAAACCGTTCTTGTCTGTCAGTCATATAATCCATGTCGATGGTCACTGGCTCAAAGGTGACCATCGTCCAAATTAAACAATTCCCCATCGTAAGTACACATTGATGGCCTAAGACACGAAACGAGTGGTTTGTGTGAGAAAACGAACAGTATTTATATCGTTGTTATTACTTGAACACAGCACACGTCCAAATGATCTGACGGCGCGGGCGGGTATAGATATATAAATAGATGTCGCCTTGGCTACTGCAGTTCATTGGAACGAAACCATAGCCAAGGCGACTTCTATGTATATATCTATACCCGCCCGCGCCGTCAGATCATTTGGACGTGTGCTGTGTTCAAGAGATAACAACGATATAAATACTGTTCGTTTTCTCACACAAACCGCTCGTTTCGTGTCTTAGGCCATCAATGTGTACTTATGATGGGGAATTGTTTCATTTGGACGTGGGGAATTGTTTTAATTTGGACTCTGTGCTTGTGTTTTGAGACAGTGACCATCGACCTGCATTATATGACTGACAGACAAGAACGGTTTGACCTAAAAATATCAAAATTGAAACTACTGCGGAAACAAAGACACCTACATCTTGGATGCCCTTGAGGTAAGCTAAAACATACCAAAAATTAATTTCAAAGTGAACTATCCCTTTAAAGAATCATATTTTTTTACTCAACCATGGCGGAAACGTGCTTCAATACTTCACTGTAGATACAACTTGCTGTATATTCATGTCACTTTAACATAGCGATCACATGAATATACAGCTACAAATGATCTCACTAAAAACCCGTCAGTCATGAATGAACGTCTAATTGCTGATCTCTGATTGGCTAAAAGTGTGTTCTCGTCAAGTCAAGTCAAGTATATTTGTATAGCGCTTTTCACAATACAGATTGTATCAAAGCAGCTTCACAGTATTAAATTAAAATAATACAACAAGGTTTGTTTCTAGTGGAATTTATTGATTGATAAAATCAAATTAGATATCCCCAGAATATCCCCAACTGAGCAAGCCAAAGGCAACAGTGGCAAGGAACCGAAAAACTCCATCAAGTGACCTAATGGAGAAAAAAAACCTTGGGAGAACCCAGGCTCAGTCGGGGGCCAGTTCTCCTCTGGCGTTTATTAACTAGAGGCCGGATTGTAATTTGAACTGTAAGATTAAAAATATTATATGAATGCCTGGCTGAAGAGATGCGACTTTAATCTAGTTTTAAACTGGGAGAGCGAGTCTGAGCAACGAACACTATCAGGAAGACTATTCCAGAGTTTTGGAGCTAAATGTGAAAATGCTCTCCCTCCTTTGGTGGATCTGGATATCCTAGGTATGACCAAAAGCCTTGAATTTAGTGATCTTAAAGAGCGCGATGGATTATAGGGCGATAGAAGATCGGTAAAATAGACTGGAGCTAAGCCGTTTAGGGCTTTATAAGTAAGTAGCAATACCTTGTAGTTAATACGGAACTTTATAGGTAACCAATGCAGTGATGATAAAATCGGTGTTATATGATCATATTTTCTTGATCTAGTAAGAACTCTAGCGGCGGCATTCTGGACTAACTGTAGCTTGTTTATTGAGGATGCAGGACAACCGGCTAATAAAGCCGTCAGCGACGTCATCACCAACACCAGTCGACTGGGCCAGTGTATTTACACATCATGATGACTGATTTTATGGACTACATGCACATTTGAGTTTTGTTTATTAACCAATTAGTCTATAAAATGTAGGTGTTTGAAAACCGCCAAACCAATTTTTACCAGAACAATCAAATTCAATATTCAGAAACTTGACAAATCTGGCAGCACTGGCTTCATGTCATTACGTCACTAGGGGGCGATGATCTCTGTGAACCCATGAACCACTGTCTATTTCATTTTACCTGATCTCAGATCAGTTTTTTAAATATTAGATGCTTATTGGCACATTTTTATAATAAAAAAGGAGTTGTAGTTAAAAGTGCCTAATTGGTCTGATTATCAAGCTCTCCATAAAACAAACAAAACAAGCCCTTCAATTTAATAACCTAACACATATAATAAAGACATTTCATATTTACTGGTATTAGATGATTTGGTAATTGCATTGAATAAAAACTGATAAAATAAAAATTAAATAAAAATTTGAACTTTCAATAAAAACTGTTTTCATGCTGAGTTTTCTCTGTTCTGACCAGCGTGTGAGAGCCTCGAAACAGTGAGTCATTTTGCAAAGCAATTTGTTCAATGGTTTCTAAAAGCTTTGTTTTAGAAACAGGAAAGTTATCAATGACGCAAACAGAGTTCAGTTTGGCTGTAAAGCTGCTCTAAAAAGAAAAGTGTCATTGTTCAGCTGAATTCAGTTCAGTGTTGATTCAGTTCTGTTCAATAACTGTATAAAGTATATCAATTATAAAAATAGTTCATTTTCATTATTAAGCAGCTCTGCAGAAAACCGTGATGTCATCGTCCAGCTCAGTTCAGTTCTCATATAATGGTGTCAATGCAGGAAATCATGAATATTAAGAAGAAGTGTCCTCAACTAAGCAAGCCAGAGGCGACAGTGGCAAGAACCCAAACTCCACCAGAGACAGAATGAAGAAAGAAAAACAGGCTCCGTCGGGGTCAGTTCTCCTCTGGCCAAACAACGAACATGGTGTGTGTTAGGACTCCAGGCCGCTTCACAAGTCAGACTGTGGACTGATATCATTCAGAGTATTTTATTCAGCTCCTGCTTGAAAGATTGGAAAAGATTAAATGAAGGTAAAAGAGTAGCAAAACTCGAGAGCATGTAGATGTGAATTTGAGAACTTGTACAATAAATATTTGTTCTTGAAAACCTGTTGAATGTTGAGATTTGCATTCGCAGGCAATAGTCACAAACCTGTATTCTGAATTTGAAGCTGCAGAAAAAGTCACAAATGTTAAAATACTTTCCCCACAGCATTCAAGCAGGCTCAGGTTACTCCACTGCTTAAAAAACCAACGCTAAACACATCCTTTGTAGAGAATTACAGACCTATCTCTCTCCTACCATTCATTGCGAAAACACTTGAAAGAGCTGTTTTCAACCAAGTAACATCCTTTTTGTCTCTAAACAACCAGCTGGATGTCAACCAATCTGGCTTCAAGAAAGGGCATTCAACTGAGACTGCATTACTGTCGGTCATAGAAGCCCTACGGATCGCAAAGGCTGCTTCCAAATCTTCAGTCCTCATTCTCCTGGATCTGTCTGCTGCCTTCGACACTGTGAACCATCAGATCCTTATGTCCAGCCTCTCATCACTGGGCATCACAGGAACTTCACTCCATTGGTTTGAGTCCTATCTCACAGGTAGGTCCTTCAAGGTTGCATGGAGAGGCGAGGTATCCAGAGCACATATCTACACCACATCACTGGGTCACATCATACAGGCACACGGCTTCTCCTACCACTGCTATGCTGATGACACACAGCTCTTCCTCTCATTTCAACCAGATGATCCCACGGTAGCTGCACGGATCTCAAGCTGTCTGGCGGACATCTCCACATGGATGAAGGAACATCACCTGCAGCTCAACCTGGCAAAGACTGAGCTTCTCGTCCTCCCTGCCAATCCGTCTCTACAGCACGACTTCACCATCCAGCTAGAGTCATCATCAATCACCCCATCAAGGTCGGTCAGAAATCTTGGAGTAACGTTTGATGACCAGCTGACCTTCACAGATCACATTTCAAAGACAGCTAGATCATGCAGGTTTGCACTGCACAACATCAGGAAGATCATCTTTCCTAACTGAGCATGCAACACAACTCCTCGTCCAGGCCCTGGTCATTTCTAGGCTTGACTACTGCAAATGCTCTTCTGGCCGGACTTCCAGCATGTGCAACCAAACCCCTACAGATGATCCAGAATGCTGCAGCTCGTCTTGTCTTCAACGAGTCCAAGAGGGCCCACGTCACTCCTCTGTTCATCTCTCTGCACTGGCTACCTCTCGCTGCTCGCATCAAGTTCAAGGCATTGACGCTTGCTTACAGATCTATCACAGGCTCAGCTCCCTCCTACTTTCACTCACTCCTACGAGTCTACATCCCTACCAGACACCTACGATCGGTCAACGAGCAACGTCTCGTGGTTCCATCACAGAGAGCCACAAAATCACTTTCCAGAACATTCTCATTCACAGTTCCATGCTGGTGGAACACTCTCCCCACCCTCATCCGGAATGCAGAATCCCTGACAACATTCAAAAGACAGCTGAAAATCTTTTCTGTGAGCACTTAACCTCATAAAAAAATAAAAAAATAATTCCTTTCCCTTTGAAACATCACTTATCAGGCTTACGCTACTCTGAATAATGCCTGAACTTCGTATTTTGAGCACTTCTTGCGTTGTTGTTGTTTTTGCCTCTTCATGATGACTCGCTTAATTTAGTCCTAATTTGTAAGTCTGGTAAACAATCGAAATTTCGGCAAATTCTGCTGGGGTCATATGACCACTGTTACTCCACATCTAGATCAGTAGTCAAAATCCGAATTGGTATGTTCTGTGATTTTTAAAGAGCATTTTTTGATTTAAAGTTGTAATTATTCAGTGATCATACATTAACAACTCATTTTTACCCCAAATTTATTATTATATGGGTAATTATGATTTTTTGGAACATTAAAATTCATTGTATGACCATTAAAACCTATTAAAAATTAATAAAATGCATATTTTTTGGTTAAACTGAACTGAGTTTGAATACTGTGGGAATGGCAGTTTTTTTTTTTATTTGTTTACAAACAACGTCTGGTTTAGCAGGGTCACAGACTGCAGCTGCTTTGTTGGTGTGAGGAGACTGAATAGGGAGGTTGTATGGTGATATTCAGAGAAAATTGGAGAAATTACATTGCATTATGGCCAAGTCTGCGCTTTATGAGGCAGGGAGGGTGAACACAGACAATATTTTGTCTGCTGTTGCAGGTTTTCCTGAGATGGAGGATTTTTTATCGGATGAAAATGTTAAAATCCCCATCCATTGTACAACTGTTGACCGTGACAGTATGTACTTTACATATGATGTTGATGGGGTGGTTGTGCAGGTGAAGGAGTTGTGTGGGGTGGTTAGGCGTGTACACTATCTCTTTCTTCCTGAATTTCATGCACACATGTTGAGTGAGCATTTTGATATTCTGAGGAAGCATGTCAATCTGAACACATTGTCTCAAAACCACATACGTGCTCTGCGTAACTGCTATGGCTGGACACTGGGACATGTTGAAGGGGGTTATTTCCTCAATGTATCAGTTGTTCCCCAAAAAAAATGGCAGAATTGATGACATGTTCATTGATAAGCTTACTGCCAAGGTTAAAACCTCAGACATGTTAAATGCAGTTGTTGCTCATTTCAAGTGTGCGCTGCGTACAATGGCCCTACGTAACATGGATCGGCCATCCATGCTCAAGGCAAATTTTCACGATTTGTCACGATTCAATGTTCTTGACGGTGATCAAGGCTATGTTTTCATGCTACTGCAAAGGAGCATTGCTGAGGTGACCAAAGGGCTGAATATTTTGATGTCATGCTGACATTGAGTATGTTTGGCCAGAAAAGCGAGGAAATTATTGATTATAGTGGATTTGTGGATACAAACTATATCGTGTCTGTGTCTCTGCATACAGCATGTAACATTCGTGCGAAAGACCCGCAGATCCATGTAATGTGGTCACGATATGGGATCCAGGATGTGGTGGGCAACAGGGGCAGTTTGTTTTCTGCTCTCAGTATGAATGAGGTGGCCAACTTCTCCTCAAACCTGGATCACAGAGGTCTTGACATCTCCCGGGCACTGCGGGGGGTGTTCAAGGAGATGGATCTTGGCTACACTCTAACCTTTGTGCAGATGTATGCTACTACACCTCACAATAGGTTAGCCAAGGTCAGTATGCACCCAGTCAGTGGGTGCTTGGTTAATTGTGGGTCGTTTCACCTGAAAGCGATGTGGTCGAGGGCAGACACATATCTTACTTATATGTCTGATCTCTGTTTAAAGTTTGGCCCAATGGTTAGGGCTAGAATTGAGCAGGTTGCTCTTTTCGAGGAGGACATCATCCATGCCATGGATAGCGAGTCGACCTTTGATGAGGAGAGGTTGTTGGATTTGATTGTGAACAAGCCTTTGCTTGTTCCTTTCACCGATGTCAGTAGGGATGCTGGGGCCATGTTTGTAGTGCAGAACGTGGCCCAGCACATGGTGGGGAAACTCAGGTCACTCTTTGAAAACCATACAGGAAAGGGTGGCTATGAACAGACATGGGCAGCATACCAGTGTGAGCTAGGCCTAGAAGAACTGTTCTTTGGCCACCCGTTCTCTAATCGGGATTTCAAATATAGTGTGAGTCTAGGCACCAGCTCTGACCAACCCAAAAGCCTGACATGTCAGCGTGGGTTTGCTGGTTTTGCCCCTGCCAGCAGTGCGAGTGCTGGACTTGCTCCACCTCCACTAGAGCACTGGACTTCTAATGAGACCCAGCAGAGCAGAATTATCCGGCTCTTTAGATTTTCAGAATCTGTGAGTGCGGGAATGGGTGTTGCAGGGGCTGAGCTGGTGATGCTCCTTCTTTGTGATTTGTTTGATCGCAATGATCGTATACCAATGTCGTCCCTGCAGAATCGCACCTGCCTGGGTACATTGAAGGGTTTCATGTCTCTGTGAGACCCTGGAAGGTGAAGGTTCCTTTGTGTATCCACACAGCTTTTGCAGGGCAAAAGACATGATGTCCCAAGCAGGCCATGATGTCAAAGCGTCCTTAAAGTATGGAGTACGCGGACACAAGCTGCGTTTTTTCCCAGCTTTGAAATTCTACAGTGTCCAGAACAACAGGAAAGTTAGCTGGAACTATAAAGATTACTGGGAGATCCATGACACTGCTAACGAACCGTCAGTGGAGGCACGAGCTGTGAGCCTGGTCGGTGACGTGTGTCTGGAGATGGAGCAGAGGGGGCTCTGCTTTATCAGAAACACTGCAAAGTACATGGAAAACGGTATGCCTTGGGTAAAGGATGTGTTGGAGAGGCTGCCGAAAAGTCTGACTGACCACCAGGAGCTTGTCAGAGTTATGAGTTTTGTCAGCTCGATTGCCATGCTACAGAACGGGGACTTCATTTGTTTTGAAAAACTTAGAGTTCTCCTTGAGGAGCTTCCTCTGACACAGGCTCGTTTGAGGACTCTGCAGGTCCTGTCACGTTTTCTGTTGCCCAGGGTGTATGGTTTGAAGCTGTGGGCCTTACACGAGACCATACCTCACAAGCTCAGGGTCAGAGCTGCTGCTCCTGATGCAGCAAGGGTTTCTGTGGCAGGAAATACCGTGTCTGAGCCAGTGGAAGAGCAAGTGATTGAGCATGAGTGTGCAACAGAGGTGGAAAATGTGAGAAAATGTGAGAAAGCTACACGCTTTCTGCCTGTGAACTGCTCCCTCAGATGGAGTAGTATGGAAGTGGCACTTATTGAAATTAATCCGGAAGTGCCTCATAAACAGGCTTATGGAAAGTACATCGTTGAGTGTCAGTCCAGGTATGTTCCTGTGCGCAGTTACAACGCGTTTTGCAGGAAACGCAATACAGTGTTGAACGGTTAGGGTGGGTTATTTATATAGGTTTAGTGGTAGGGTGTAGGGTTAGTAATTATAATAGGGTTAGGGTATGTTAGGGTTATTAATTAGTATTAATTTGTTAGGTTAGGGTTAGAGGGTGGTGTTGGTGATTAGGGTTAGGCTTATGTCATATTTTTATACAAGCCAGTGAGTGTTAGGTGTGTTTTGTGTTCTATTTTTGTAAAAAAACAAGAAAAAAAAATAATAACCCAACCTCTGACATTACACAAATCAGTGTACTGTGAGTGCCGGTCCAAAGTCCGGATAAATGGGGAGGGCTGTTATACCATTCTAAAGGGTTAGTTCTAAGCTTTACAATAAGTGTACTCCCATGTCGGTGGTATGTTTGGTTCATTAGATATTGACACTCGAATTTGAAACCGGAAGTGGCCATATCTCCTAACTAGAAAGACAGAATGAAGCATGGGAGGGGTTAAAAGAAGGGGTTAAAGTCTGCTAAATGACTAAATGTAAATGTAAATGTAACAAAGGACACACAGGAGCGTGGTTCTCGAAAGGAGGGCCTGAGACGTGGATACTAAAGATACAAAAGCTTTATTTCAATCAAGCAATAATCTTAAAAACATTAAAAGACTGTAGGACCAGGTTAACATATACAAACATTGAAGACGCTAATAAAAAAGGCAGAGGCTTACCAATGGCAGGGAAACTAGCTTGAAAATGATAAATTGATCATTAATAAATTATGAAAATACAATTGTTAAACACATTATAGATATGCTTATAAATCAAGAATAAAGTATTTATAGCCGTATTTATAAACTGCTTATTAATGTCTATAAATGCTTTATAAATTATGAATTAACTGTTTACTAATGCTTAATTAATGATTAATAGTGTACAGTTATTATAAAGTGTTACCGAACTGCATGCGGGAGAGCAGGTGTCACACAAAACACATGAACCTGACGAGCGAGTTTGTCACGGGAGAAACCAGGACTGTTACGTGCCTCCCCAGTCTAGGGGGTCAGGGAGGCAGTAACATGGAAATTACTAAAGAGTTGGCAACCAAGAACTCTCATCTCCTGTCCCACCACTCTACAAAGAAAAATCACACTGATTTTTGTAATACTCAAGAATGACTTTATTCAGTCCAAAGTACAAAAAAGAGGGGAAAGCATCAATAGGCTTCAGGAGGGGGACAAGGCCAAAACAACAAACATAAAGTTCTAACCTTTTTTGTAGGGGGTATACTTTCTTAACCTTTCAAAGCAAGATTCAAAATAAATGACAAAGTTCTTACCTTACTCCCTCTCTAACCAAACACAGGAGAAAACATGGACATGAACAAAAATGGCATCCACCTCCCTACGGCTTCCCAAATTATCTAGATCAAAATTTTATAAAATTAAAATCAAAAGTTATAAATGTTTTAAACTCAAGGCTCTTTCAGTAGTCAAGTGAAGTTACGGAAACTTAGCTCAACTGCAGTCCAAGTCTGCTTAGGTCAACAACAACAAGTAACCAACAAGTTAGAATCAACAATGAGAACTTTAGCACACATGCTAAAACCGTGAGGCAGGAGAAGACAGTCTTGGCAGCCTGGAGTCAAAAAGGAGTTCAGCAAACTGGGTTTTCCTCTCCAGTTTTATCCACAAGCCTTCTCAACCAAGAGCCAATCGGTCACAACCAGGAGATGATTGTAATTGGTGTCAGCTGGTCTTCATTTGCACTCAGGATAGACAAAGCAGCAGCATCAAATAGTGTTGCCCCGCAGACTTCACTGAACGCACGGTATCCCAGAAGTAGGGCTGTCACGATGTTCGATTTTTCACACCACGGTTATCGTGAGCAAAATATATCACGATATCAATATATCACGATATCTATACTGATCTATAGGGGGGGGGGGGGGGTTGGGGGGGGGGGGAGTGAAACAGTCAAATTAATTTGTACTTACTTTATTTCTTTTTTACTCAACATACACAAGGAATACTGATCAACAAGGCACATGTATTTTAACTTATTGCCTTCTCAGACATTAAACTCATTTTTACTTATTTTCTCTTTTTTACCCAACAAGCATTAGGAATACTGATAAACAATGCACATGTATTTTAACTTATTGCCTTCTCAGACATTAAACTCATTTTACTGATAAACAATGCACATGTATTTTAACTTATTGCCTTCTCAGACATTACACTAATTTTTGCTTAATTTCTCTTTTTTACCCAACAAGCATTAGGAATACTGATAAACAATGCACATGTATTTTTACTTATTGCATTCACAATCTATGGCAGGTTTGTGTGAAGTAAGACAAGCATATTAAGTTTGTCTGGTTTCAAACTGGAGCGAAACACTGTCTGAATGTTTCCTGAAGAACTGAAAAGTCTTTCTGATGCAACACTGGTGGCGGGAATGCAAAGGATCTTCTGTGCCAGTTTTGCCAACCTTGGAAACTCCTCCTCATTATCCTTCCACCACTGAAGTGGGTCTTTATCGACAGCAATAGTGGGCAAGGATGTGTAAACAGAAACTTCTTGAAATGCTAGTGTAGATTTCACCATGTCTGCTGATTGGTTTTTCTCCAGTTTTTTCATTGTTATCATTTTGAGAATACCAGCCAAGCCTTTTGGGGCATCAGGGACAGAGACACTTGTCCCCTCATCTTCACATTCTCCTCTGGCAGAAGACTCCTGTGAGAGAGTAGAAGTGCTACCTTCATTTGCAGAAGACTCCTGCGTGACCTGTTGCTCAAGCTGTCCTTTGATTGATTCTGCCTCTTCCACGAAGTTCAACTTGAAGCGGGGGTCAAGTACACAGGCCATGTTAATCACTGTAAAATAACCAAAGAGAATATTAATTATTAAAGGAGCTCATAAAACAAATCTAAAGGGATTTAAATGCAGCCTTCATATTTGTGCCATTGTCAGTGGTGACACACACCACTGCTGACTGCTGAATTCCCCACTCTTGAATTAGGTTTTCGAAAGTCTCTTTAATGTTTACACTGGTGTGGTCATCAGGTAAAAATGCAGTCTCTAGACATGCAGCTTTCATTTCCCATGCTGGTGTGATAAAATGAACTGTTAAGCTCATATAGGGGTGTCCAGTATTACTAGTCCAGAGATCAGTTGTAAATGCAAATTGGTTTGCTTCAGCCAAAGAGTTGGCAATGTCATCTTTTAATTGTACGTACATGTTAGGGATTTCTTTTTCAGAAAAGTGTTGTCTTCTTGGGAGTTTGTATTTTGGAGCAACTGTTTTCATCAGAGCATTAAATCCTGGCCTCTCTACCATTCTAAAGGGCATCATGTCCTTTGCAATAAAGTAGGCTAGTGACTTAGTGATGGCTGTGTCTTTACATGCACTAGCCATGTCTGCATTTTTTTTTTTCAACAGACTCAAAAATCGTCAGCTGACCTGAAACTCTGTCTCTTGCTTTCTGTGGCTTTTTTGGAGCTCCCTATGAAATAACAAGAGAGAAAAACTGTCAGGTTCAACAGTATATGAAATAATATTAACATCAACACTGATATTTTAACCTGTTAACTTGCACAACGTTACCCATACATTACAATATTTTATTACATGGCTTGGTTGAATTCCAATGTAGAATGCGGTCTGTTATTTCTTGATAACAGACCGTTGCCATGAAAAACAGCGTTGCTATGGATTCGGTTCTGTTTAGCGAAAGCAATACAATCGTTTTTAAATCAATAAAATCCTTTTTAAATCAATAATTTCTGTCAAAGTAATGATTTAATTGCTAGGTAGCCATGTAATAAGCGGGATAATGTATATGATATATACAAAAAAATTGCACGTGCAATCACGTGTGTTGTAACACACACACACACACACACACAAATAAGACGAGTAAAGAAAACGAGGTAACATTACTTAATAAACGATGACCCTTAAATATGAACACAGAAATCCGCTGTTAACAGGTTAATGTCATATTTCTCATTCCATGAATAGTAAAATAATCACAACTTACTCTCTGTAAAATGGCGTAATCCGCAGGATGATGGACACGGAGATGGGTAAAAAGGTTGGTGGTGTTGCCCCCCTTTGCACCGACCGTAGCGCGACAAATTCTGCAGATTGGGCTGTCTAAGATGCTGTTTTCATTAAAGCCAAAAAACTCCCATACTGGCGAGCTTACTTTCTTCGGGTGTGGACAAATCGTTTCACTCTCTCGCGGCTCAGATGACATGCCGCCACTTGTCGCTTCTTCTCAGAATAACGGCTGGCTCGGGACGGGCGCGCGCCGCTGCGTCTTCTTGCTTGATAGGTGTCAGCTACTGCCACCAGAGAGGTTAACCAACTGCGCTGGAGTATTTACGCGTCATGTTATCATACGAGTGCTATTCATTTTAAACATCGTGGTTGTTTCCAATACCGGTATATTGTTACACTCTAAATTAACACGATGTCGATATTTCATGATTTGAATATCACGATTATCGTCAATACCGGTATATTGCGACACCCCTACCCAGAACACAGACTATTCCTCCTAAAATTTAAACATAAAATTACATACAACATAACTATAAATGACCGCTGCACAATAGCGGTAGTTCCATGTACCTTCATTTCATAGCCAGTCGCAAATCCAGGTCTCACACACACACACACACACACACAGAAGGGTGTCACCATGTCAACAAAGCACGGGACTGCGGGAGGAACATGTGGAGGGAAAATGGCAGCCGCCAACAACCCACCGCAATAAAGCTATAAACCAAAATAACTGTTACATAAAATCATGCATCTATGTGCTAACTACCCATAGGAAAAATGTGTTGCTCATCTGTTGTTCAATCTCATCTCTTGAGATCAATTTGAGCTTCTCATATTCATATCATTCTGTGATCATTTGTTTCTGAGTTACTTCTCCTAAGGGTCCCTTAGGAGCAAGACATAAGCTAAAAAGAGACAAGACACCAGTAAGACAAAGGAGGTTAAATTGAGAAAACCATTTGAGCAATACTTGAGAAGTGGGATAAACAGCGGAGATCTCATAATTGTATACCCCTGATCTCAATTATGTCTTGGTTATTTGAAGGAGAATTAAAGAGAATAACATGAGATGAATCTGAGACTTTTATGAGACAAATCTGAGAATTATGAGCCTTAAAAGAGATCTTATTATTGTGTGTCCAACGTCTCTTCCATCTCTTGATTATTTCTCTTTAATGTCTTACTGTAGCTATATATGAGAATGATATCTGAGGTATATTTGAGAAATACAAGAACAAATTGAGAATGCAATTTAAAGATTAATTATCTTCATTAATTAGAAATAACTGTAAAAACAATACTCAATATTGAAAAGTTGAAAACTGTATTTAATTTTGTGTAACACCAGTACAATACAAAAAAGACTGACCAGCAAGTGGAACAACAATGTTAGGCTCACACATGAAAAGTATGGTGGCCTGGAGGTGCAAACCAACATGAAAAGATAACAGGGTTTGGTTAGAATGCTAACTATAGTAAGGCACACTTGTACCAACTCAGCTCACTCCTCAGATGTAGGTGCTAGAGTGTGGGGACATCACTAGTACAGTACAGTACAACACTTCCAGATTGTGAAAATAAAACACTGACTAGCACATGGAACAATAATGTTTGGCTCACACACACATGAAAAGTACGGTGGCCTGGAGGTTCAAATTAACATCACAAAATCTGAAACCTTTTTACAGAGCTTGAGACCAATTTAAATTTTAGAAAACATTTTTACATATCATAAAACAAATTACATTACCATAATACATTTACAAGTCCCAAAACAAATTTAAATTTCAGAAAACAAATTACCAAGAACACACTTTTACAAACACCAAGACAAATTTACAAATATCAACAACCGGAAAGGGAATGTACCAACTCCGGCAGTAGACTACCGTATGTGAATTTGCCATGGTCATTACCGGTCTGGCGGTCCCGTTGCCTACTACTACTAACTATATTAACATATTACCATGAAAATGAATAAGAAAAATAAAAGGGGTAGAGAGAGAGAGATAGCAGTCCACATAGGACAGGCTATATCAGTGGCCTACTCCTTGGAGCCTGCTCTGGCCCTACATTTGTTCACAAAGGCTTTCTTGAGCTTGGCCTCCTCAATTGGTTCCCAGTCCGGTAGAGTTGCACATCTCAGGACATAAGCTGTAAGACAAGAGCATTAAAATCTGTCATGAGTAATATGACAAAAAAAATTTGATGAGTGGGGGGGGGGGGGGGTTAAATAGCCCACCCTATTTGGATGAGGAGGGCATGTGACTGATCAGCTGATCAGCATGGGCGCAGCTTGAGTTGTCTGCCAGAAGTAGTTTCGCAGACTTCGCATCAATCATTGCTACACTGTCATGATTGGATATAATCATTCCCACTATCCTGGCCTAAAAACACACAGAGCCTAATTTTGAAAAAACTTACTTAGGATTCCGTCAACTTTTTTACGGTCAAGGACCTGCTTTCCTTCCTTTCCTGAGGGGTTGTTGCCAGGGCGACCAAAGGGCACTGCATTTTGACACTCCTCAACAGTGAAGAAATTATCAAAAAGTGCATGAAACAGACGCATGCAATTTGGTTTTGATGCGTGATTCATGGCAGCCAGGCGGAATGATGAGATGAATATGCCGCTCCCAGGAAACAGCTCCTGCTGGCCTGATGGTGAAGCTGGGCTGCCACAAGATCTCTCTCCAATTAAGTCACAGAGAGTCTGAAGCTCTCTGACCTGGCCTGGATCTGAAAGGGAAAAATAGTACAAACAATACAGGAATGAGAAAATACCAAGCTACTCTTTAAAATGGTTAAAGAGCTTTAATGGCAGGCAAGTTTATTATTGAACATAATTAAAACATGCCTAGATAACCTTGCATAGGCTACAACACCACAAGAAAAAAAAAATATTTAGAGAGAGACACTTTGGAATATATCTGTGGGAGGTATATAGAATGAACACTTGAGGGATCATTAATAAAACCAAGGCTTGACAAACAAACCATAATAAAAAAAAAAAAAATTAATTCTTGTCACAAGAAAACATTTCTATTTCATTTTTTTTTCTTGTCATTTTTTGTCAAGCCTTGATTATATTGATTACAGCTGATGTCCTGTGTTAATTCTAAACATCTATCTTCCAATGATGTATACCTGAGTATTCCCCTTTTCCACAGCTGATGGTTATTGCACTTATGGGACCAATAGATGCATATACAGTAGCTTGTTCGTGTGGTGTCATGTCTTTCTACATGACCTGAAGAATGCCTATGTAAGGCCAAACATATAGGCATGTTTTAATATGTCCCAAGACTTAAGTAGCCCACCATTAACTAGTGTGTCCCCTACAAAGGCTTTACTTGGGTGGCCCGCCCAAGAAGATGAAACATGGCTGCATGGCCTCTGCCAGGTGATGGACCAGAGGTGTTGAGGCTGTACGGTGATGGGCTGGGTGTATGGCCTCCACCAGGTGATGGACCAGAGGTGTTGAGGCTGTACGGTGATGGGCTGGGTGTATGGCCTCCACCAGGTGATGGACCAGAGGTGTTGAGGCTGTACGGTGATGGGCTGGGTGTATGGCCTCCACCAGGTGATGGACCAGAGGTGTTGAGGCTGTACGGTGATGGGCTGGGTGTATGGCCTCCACCAGGTGATGGACCAGAGGTGTTGAGGTCATAAAGTGATGGACTGGGTGTATGGCCTCCACCAGGTGATGGACCAGAGGTGTTGAGGTCATAAAGTGATGGACTGGGTGTATGGCCTCCACCAGGTGATGGACCAGAGGTGTTGAGGCTGTACGGTGATGGGCTGGGTGCATGGCCTCCACCAGGTGATGGACCAGAGGTGTTGAGGTCATACAGTGATGGGCTGGGTGTATGGCCTCTGTAGGGTGATGGACCAATGGTGTTGAGGTCATACAGTGATGGACTGGGTGTATGGCCTCTGTAGGGTGATGGACCAATGGCCCCCCCTTTGGCAGAGCTATAATAAAATTACATGGAACCAGAAATTACATTTCTGTAAACACAAATTGCCCAGAAGAGATTTGATCAATAACTACAAAGAACTGACTGGCATAGACATAAATGAAGGGTAGATGCTGCCTTGACAACTGGGGCTGTCTACTCTTTATGTATATGATGGCCAGTACCAATAATGAAAATAAATGTACTATGACCATATCTGCCATATTTATAATCATTTTATACTTTAAAAAAATAAAACATTTCAGTACTGGAAATAGCTGATCAACAAGATCACAATATGTTATGACGTGTGAGCTCGTAAAAAGATGAACGTAAACGATTCTGATCATTAAGCAAAAATAATAGCAAATAATTTTCATCAGGGCCCACGAGTCATTCACATACTATTTACTAAATACAGTAATGGGCTCTACGCACAGCTCCACTACTTCCTGAATTTAAGGCAGCTCCTTTATTTCCTGCCTTACATTATTGGACAAACTGATTAATCCACTTGTGTCTGACCATTGTGACTCAGACACACGTGGATTAATCAGTTTGTCCAATAATGTAAGACAGGAAATAAAAGAGCAGCCTTAAGTTCAGGAAGTAGTGGAGCTGTGCATAGAGCCTATT
The DNA here is from genome assembly GCA_021464565.1 of Rutilus rutilus. Lineage (NCBI taxonomy): Eukaryota > Metazoa > Chordata > Actinopteri > Cypriniformes > Leuciscidae > Rutilus > Rutilus rutilus. The sequence continues at coordinate 28,575,457 of JAJAQA010000022.1, read as the reverse complement.
CTATTATCATAGATTGGATAACAAAGTTATCCTAATGCTGTTTTTTTTTGGTTTTGAACTTTGCCAAATCTGATCGGATAATGATAAAAAGTGTTGAACTCATGGGCCCAGGCGATTATGTAATAATTATGACAAACCTACCCATAGGGTGGTGGTCCAGCTGTGTTGCGGCCTGTTGCATGTCCCCCGTCAGGTGATGGATTCAGCGATGGGATTTTCTCGCCATGCTCAGACAGTGGGCTCCTATCTATTATAATGGTGTCAGACCCTGACGTTATGTCTGATGGCTCATCGCCTTTTAACATATTTAAAAAGGACCCCTGTGGAGTTGGGTGGCCTTTTGGCAGCTTAGCCTGATCTTCCCCTGAAATATATTCAACAGTGGCCTTATAAAATTTACCATCTGACCACTTTGCTAAAACAGGGTCTCCTGATCTAAGATCTTGCAGCTGCACAGGAGCCTCATCTCTTGCCAAAATGTCAGATCCTTTAAAGATTTTGCCGGTATAACCATCCTCCCATCTGACAAATGCAACACACCCTGAGAGAGAGAGAGAGAGAGAGAGAGAATGTTTAATTTCTATTTCTATTTGGCCACAACAATTTAGACTGGTATTTTTAGACATTATTTGGACAATAATGTTATGATTATTACCCCCGTATATAACAGAAACTAATACGTTAATACTTACCAGATTGCTCATTTGGGGGAGGGGAGCTCAGGTCCTTCATTTTCTGAGTGGGAACCCGTAGCCTCTTTTTTGCCAGCACTTTGTTTTTCTCCATCCTATTAATGAAAAAAATACATTTTAGATCATTAACACTAAGTATAATATAAATAGACACTATTTTAACCTAATTCACTTAATATCTTTGAGGCAAGAATGGTATCAAAATGAGCAAAAATCAAATCAAATTATTTTCCTAATTGATTGTTAGTTTTATAACCTATAAAACCACCAAGATTAAAAAAAATTAAAGATCATGAACCATGATAACATCCCTATTCTTGGGTGAGCTTTTGCAGAAAATCTGCTCACAACTTACGGACTCGTGACACAATATTTATGAACTTGCAGATCTGAAATTTCAGAGATATTTAGCTAGTGTAGAGCAAAAAAAGGAGTTCATGTTACGCTCGGGACTGGAGCGAATGGAACGAAACAACAGAACGGTATTGCATACTGGGTTTTGTGCGTTGCGGCCCGTTCCATAAGCTCCAGTCCCGAGCGTAACATGAACCCGTCCTAGCAAATTAAGATCTACCGGCCGCAGCTGCCACCAACTCAGCGTGCGACACCATCCTGTTTCTCCCAGTCCGGTCATTAACCCCCTGAGGTCGACGGTGTCGCCGGCGATACCAGCTCGCTTTTTTTTTTTTATCAGTGTAAAAGAAACTCATGAGCTCAGCTTCCCCAATTAAGATCCAACGATCGCCAGTTCTCAAACTGTTTTCATGTCAAGGACCCCCAGTTTGATATGCAACGTAGAACCTAACATTAGCCGTTAGCTAACGTTAACATTAGCTAACTTAGCCAACCATCCCATTTTCGACGGGCTGAATACAGTTCGGAGTTTCTTTGTCAATTACTTGTTGGACAGACACCTAATCCCCACCTTCCATTATTATGATAATGTCAAAAGAATTTCATTCTTACCTCTTCGGTGTGGCAGGGGAAAAAGCCATCAGGTGCAGCAGCAGTGGCCAACGCCCTTCTCTCACCCCAGCAAATTACGAATTGGCGCCAAGACCCACCCTCCAATCTTCTTCTTCTTCTATTTTTATCTGGCGGTTGACAACTTGTTGTTGTATTACCGCCACCGCTGGACTGGAGTATACCCACAGATTATATTTCCTTTATACTATTAAATTATTTTTAAAAGCCCTGTATTCTTTAAAAAAGATAACAAAAATGTTATTTGTTCAGGTCCTATCCCCTGACCAATCCGCTATCCTAACCTTATCCACTCGAGGTGAAAAGTCTAATCAATCGTGAGCCACGCAATGAGCTGCTTCGTAGGGCGGGTCTTGGCGCTACCGGTCACGTCTCCCGCGCGTGCAACGTTCAGCTTCTTCTTCTTTTTTCGGCGGTTACTGCACTGCCGGCTGTGGAGTGTGGGGCAGAAATGGCTCGAGTTTGGAAGAAACAGCAAAGCTCTCTGTAAAGGATAACGACTAACGGTAAGTAATAGTAGTGGTAATAGTAATAAGGATTGGTAATAAATAGGATTCTTGGAGTAAGTTAACGCCACCGCATTGCGAATGCCACATTCAAGGGGCTACTACCACTAGCTATGCTAAAGTTACTTAGCTACACCTAGCTAATAGAGGGTTTTCACGACGCGTCATCAATCCGGAAGTCGGCCATTTTGGAGGTACTGAACGTAAACAGTGCCATTGAACTGAACGGACTCGCAAATTTGGCTGATTATTGCTTCTGAAAAATGGTCAAGTTTTGGTCTGTACTCATCGGTCGCACCGAGAAAAAACATTTCTAGTTCTATAGACTGCCGAAAGTTAAAGAGAAGAGTGCAAAAAACTGATGAAAGATGGCGTTTGTGGTTGAGAGGCACAGCATCAGCCACATGTGTAAATGAAGCGTTAACTATGGCTAAAATTTTGACGTATAATAGTTAACTATGGGTACATACACACTGTCAATCCGATTATCTTTGTATCCGATTGGAATATGATCTAAAATGATGTCCACACTCCACACTGTATTGCAACTGTTCAGAACCGATTTGTGTGTCCACGCAGCTCTTTGACAATACGGCAATGATGTTGCGTTGATGGAGAGGTTTGCATTTGCAATATAAATGTTTTCTTATTTAAATTTTACAATATGGAAATGTAGCCGCTGCGCTGGACTACTGCGTCTCGAGCTGCAGAACTGTAGGAGGCTGGTAGGTTACTGTATGCACAACTCTTTTTCATCCGCGCCGGTTTCAAAATACTTTTCAAAAATAATAATTTTCTGCTCGTCCGGCACTTTGCATCAACACAACCTTGTTTCGGCAGCGACTTTCAGCATGTTCCCTATAACAACGTCTGATGTTTATATTTTACGTGGCGTGAGAAAGTCACATAAACCACGAGAAAGAGCGTTCAGACTGGTGGATTTCCTGATATGTGATTTGAATAGGATATTAAACCACATATGGATGTAGCTTGAAACTGATTTCATGTGCTTTTTTTTGGACTGACAATCTGAACGTAGCCAATGTCGGGATACGAAAAAGAAGTAAGGACTAGAGAAGCTAGCTCGTTCAGATCTTTACCACATATTACCTTAAGTTTGTCAACATTTTGAGCTCTTTCCTGCTTACCAAGTCCTTCTCTATATGATTTCGCAGCTTCCATGTGTTTTTCCCGTGGTTTAGACATCAGAAATTAGTGTAACAATGTGTTCAATAGTACATAAACAGTGCAATCCATGCCGTTGTTTACATCCGAGTACCTCCAATATGGCCGCGCATCCGGGTAACTGACCAAATCGTGACGTAGGTGAAAACCCTCTATAGGCCTACTGTAAATGTTTGTCTACAGAACTCTAGTCTGGCTATCACCAGACCAAGTTCAAGAATCAAATCGCCGGCAGAGAGGGCAGGGTTTACCCAGACTAGCAGAACTCTATTCTTTATTAAAATAATTACTACTCGCTATATATATCTATGGTTACAAATCTCCTAGACTTCAGACTCTTCAGAAATGTCAAAACATACGAGAAATACACGTGTGTATTTGTGGAATTATTTGGCAAAACATGTCTTAGTGACAATGAAACTCTGGTATTCATTCAGTGGTGATCATAAGCCTAGCTGTATTTGTTCTTGATCATTTATATTTCATGCTGCTACATAATTAATAGATTATTTATAAAAATAAAAATCAGGAGTTATAATTTACATGAGTTAGTAATACAAATAACTTGCATTAAATTTACATTTTGGTGATCAATTGATCATCAATGATCAATACTTTTGGTACTTAAAGAATATGATGTTAATAATTATTTTGTAGTTTGACTTAAGATTTTGAAATTGTGGTACATAACAGTGCAGTAGCCGAGTATTAATAAAACAGCTCTATATTATTTCTGATACCAGTTATTGCTATTATTGTTAAAATGACCGTAGTCTCCCTGTTTCCCCCTGCTGTTCAGTAAACAGAAAATGCATTTTCGGGATATTCATTTTATCCAATTAGGAGAGAGAATTCATGCAGGATGAAGAATAAACAAGTGAAAGTAGAAGTGATAAAATAAGAGAAACTTTATCTATCGTAGGGGGAAATCAAAATGGTACAAAGAAATTAACAGAGAAAATTGGAAGTGGAAAATTGACACTTTCTAAGAAATGTATTTCTGTTTACTAAAGAGCTGATTAGATGTAAACCTCTGTTACTGAATAAACGCTTCATCAGAATATAGAGTTTTACTTTTACAAAAAGTTCCACTGTATATTCCATCAACTTGGGTCTGTATTTATATAGTATTGGAGTGTCAAAATGACCAGACGAAAACCTGGAAAACGATGGAGAAGGACTGGTAATGAAGAAGACCCAAATAAACGACCAAGACGGGCTGCACAATTGGTGAGTAGCCTGGCATAGTTGTGTTGCAGTAAATTTGCAGCAGATAGGATATTTAATGCCTTATTTTCCTCCCTGCAGTCATCCCTCCCTGCAGCCACCAGTGTTCATGTGGAGACTGATCAGCAATATTTAGGTAACTTATGAAATGTGTTGGTGTGTGTTTAATGTTCAAAAGCCACACCCAGTCCCATGTGCAGAGGAGAGAGAGATCCTGAACAGAATTAGTTCTGATTAAGAGTCACAGGCCCTGTAAATAGATAGATTAGTAGATAGAATGCAGTCTACAGCTGGTCAAACCAAGCATGGCAAAATAGCTTTCTCTTATTCTTCTCTTTTTCTTTTTTTTATCTTTTGAGTTTCTTACAAGAAGATTTCTGAAAAATGTAATTTAAGCAAAATGAGACTCTAATATTGATCTAGAAAAAAGGTGTGAACCACTGATGTGTCCTCTTGTCTGTGTCAGGAGGTAGCAGCAGCAGAACACAGCAGGGGGGGGTGCCTCCTGGAGGAACCCAAAACGCATCACTTCAAGGGGAACACGCCCAACATCCAGGTGTCCATGCAGGATGTACCGCACTCACTCTCGGACATCAAGTCTCTCACCACCTGCCAGGTACACACACCCTGTCTGTCTGTCTGTCTGTAATGATGTACAGTATATATTTTTTTTCTCACTGAGCAGGGGTCTCATTTATAAAGCGTGCGTACGCACAAAAAAGGCCTTGAAACAGGCGTACGCCACTTTCGACGCATAAGTTGTGATTTATAAAAACAAACTTGACGGGATAATTTGCGCACCTGCACGCAAACTCTGACCCATGCGTACGAACGTTTTGGAGACGGCGCAGTTTGGCGACACCGATGGTGAGCTGGAGTTAAATGTCTTTTTGGTCACTTTTAGGCAGAAAATCAAAGAAAATTATACAGCTACAGAAAGATATAGAATACAGAACAGATACAGAAATATTATTTCACTCACCAAGCATATCACTTGAAGCAAATATCCATCCATTCTTAAATGTCCGCGTCAGTGAGCACGTTGGGCCGTTTAGTGAAACTGGCGCATAATATAGCTTGACGTAAAACCGTAAATCTTCATTATGAGTAGTAATCATAAATAGGCTACAGTGCATGTTCACAATAACAGTTTAAATAAATTAATTAATAATTTACTAAACTATATGTTCTACTTCTAATATTAAACATTTAGATTGAATATGCCATTCTCATTGGAGTTAAACACTTAAAATAGGCCTACATGAAATCATTACATCGCCAGACAAGTTCATTTGATCTTGGTCTGTAGAGAGAGAAATAATCTGCGAACATAGATTGAAATGCACATAATCTTAGAATAATTTCTTAATGCGCATGTGAACGCCATCAGAGTTTATCACAGGTTCGCATTAAAGTCTGTGTAGAGAGAACGGGGTCGTCTTAGCGGCCCCTAATTTAATAACTAATGAACGTTGCGACGGAAGTGAATTAATCACAACTAACTTTAGCTAGAAAAAGCTAGATAAATAGCTAGATAATACCAAGTATTATCCATTTGTCTCTGTAAAGCTGCTTTGAAACAGCCTACACTGTTAAAAGCGCTATATAAATGAAGATGACTTGACTTGACAAAAATTTAAATATTCAATAAATAGAAATATTTGTTGTGGATGCAATGCTTTTGAACACTTTTCTTCTGGCATGCTGTGCTTTAATGTTTTAACTATAATTGCTTATATCATGATAGCTGAATATTAAATGAATAGATGAATAATTGTCTGAGAAAATAGCTTCGTGCAAATAATGCACAACATGGTCTAAATCTGTTTCAATTAAAAATACGATTTAGCCCGTGGAAAAGATTGAGAAAAATAAATGTATTTTACACTATTTCATTTATTTATTTAAAAAAAAAGGCAAACTAAATTATTTTTATTAATGTGACATGACGCACATCCATATTTCATATTGACTAATGTCTTGTAGGCTACCTACCGGTAAACATGTTAGATGATCACGTGGATGAATAATCATATGCAAATGATATGCAGATGAGGATATGCATAGTAAAACTAGGCATTGTAAGCTCCTTATATGGTTATTTCGGGGAGGAGACGCATGTGCGCACAATCTTCCGCTGACTCTGGCTGACTGGGATTTATAAAGTGAATGTTGCGCAGGTTCTGGCGTACGCACGGTTTTATAAGTCTGAATATTTTTTTGCGCACGCCATTTTTGGCTTTCGGGCGCATGTACACTTTTAGTAAGGATCCTACGCACAGTTTTATAAATGAGGCCCCAGATCCTGCTAAAATATGACACAATAATCTGAGTGTAAGAAAGTGATATACAGGTTGAGACGATATAGGTTTTGTGTTGTGACAAGATGTTTTTTGACCCTTAATGATTTTTATTCTATTTTATTACCAGCACAAGGTAGCGTGGCACAAGAGAGTATTTCAACTGTTAACTCTATCGAAGACAATGAAGACCCATCTTCCAGATCAGCCTTCAGCGATCCTCCTGATGACCTAACAACTGAACTACATGGCAATGCTGAGTATGATCCATCTCAATTATTTGAGGAAGCTCTCCCTGATGTGGGGGATTGGACATATGATGATGGACATTTGTTCAATGAGGGATTTGAAGAGGGTTTGAGTGAGGACTGTGCAGAACAGTCAAATTTCAAGGACACAACACACAAACCATTATATGACAATGCATCAATAACTGTTGCAGAGAGCCTTCTGATCATCATGGCTTACGTAAACTGTCATAAAGTAACTGATAAGGCCCTTAGTGATTTGCTTAAAATGTTTAAGTTGGTTTGTCCTGATAGTCTGAATACAGACTGCTTAAACAGTGTACAGAAGTTAAAAGACTTTTTTTTCTCACATGCTGCATCATCTCCTATTGTATTGCATAAATATTGCAGTACTTGTTTTGGCTCATTAGAAGGTGAACAATTACAATGTCTATCTTGTGGGACCAGTGTGTCAGAAGAAAGATCCTCATCCTTCATAGAGGTTCCAATTGATGCTCAAATAAGGTCATTGTTTCTCAAGCCAGGTTTTCAGGAGAAACTTAACTTTAGATTAAGCAGGAAGAAGACAGATCCTAACAACATTGAAGATATATATGATGCAGAAATTTACAAACAGCTTGTAGATGGGGGTGGTCCTCTTAGTGACCCTAAAAACATCTCACTTACTTGGAACACAGATGGGGTACCTATTTTTAAATCGTCCAAGTTTTCAGTGTGGCCTTTTTATTGTATCATCAATGAACTGAGTTTCATGGAACGTACAAAAAGAGAGAATATGATATTTGCTGGACTTTGGTATGGGGACTCAAAACCATCCATGGTTACATTCCTTAGACCACTAGGTGACACACTGAGTAAACTTGCAGATGATGGAATTCTTGTGCAACCTGCAGAGTTGACATCTGAACCTTTTGTGTGTAAAGTGCTCACCATTGCTGGAACATGCGACTTACCTGCTAAAGCATTAGTCCTTAATTCAGTGCAATACAATGGGAAATTTGGATGTCATAAATGTGAGCAGCCAGGAGAGACTGTAAAGACAGGGGAAAGGGGACATGTTCATGCATTTCCATACCAACATAGAGATCCAAAAGGCCCACTGCGCACAAATGAAAAGTTTGCTCTTGATATGAAAATCGCAAATGAGACCAAAACCCCTGTTAAAGGGGTGAAGGGTCCCTGTTGGCTTAGCAAACTTAAATGTTATAACCTTATCAAAGGCACTGCCATAGATTACATGCACTCAGTCCTTCTTGGAGTAATGCGCCTTCTGATGGTTCTGTGGTTTTCTCCAGAGTTTTCTCGTCAGCCCTTCAGCATGGCAAAAAATGCAAAGGAAATTGACAGGCGATTTCAGGATATCTCTCCTCCATCCTCCACTCGATATCCTCGATTAGTGACATCTCACAGAATGTTTTTTAAAGCATCAGAATATCGGGATATTTTAATCTTCTATGGACCTGTTGTTTTCCGTGGAATTCTTGCAACACTGTACTACAAGCACTTCCTTCTACTAAGTGAAGCCATTTTCATTTTGTTGATGGAATCCATATCAGTTGAACAGATTGATCATGCAGAGAAACTACTGTGGAACTTTTGTTCCCAAATGGCTAATCTATATGGTGAGCGGTACGAAACTGCAAATGTACACCTTCTTGTGCACCTAGCAGACAGTGTGAAGGCCCTTGGTCCATTATGGACTCATTCGTGTTTCCATTTTGAGGACAAGAATGGCTATTTGTTAAGGCTCATACATGGCACTCAAAATATACCTATGCAGATGGTCCATGCAGTCAAACTTGTGCAGTCTATTCCTGTTATTTCACAAACCATAAAACCAGGGAATGCCATAGCTGAATTTTACACACGGATGACTAAAGATGATAGTTTCTGTTAGGAAAACAATGATTTGTCTAGGACCAAACTATATGGAGCATCTAGTGAACTTCAACTGGACACAGTTCAACTCTCTACATTGGAAAGACATACTGGTCATTGCATCAGTTCTAAAACAGTAAGGATCTTTCACAGGGCACAAGTTAAGAGAAATTATCTCACATCAAAACACTATGGGAAAGGCAATAGAAGAAACAATTTTACAGTCGTTTTTTCTAGTGATGGACAAAGAAAGTATGGACAGATTGAGTACTTCTTTACCTCAGAACATTCATATGCCAAATGGGCCCTTGTTCATGAATTCAAAGTTGCTGGTTTTTCTTTGCTGCATGATAGTGTAACAAATGGTACATGCAGTCATGTTGTTCCCCTATTGGAAACCTCTGTTAATACAGTAGTTTCCTTGGATCATATATTGGGTAAAGTTGTTTTCTTTGACTTGACATCTATGCCTGGCATTGCTTTTGCAGCTAATTTCCCAAACACACTTGAAAAGTTTTAACCCCTTAATATTGGGTTTATACTGGATGCAACAGTGGGTCATGGTCAGGGTGTGTGGTGGCAAGATGAATTGCCTCTATTGTATTATCAGGGTGCTTGAATGAATTGAATTAAAACAGCATGTGCTCTATTATGTGTTACACACTCTTTTACTGCTCTATACAATAGAGCTTTGCTGTGAATTCTGTCAAAACAGCACAATGTCAACATTTAGAAAGTCCACAAAGGTGTCTTTTGAGCACATCATGGCTTATGTTTTGATGGGTTACGTTTTGGAACTCAAAATTGTAATTAATGAATTGTATGGCTTGTGTCAGAAATAAACATATTTTGTAAGTTGAACATTATGTAAACCATCTCAAATTATTTGCCTGAATTGATTACTTCTTTTCTTAAATTTTGCGCTGAGATAAATTGAGATATGATTGAGCTATAATATTAAATAATGTCTCATATTGAGACTAATTTGAGAGCTTGCACTACTCTATTTTTTCTTTTTTGCTGAAACACTAGAAAGAGACAACTGTAAGAGAATCTGAGAACTCAAATAGTGAGCAGTACGAGACATATTTCTCACTGAGATATAACTGAGATCAAATTGAGACATATTTGAAAGCGGCACAGTATGTCTCATTTTTCTCTTAGTTGAGATCAGGAAAAGAGACAGCTGTGAGAGAATTTAGAGAACTTGCACTGTGCTCAATGTGAGACTTAATTCTCAGGAGAGACATTTGAGAAGAATGAGAAAACCACTTTGGTCTCAATTAGTGCTCATTTATATCTAGGAGATGTAAATGTGACATAAAGGAGATCTCATCTTCAATTTTGCTTTGCTATGGGATTTATTGAATCGAATTTTTTATTTTTTTTATTTTTTTATTATTATTTTGATCTTACTCCGACTCACACTCCAGCATAGTAGGTGGCGGAAATGCACCTAGACGTTAGATGCCACCCGCCAATAAACAAAAAAGAAGAAGAAGAAGAAGCTGCTGTGCTGAGCGCGAATTTGACCAGAGCGATCAACTGACGATTCACGGTCAAGTGCGAGATAAGATGTAAGTAGCTAAACTAAAAATTTCATATTTGACAGCTTTTTTAGGTCATAAATGTGAAACGAATGACAAAAATAATCAGGCAAACGAATATACTTTTGTCGAATTTCGCCATTTTGAACTGAAAATAGGCCTATCTAACGTGACTAATTAGTTTACTGTCATTGTGAGGGGACATTAACAAAGCCGTTTTCATCATGTTAGGCACAAGATTAATAATGAATGTGTACATGTTGAGAATTAAAATATAATTTGTAGCCTTCACTAACATCTTAAAATGCACATATGTAACGTTAGATCAGAGAAATCAACATTTTCTCGGGGGTTCCCCGAACCCCCTTGACTAGCCTAGCAGCTACCTCATAATATGATATAATAATATTATTCGGGACCTCAGTGATGAAAAAAAACCTGCCATCTGCATGTTAATGAAACTAGTTAGTTAATAGTGAGTATTAGACCCTAAACTAAAGAGTTAATTTAATTTTTTTTTTTTATCACACCCTCATTGGGGGCTGAGCAACCGACACAGACTGATTCATATTCCATACTAGTCACACAAATTTCAGTTCAGTTAGAACCAGATGCATATTTGTGTTTTGAAAAATGTTTTGGTTCATTGTTTTGACTCCTAACCAATTTTCTACATTAAAAATTGTCTTATTATCTGGGCTAGTAAAATCTGAAGTGTGCCTGCCCGAAGGGCTACCAGCGATTTTGAAATTTTGCAAGCCCTGGGCTAATGTCACGTTGCCATAAGGGGCCGTTCACATAGCGCATTTTTTGCGTGTGAAATTCATTATTTCAAATGTGGGCGCGCGCTCATAATATAAGCGACTAGGCGCGCTCGTTTTTAGGCACGCCTCTGTTCATGGTTGCATAGCAACGACAGATGCCACGGGAGAGCAAGCAAGCGCTTGTGGAAAGGAGAAAGCGGTACGAACTGCGAAATTGGTACCAAGAACCATGAATTTTCACTGGTATTGAAAATACCATTCATTTTTCAGATGAGTCTACTAAATTGGTTGGTGAAGAGAAAGGTGGATGAGGACCATCAAGGAGCTGAGGTTAGAACGTGCGGGGGGTGGGGTGGGGTGGGGTGGGGATTTGTCACTTTGTGGGGCTTCAGTGTCACATCATCCTTTAGAATTCATTCTAATATGATATGTGATGCTCTTTTTTTTTAAAGAATACTTTAATAAAAAGTAAAAAAGAACATCATGTAATAATATTTCACAATATTAGGCTACCGTTTTTTTCTGTATTTTTGATTAAATAAATGCAGGCTTGATGAGCGTAAGACTTCTTTCAAAAACATAAAATAGTATCCCTGGAGGATAGTGAAGTAAAATAGGCTATGCAAGCTAGTCACCTTTTAAAACTAATGAAAAGTTTAATTTGGATTTTAATGTTCAAAATGTCTACAGGATCAAATAAATGAAAGTACTGGTTACATGATGATGTATCTAAGTGCTAGAGTGTGTTACAGAAAAAAAGATCAGTAGTGCAGGTGAGGGAGGAACGAGACCTCGCGGGAGAGACTCCAAGAGAGCAAGAGAGAGAGGCTGCATTGGTAGGACATGAGCGAGATGACCGAGGAAAGGTTAGAGGACAGGACCAAGGAGAGACTACAAGAGAGCAGGAGAGAGTAGTTGTAGTGGTAGGACATGAGCGAGATGACCGAGGAAAGGTTAGAGGACAGGACCAAGGAGAGACTCCAAGAGAGCAAGAGAGAGAGGCTGCATTGGTAGGACATGAGCGAGATGACCGAGGAAAGGTTAGAGGACAGGACCAAGGAGAGACTACAAGAGAGCAAGAGAGAGAGGCTGCATTGGTAGGACATGAGCGAGATGACCGAGGAAAGGTTAGAGGACAGGACCAAGGAGAGACTACAAGAGAGCAGGAGAGAGTAGTTGTAGTGGTAGGACATGAGCGAGAGGAGGTGCGAGGAGAGGTGGATGGACAGGACCAAGGGGACAACAACAACAACAGGACGCCACAGGCGGTCTGGATGGGACCCTAACTGGGTTGATATCTCCAGATTCAAGCCTTGGTTGTACCACGTACACAGCCATGGTGATTATTCAACATAACCTGAATTATCCACCATATTTGTTCTTTTGAGAGAAAATATAATAAATCTTTTGTTGCCTGTAGGAATGTTCTGTCGCTTGTGTCGGCAGCACAAGAAGGCACCCAAAAGAGGTGTGGGAAAGAGGCCGTTTATCGAAATTGGATGCCAGCTTTATCGAGTTGACTACCTGGACAAGCACCTCAACACTCAACACCACCAGGAAAGTGTAAAATCTCACTCCTCTCTGATACAAGGTAAGATCCTGTGTAAATGGCCTGTTGGCATTTTAAAGCTAGTTAACAATAATATATTGACATTCATTTTTATTAATTTATGCATTTATGTACTGGTTTTGTCAATATAGATTTTGTTTGGTTGTATAGTTTAGTGGTTGCTTAATAGTTTAAAATTGATTGTGGATGATGATGCAGATACATAAAACTTCCCACAGGAACAAACTCAGTACTGGTTGCCTTTGAACCCATGGTGGTGCTTGAGCATGAGGCTGTAATAGGGGGATTTAAGTGCCTCTATTACACCATCAAACGAGAGCAGGCACATCACACCAATTATCCAGCTTTGTTGGATTTTGCAGAGTGTTTGGGGTGTGATTATTTCAAAAAGCTCAAGGTAAAACATACATTTTGGCACTATATTCAACATTTAACATAAACATTATTTTTAATATATTAATATTTGATTTGAACTTTTCAGATTGGGAAAACAACTAACTATACATCACATAAAATTATAGACGAGATGTTAGACGTAATAAACAGAGTGGTGGAGGAACCAATCCTCAACGATATCAATCAATCTGTAGCAATCGGATTGGAAGTTGACGAAACCACTGACATTTCTGTCAGTCGACAGTTAGATCTACACGTGAGGCAAGTTTGAGTAAGACATTTTTATTTTTTGCAAATATGAAAAATATGAAATATTTCTTTTTTTTTTTACATCAAGATTTCATGTCTTCATTAGATACACAGATGTAGAAGGGCAGGTCTTCAGTCAATTTCTTGACATGATTAGTGTCCCTGATGGCAAAGCAAATACCATAGTGGCAGCCATCAAAGGTGTCCTTTTTAAAAAATGAATTCCCACCACAAAATTTTATGGGCTGAGAACAGATGGAGCTGCTGTCATGACTGGTATGCACACATGTTCAAAGGCTGTTTCAGTGTGAGTTAACAGATATTGTGGTGTATACAGTAACTAATGGTGTCTCCAAACAGGGAGAGTGAATGGTGTAGCCAAGCAACTTGGGGATGCCTTCCCCTGGCTGGTGTCTGTTGCCTGTGCTGCCCATCGGCTTGCCCTGTCATGCAAGGATGCGTCAACATCGGTACCCTACATGGGAACATTTAGGGACCACCTGCAGAAGCTCCACCTGTATTTCCGCACCAGCGCCAATAGGACTGCTGCTCTGAAGATGGCAGGGCAGACCTTGGGCATCGATGATTTGAAAGTCAAGGCATGTTTTGCTGAAAGTAAAACAATACTTGCATCACCAATTGTAGGTTGATTTGGATAATTAAATTGTAACACAACTTATGACTTGTACCTTCTGGGCCTGCTCATGTTTTTATCTTTTTACTCATTAAATATTGTTTAGGAGGTGAAGGACACACGCTGGCTGTCGCAAGATGCAGCTATTAAAAACCTCCAGCGCAACCTCTGTGCAGTCCTGGCAGCCTTGGCTGAAGAGTCAGAGGTCAACAGGTGCCCATCAGCCAAGGGGCTGTATTCCTTCCTGGCAACATACAGGTTTGTGGCAGCAGTCTACCTGCAAGCAGATGTGCTGCCAAAGCTGCCTGTCCAAATTGTTCCAGAAGGAAAAAGTACATTTTCTGGCACTGAAATAACAGGTAAGAATTTATTTTAATAGGATATTTCAGAAGCTCTCTGCAGCATTTACCACATTTAATCCCTGTCTTTTTATTAGGTTCCTGTGACAGTGGCTGCTCTGAGGAAGATTAAAGATGATGGAGACAATCAACCTCCTGGGTCATTCCTGTCCCAGCTAAATCAAGACCTGGATGATCCAGCAAGACTGTCTGCCTTCAGCATTGTCCACGAGGAGGAGAGGGACCGGAGAGGGAGAGGACTTGAAGAAATGTCTAGCAGAGAACAGCTCTGGTCCAGATTCAGGAGCCAGGTAAGTGTTTGAAATGCTGTGGTGTTGTTGCACAGTTGTTGTTGAGTTTGGAGAAAATGGAAATGGGAGGAAGGGAAAAATGGTGAGGACTTGAGCTGTCAAAGTACTTAAGGGAGGAGTCAGTTTGCTTTGCCCATAATTTGCCATTTAGTCCAAATATAAGCAATCTTTCACCATGATCACTGATTTCCTCTCTAAGACAAACAAATGAGCTTACTTTTGTTTGTCATCTTTAGGTAATGGAACCATATCTGGATGCCTTGATTGACAGCCTTGACCGGCGCTTTTCTAATCTGGACCTATTGAGCGCTTTTCATGTTCTTGGGCCTCAGGCAGCCAGAGGGGATGAAACTGAAAATGTGTCAAACCTGACCTTGCTCTCTGAGAAATTTCAGATAGACAACCACCAGGTGCAGCAAGAATGGGCTTCTTTCAGGCAACACATCCTGTGTGGAGCATTCCAAGTATGTACATAAAAGTTATCACCTTTCTGACAACAAGTAGTGCAAGCTGTGAAGGCTACTAAGTGTGTTATGTAATTTGTATGCAATATTCTTCCAGGACATGGACCAGCAAAAAATGATGGAGAAGCTTGCGGCACAATTTGATGAGTGGGGACAGCTCTACCCTGGATTAAGTAAACTGGCTGCCATCGCCCTCAGCATAATCTCCAGTGTGAACTGTGAGCGTGACTTTTCCACACTGAATAGGGTGATTTTAATCAGATCCATTATTCATTCATTAAGACATATTGACGTGATTTCTGTATTCTTACAGCTCCACTACAGGCACACTGAAATCTCTTCATGCAGTGTTTGTATTTGCTTTATTTCTAGGTGAAGACAGACCTAAGGAATAGGCTACAAGGACAGCATCTAGCCACGTGCATGCGTGTCAGCATTAATGGCCCCCCCACAGTAGCATTTAATTACCAAAGAGCCTTAGAGGTCTTCTATGAAAAGCCTAGAAAAATTCATCGCTCACAGATTGGGTGTGGCCTTTGCCATTAAGATCAAATTTTAAATAAATAAATTGTAAATCTTTTTCTGGGTTGTGCCGTTTTATTTTTTTTCCACAATCAATTCCTACCTTATAGCTGAAAATGAACACAAAAGAAAAACATGAATAATCCTGTCCTAATCCTGTTTCTGACCAGTTCAAGGTACGTGCTGCAATAATAATGCCTTCTGTTGATGGTATGTCAAATTTGTATGTCTCAAAATGTCCATTTCTATCCACAAAACTTGCCAGAAGTCATGGTTTAAGGGGTTATTTAAAAAAAAAATCTTATGCACCCCCGGACCCCCCCCCGCGCGCGGCTTTGTAACAACCTCCAGCACGTAACAGCACCTGCTGGAAAAATTTATAGGGGAAACACTGATGTCATTAGAGATCGAAAGGAAAATGGAGAGAAAAGCATCTCATTCCATCAATAAGTTAAACATTTAATAATAGCTAGAATATTGTTCTCCTAGTACCATCACATTGTGCATAACACAAGATTTAAACATATTAATAAAAACATAAAATTAAAAGTAACATTTGAGTTTCTTAATCTGATTTGTGTTTTACTATTTGATTATTGTTGTCTATTGGTATTTATTAGCTGGTCATTTGGGCTTGTTGAGTTTCCATCATGAAATCCACCATCATCGACTGAGGGAGGTCCAACCTTTGAAATTATTAATAATTTTCATCAAATAGAAATGTTCACCCCAAGTTATATCCACTTAATGCTGATTGTCGCAAATTCACATCACACCGCTTCCATTCAGACTGCAGCCGAGATAGCGTATGTTTTCCCCCAATGCCAGTTTGTGCATATATGATACATACCTAGGAACCTGTTGTCAATCATTTGCATCATATCTATTCTACATGTTATAGACACATTAATAATCTACACTTAATTTAGCATCAGATTGAAAGCAAAAACAAATATATCTTTTTAAATATAACTGTAAATACATTTAGATGTCAATGTTTCTCAGATTAACCATCAGAGAAACATTTCTATTCAGTCTTTGGAGTAAGAAATTAAGCTACTCTTAAAGGCTAGGCTAATTTATGTTATAGAAATAATGTTCTTGTAACATTAAAATACTAAAGATAAATATTTTAAATGGGGGGGGTGGGGGGGTGGACACTCCGCGCAACATATATTTTTGTGCCAAATACTAGGGGGGTTCGGCGAACACCGGATGACTTTTATGGGAACTATTGATAGACATATATTTCACTGTTTACATCATAATATATTACAATACAGCCTATGAGGTCAAAAGAAAACTAATTTATAATGAAAAAAGTCGTCTAAATCTACACAAGACTAAACCATATATGGCTGAAATATATAGGCTATCATGATCATTTTGCCAACAATGATGTAGAACCATGGATTTCTTCAGTTTATAACTTAAACCAACATAAAATAAAAATGTTGACTACATTATTTAGTATAGGCCTACTTGATGATAATAGCCGCTTTCCGACCGGAGGAACCTTTTCACAGTTCCTAGAACTATTGGCTAAAGTACCCGGATGTCGGCGTGTTCGCACCGCAGGAACTAGGAACGATTTTAGTTCTAGGAACTCCATTTGTAGGAACTAATTTGGGTCCTACTTCAGAGTAGGGTCTAAACTAGCACTATAGGAACTACCCGTGACGTTAGTGTACGCTGATTGACCGAACGCACGCGGAACACCAGCACCCGCCATTTTTAAAACAGCTAGAATGTAAACACACAGATTATAGCCTATATATTTACTCCAGAAACTAACTATACAAACATGGAAAACAGTGATAGATGGGTCTCTAAACCTTTATGCTGAAGAGAAAATCCAACGCAACTTTGAGGGGACCAAGCCAAACATGATTATGTTTATCTGCCCAGCTTGCAGCACTGGACATCAACCACACGGCATAGGCTAATAACCTTTTTTTCATATACTGTCTACGTTCTATAACAGTTCTATCTAATAACATATTAAACAGTACTGTTAGACAGATTGCTAACTAATAAACACAGAGAATGCGAGCATTGTTTGCTATGGCGTTCTCAGCGCCGCAAAAATAAAGGTCCGTCGCGCCGTCAAAATAAAAGTCACCGTGCTTGCATCACTCCCTTACCCCTCCTACCAGTTCCTATGGCCACTTGGTCAGTGCGAACGCAAACAGCAAAACCGAGTTTGGGGGAGAGTAGTTCTTAGAACTGTTTAGAAGTGGACAGTTCCTAGAACTAAGTTCCTAGAACTACTTGGTCGGAAAGCGGCTTATATGTAGCCTGCCCCCTAACAGTCCTCTGGGCATATGTGATACGCCTACTGATATTGATGCTGATTGAAGAGGTTGCAACTTGAAGGTTGTTGATATTTCAGTTCCAGAGAGAATCACATTACATCTCTCCCTCTCCTCCCAAAGTAACCCTGTAGGCTCTACACCTCTCCTCTTAAAATAAATGGTAGGTCCTAACTGTTATAGGCTACTGTGCCAGGATTGTGTAGGCTAGGCTATATCACTAGTTTTACAAGCGCACACACTAAATGGAGAGCTAGGATTAAAATCATAGAAATAAAATAAATAGAAACAGCATTGAACTGTTTGGCTTGGTCATTCATTGGTACACAAGAAAATGGCGACTGTTGTTATTTGTAATGGTGACATCAAGCGTTAGTTGAATGCAGAAGTAGGTCGCTAGCTCTTTGCAATACGGACTACCGGCACATCCGGGAACTTAACTGTAAATTTCGTCAACCCCCCTTTTTTGGGGAAAATAAGTAGACTTCAATACATAATAGCGGCATAAAACAATGTCTGTACACAACCGGCAGGCGTGAATAACTTAAAGGTCACATATTTTCGAAATCGTAATGTCCTGTCTTTTATCATCATGACGAAGGTCTAGGCGCTATGTACTTACCGTCTAAGTGTCAACACTGTGGATCGTCAGACAAACACACACTGCCTGCATTTAGATCAGATGTAGAAGATGTGACTGAAAACGAGCCGTTTTGACTTCCTGCATTTTGTGACGCCACAAACGGCTGAGCTCCTCCTTCAGTCACTGCACACACACTACAGCTTGTTACCTGTGGCTGCCCTGCTCATGCCTCTTTCCAATCGGCAAATCAGAAGAAAGGTTCGTTAACATTAATTAGACCAAAAGCGACCTGTTTTTAGCAGAGCTGCTGAGAGAGGAGCTGCAAAACGATATTTACCTGGTGTTTGATACTCACAACTGCAAATACCCCTAGCATTTGATAGATCTAACTACCCCTCAAAACATTAAAAATTATCTTAATTTACACAAAATTCAATGTTTTTATCTACTTCAACACACATTTATTGCCCATGTAAGCTTCTGCTTATCAGTTTACATGGTTTAACTTCTAGGGAAGTAGATCCCTGTCCATTACTGTGGAGATTTTAGCTTTCTTTACTACAACAGTATAACTTAGAAGACAGGAACACTGACTCTGTGTGTGTTCAGTCCTCATGTCCTCATTTTGCTTTAGGCTGTGAAAGACTGAACTGTGTTTCAGATGACGTCCTGATATTGTATGTTTCAACATTTAGAGTGTGTGTGTTTAACAATGTCCTCATATTGTGGGTAACAGATATTGTACAGTTTTAGAGTCTTGAATGAAAAGCCCAGGTCCTCACATTAGCTATTTTGGTAACACTTTAAAATACGGATCCTTCGTTAATGAATAACTACACAGGAACAAATGAGTAACACAATATTAACAATCTAGTAACTACAGTTAACTAACAAGTAACTCTGATTAACGAATTAGTAAGTAATAGCACACAGATTTAAGTGGTAGTTCACTATTAACTAATCAATAACTACTATTTTTTAATACTTCACAGAGAACTACTGAATTTTTTTACAGATTTAAGTGGTAGTTCACTAATAACTAATCAATAACTACTATTTTTCAATACTTCCCAGAGAAATAATGAAAAAAATTCACAATTCATGCAAAACTAATTAATGACTAATGCAGGACAAATTGCTAGCACTAGATTAACATTACTGCTAGATACTGTACACTAATTATAAATATGTAATAGCGTAGCAGACTTATGATTTGGGAAAGCTGTCAATAATTAGCCTATGCACTGCTGTCCTTTAGAGAACTATTCATAAACTAAATAATTTTTAAGAATTGTTTTTATAAATGCACTTGTCTGGAACACTTACCCTGTGGCCGATTTTCCGGCATTCCTCTGGACTGGCTTTGAATAACTAGACTCATCATGGTGAGTACTGGAACATACTGAGTCATCAGCCATCCAAATACCAGTTATTTTATTATAGCTTGAGTCATTTGAGACACTTGAGTCATTACTAGTTAGTTAACATGATCTTCACTTTAGAATACGGATCCAAATAGGGGTATGTAGTAACACTTGAGTCATTACTAGTTAGTTAACATGATCTTCACTTTAGAATACAGATCCAAATAGGGGTATGTAGTAACACTTGAGTCATTACTAGTTAGTTAACATGATCTTCACTTTAGAATACGGATCCAAATAATTAGTAGTTCCTATAGAGGTATGTAGTAACACTTGAGTCATTACTAGTTAGTTAACATGATCTTCACTTTAGAATACGGATCCAAATAATTTGTAAGTCCTATAAAAGTATGCATTAACACTTGAGTCATTACTAGTTATCATGATTCCATGCTGTAGTTACTAATGAAGAGCCAACCCGAAAGGGTAGAATCATCTAATCATTCACAGGATATATATACACACACATATTTATATATATATATATATATATATATATATATATATATATATATATATATATATATATATATATATACATATGAACAAAGAGACATACATAAAAACAATTTTGAGAGGTAGGTTAAATAATAAAATAACTGGTATTTGGATGGCTGATGACTCAGTATGTTCCAGTACTCACCATGATGAGTCTAGTTATTCAAAGCCAGTCCAGAGGAATGCCGGAAAATCGGCCACAGGGTAAGTGTTCCAGACAAGTGCATTTATAAAAACAATTCTTAAAAATTATTTAGTTTATGAATAGTTCTCTAAAAGACAGCAGTGCATAGGCTAATTATTGACAGCTTTCCCAAATCATAAGTCTGCTACGCTATTACATATTGATAATTAGTGTACAGTATCTAGCAGTAATGTTAATCTAGTGCTAGTCATTTTCCCTGCATTAGTTATTAAGTTTTGCATGAATTGTGAATTTTTTTCATTATTTCTCTGGGAAGTATTAAAAAATAGTAGTTATTGATTAGTTATTAGTGAACTACCACTTAAATCTGTAAAAAATTCAGTAGTTCTCTGGGAAGTATTAAAAAATAGTAGTTATTGATTAGTTAATAGTGAACTACCACTTAAATCTGTGTGCTATTACTTACTAATTCGTTAATCAGAGTTACTTGTTAGTTAACTGTAGTTACTAGATTGTTAACATTGTGTTACTCATTTGTTCCTGTGTAGTTATTCATTAACGAAGGATCCGTATTTTAAAGTGTTACCGCTATTTTTACTACAATTCGTGTTCCTTAAATGCAAAGTTGACGCAGCCCTTGACTTCAGCAATGAGTCTCAGCCCAAAGGTGATTATGATAGAATGGGGGTGGGATTTCTTTGAACTGAAATAGGTAGGATCATTAGTTTGTTATAGTATATATGTTTCAATATGATCATCATGTTTTAGGTGTAATATATGATCCTGTCAATCAAACTGAACAGACTGCATTCAGTCACTTCTGCTGTCTGGACGTGATGCTTTCCATCTGAGACACAGAAACTTTTACATTCTTGATTTGTGATCATGTTTTTATATGATTTATGATGCCATTTTAATATATAAGTAAAAACACACCACAGTGATACAATCTAATGAAACGCTCGTACAAAAACCTCTATTCCACTCGAGTGAACACACACTCCAGCAGAGAGAGAGAAACAACACTTCAACACACTGATATTAGAAGATCCTCAGCTCTTCTCAACACTCACTCATTCAGATTTGACTAAATGCTTTCTGATATAACACTGTTTAAAGAAATATATTTGATGAGCTGTGACCTCTGAGGTGACCTTTGACCTCTTTGATCATGGATGATGTTGTGGAGTTTCTCATAATGATGCTTCTGTTCTTCATATGCAGATCAATCATCATGATTCACAGAAAAACCTGCAGCTTCAGACTTCAATCTTCAGTGAAAATCTCTTCAAATAATGAGTTTATTGAATATTAGAGCCAAAGTCAATTCGCTAGTTGCACGTGGCCGCCATTTTGGATTTCGGATCAGCGAGGGTATGCTAAGACACTTCCAGTTTCGCATTACGCCCGGTGCTGGGAGCTGGAGAAAGACGAAATTGATCTTTTATAGTTGTTTATAGAATCAATTATCACTTAAAATACTACTAAGATCCATATTACTATCACACGAGCCAATGGCATTTAAATGCACGGATGCATAATCAGATTAATGAATGAAATGTTCACGAACAGAAGATTATATTTGACTCATGCTGCATACATGCAATGACAATTATGCCTACTGTAAATATAGAGTTACAACTACGACTAGAATTGTTTACATAAAATGCACTGTGAACATTCACGTTTGCCCTGTGATCGGCTACAATTCGCTCCGTGCACGGCGGCCGTTGATGTTCGAACTTGAGTGTGTGTGGGCCAGTACTTCCAGTGAAAACTACGGTGATCTAACAGCGACCGAGTTCCATTACCACAGAGATATTTTTTTCACAAGGAGTGTTTTTAGGATTCAAAAGAGGTGACTTGCCTTTCAGAGGACAGCCTCAGCACTTAATCGTTGTGTGCCGGTACCATTTCGTCACGTTATAACAGAGAAGTCAGCTTTCATGCGGTCCCCGTTGACGCCGCGGGACAGGCTGAGTGGATGCAGAAGATCCGGAGGGATGACTTCAACCCGATCAAATTTTTAAATGCATATAATTTTCAGTGTATTTCACCTGTGCGTTTATATGCTTTCTATTACTGCATTTATTTTGTGCAAGTGAGATGAGTAAATATCTGTTCCATAAATAATAATAATAATCTGTCTGGTGTTTATAAGCAGCACATGTATTGTGTAAAATAAATACACAAACTTACCTATATTAAATTGTTTGTGGTACCTACCGTAAAAAAATGAAAATGTAAAATATGTGATGATAATATTGATCGAGCAATTGATGTAAGAAAGTAAAAATATATCTCCCAGCTCCCTGCACCGGGCGTAATGCGAAACCGGAAGTGTCTTAGCATACCATCGCTGATCCGAAATCCAAAATGGCGGCCATGTGCAACTAGCGAATAGAAAGTGTCAACAATGAAAATATAAAAGGTATTTTGCATGTTCTACACAGTCAAGCATGTTTTCATATTCAAGGTCTGTTCTAAAAGTATCTGGACTGGTTATGAATCTCCACACAAGATCATGAAACGTGAACAAGCTCTAATATGTCTCCATCTTTAACAGCCTGTTTCTTCTCCATTTGATGATTTCAGACACACATGAGGCTTCATGATAGATGGAGTGACACCATGAACTCTGATTAGAGATTCACAATCAGTCCTGATACTTTCTGAACAGACTCATGATTCATGATCTTACTTTAGTGATGGCGGTTCATCTAGTGGAAGTGTAGCAGTGATGATGGTCACATGACTGAATATGGACACAGAGATGGACGTTCATCTGCACATCCTCAGTGTCTCAGGAGTCACAATAAAAATACAAAATAAAGTCATGATTCTGTAACTCTAGTGTATATTAGTTTGTTATCAGCACAAGCTGTTGTAAATCCTGCCCACTTCTTTGCATTGTCAGCACATGCTTCAGTGCTCTGAGAGTGTTTATAGTGCTGTGAGTTTAACACTTCATGACTGAGAGCAGAACACAATCTTCATCATCACACAAGACTAAACTACAGCAATGAACACAATCAACATCTTCATCTGGACTCTCTGTCTGTGCATTGAAGGTAAATGTTTCAAGAAAATGTTTAATTGAATATTATAATATCATCAACAGTGAATGTTACACAGCCATGCTGCTTTTCTAACTCTCACTATTTCTAACAGGTTTCAGTGGACAGGTGACTGTGACTCAGACTCCTTCTGTAAAAACGGTTCAAACTGGTGAATCAGTCTCTATAAACTGCAAAACAAACACAGTAGTGAGCAATGCCTGTACAGGTTCATATACTTGTATGGCCTGGTACTCACAGAAACCTGGAGAAGCTCCTAAACTCCTGATTCAGTCTGCGACAAGACCTTATACTGGAACTCCATCTAGATTCAGTGGCAGTGGATCCAGAACTGATTTTACTCTGACCATCAGTGGAGTCCAGACTGAAGATACTGGAGATTATTACTGTCAGAGTTATCACTGGATCAACAGTAAAGAAGTGTACACACAGTGATAAAGAGTCGTACAAAAACCTCTGTCAGTCAGACGTCACAGTGACTGCACTGATACAGCTGAGAGAAACTGCAGCTGCTGATGGAGGATCACAAACTACACAATATCAAACCTTTCACAGACTTTATTCATTTATTAGGATGTAAGTAAACATGTAATATAATAATATAATCGAATATCTCGGTAACACTTTAGAATAAGGTTCCTTCGTTAATTAATAACTACACAGGAACAAATGAGTAACACAATGTTAACAATCTAGTAACTAATATTAACTAACAAGAAACTCTGATTAATGAATTAGTAAGTAATAGCACACAGATGAAAGTGTTAGTTCACTATTAACTAATCAATAAATACTGTTTTTTATGCTTCCCAGAGAACTACTGAATAAGTTTCATAATTCATGCAAAACTAATCAATAACTAATGCAGGACAAAGGACTATCACTACATAAAAATTGTAACTGCTATTGTAAACAATTATTGCTATTGCTATTGCTTGTATATCTGGTTGTACACCTTTATTACCCAAAACTTAACATATTGTTCCCTTATACCTACACGGAGGTACACTATAATTACAGAAACGTACACCGTAATTTCGGTTTACTTGCGCAGTTGTTTGCGGGTCGTAATATAAAGTGTTACCGGTTAGTCCTATAAGTCCAGCTGAAATGATTAGACCATGAAACACACAACTGTTTGGATCCTTTACACTTTCTAAACTGTGACGATTTTTCATCGAGTACTTTTACTTTTAATACTTTATATACATTTTCCTGATGATACTTACATACTTTTGCAGGACTTTTACTTTTAACAGAGTATTTCTACAGTGTGGTATTAGTACTTTTACTTAAGTAAAGGATCTGAATACTTCTTCCACCACTGGTGATGACTTAGTGTTTATTTAGGAAAAAGTAATATATTATCTTTTTGATTTTGTCTTTACTTCATTTTATCTTTAGAAAACACAATTAAAGATGATGCTCACATTGACAAGGCTACAAAGTTGTGCAAAAAGATAGTGGGCCACTTTTCTCACCGCTGGAAGAAGAGGAGAGCTTTGACAGAGGCACAGAAGGAGCTCAACCTTCCAGAGCACGCACTGGTTACAGAATGCCAAACCAGATGGGGATCCAAGCAGCACATGACTGAAAGGGTGCTGGAGCAGCAGAAGGCGGTGGCTCTAGTTCTCTCGACCGACAAGAACCACAGGCACTTGGTACCGACGTGGCAGGACATTGACGTTCTTGAAGCCATCAACAAGACCCTTTCTCCCCTGCAGGACTTCACCGATGCACTGTCGGGGGAGAGCTACGTCAACGTATATTCTTGTACGACTGAAATAACTGTAAGACTTGAGAAATTAGATAAATGCCAGGCAGTCTTCTTGAGGCCCTGAGAGGACAAAGGACCTCTCTGGAAATTAACAATTGAACTCACCCTTGTGCACTATCGAGACAAAAGTCTCACCTCCGAGTCCTGAAGTGTCAACCAGTCTCTCCGTTTCCTGAAGTGAGGTGGACCCCGGCCGTATCCAGACCAGATGGTGGATCATGATGCATCCTGAAGTGCCAGCCTCATCAGCCCTGTGAAGGCCTCATCGACACGACCAATCTGACCTCTGACCTGTAATGCTGCCTGGATCATAATCATACACTGTTCGCTCGTTGGCCAGAGGAGAACTGGCCCCCGACTGAGCCTGGGTTCTCCCAAGGTTTTTTCTCCATTCTGTCACTGATGGAGTTTTGGTTCCTTGCCACTGTTGCCTTGGATTTTGGCTTGCTTAGTTGGGGACATTTAATATTCAACAATATTACTGATCTGCCTTATTATGGGTGGACAATGATGCAATTTTCTTCTAGAAACAAACTTTGTTGTATTATATTCATGTTATCAATGTGAAGCTGCTTTGATACAATCTGTATTGTAAAAAGCGCTATATAAATAAAGGTGACTTGACTTGACTTGTAAGAAAACCAGCTTTATACTGACCCTCGTCTGTAAAGCAGTCTGGTGTGTGAAATGATTCGCGCAAACATGAAAGCATTGACGTTGATTGTGGGGAATATTCCCTTCGAAAACTAAACTCAGCCGCTGCGTCGCTTCAGCGGTTCGGATTTAGGAACATCAAAATGATGCTGTGTTTGTTATTACACTCAACAACAGAACACCACTTTTAGATGCCATTCTGCTCCAGCGTATCAGCAATGTCTGCGCGGACTATGATGACAGCTCGCTCAGGGCGGGTCTGTGTTGAAACGCTGCTGTCAATTAACAGTCGTGGGAGGGGCGTGTGACGTCACACGGTCAGACGGTTCGATTTGAGACGGTGGAAAACATATAAGGAGACAAACACTGGATGGATTTGTATCCATTATATGATGGTTGTGTACAGGCACTGCCAACAACATTTCAGTACAATCAACTTGTAAAAGTGCATGTACCATTATAGGACCCCTTTAAGAGTTTAGAGATAACTGGCAAAAAAAAAAAGGTAGGTGGTCTTTAGACAAATGGTCTCATACCCCCAAAAGGTGTCAACTCTGAATGTAAATTCCCATTGTTAGCAGATGTTTCCATGTGAAAGAGGTTTGTCTATATAATGAAATGCAGCCGGTGATTCGGGTCCTTTCTGTACTTCAGATCAGCCCGTGAGGCTGAGAGCGGCCGAGACTCTCAGCCTCATGCATTTCTTAATGTTGGGTTTGCATCTCTTCTCTTTATTCCAGAGCATTTGATCTTTTGTATTGATTATCTTTGAATTGATTATGAAATTAGCATGATACATTTACCTGACATAATAAATTGTTACATTTGATTATTCTAACTGACTTTGAATTAGCCCACATTTAATGATGCACAGATATCATTCAAACATTTTCATTTATGGAGTCAGATGAAATAACGAGAGAATACATATTCAAATGTATTGCATTTAATCAAAAAACACTTTGCCTCGAGAAAAAGACAGTAGCACAGTAAAGACCTTCCGCGCTGGTCGGATGCCGGATGCCGGATAGCTTTACAGTCCTCCATCTTCTGAACACTCAAGCTCTGACTCGAGATGAAGAGGACACTGAGCTTACCCAGTCCATCAAATCAAAGGTCCTCCAGAAATGCATCATTAATAAACTTTAATTAACAAAAAAAGCATGGAGGCGACAGCAGCATGTAGCAAGGAGGCGTATGATCATTTAAACGAGTTTTATGACAAGGTCGGTGAGGATGGGAGAAATCTTACTTTTCTGTGCAAACTTTGCCCGCCGGCTTTCAAAAAGAAAATCCGCACTTCAGTCACATCCACAGCAAACCTGAAACGGCACATTGAACTGAAGCACCCGGCTAGCCTTTCAAGGTATGTGAAAGCAAATAAAAAAATCAAAAGACAGTCAAGACAGATCCTAGACCCAAATCCCATTAACTGCGTACTGTAGCGGCTCCGTTGTCATCTCCCAGTCGCAGCTGAACCTGGTGGTGCAGTATATTGTCGGAGACCTGCAGCCTTTGAGTAAAGTGGAAAGCCCGGCTTTCATAAACTTATTTAAGGGGTTGCAGCCATCCAAAAAGGTGCCATCAAGAAAAAAAGTACAGACACTGTTAAACAAGACATTTAAAGAAAACATCTGTGAACTTAAGACTGAACTGTCTGAGATCGATACTGTGTGCACAACAGCAGATTGCTGGTCAACTGTGAACAAGGCATTTATGGGCATCACTGTCCACTGGCTAAAACTGATGTTTCTAAGAGATTCTCTGCTGTACTGGCATGCTGGGGGATTAAAGGAGCACATACACATGATGTGGTGGCAAAATTATTGTCAGATGTAAACAAAGAATTTAAAATCCACAATAAGGTTGTGTGTACAGTAACAGACGGATGGGATGGATGTTGTTGCTATTGATACTGAAATGCCAGAGACTGGTCTACTTTGATGAAACTGAAAGTGAAGATGACAATGAACCAGTGTCCGCCTTTGCTGCCGCCAGTGAGAGCTCAGATGAAGATGACCAGATGGAGCCTGAGCCTCTCTCAGGTCTGGATCATCCCTCTCTCCCCCCTCATAGAAGGTGCATGGCTCACACCTTGAATCTAGTGGCCAAAGATATGGAAAAGGTAACTGAAAAATGTTACAAAACAATGTCGAGGGCTGTTTTTGCACAAGCATCTGCGCTGTGGAACCTGGTTAAGCGAAGTACAAAGGCTTCTGATGCTGTGGAGGAAAAGCTTGGGACTAGCTTTGTTGTGCCAAATGACACAAGACGGCATTCAGTATTTCTTGCCATGGAGCGACTGTCTCGCATAGCAACACTATAACTACCAAGGCAGAAATGAACGTGGCTGAGGTCACCCCTGAAAATGATGCCACTCCCCTACATGACGAGCTGATTTTGCACACTGTGAGTGATGAGTTTGGCTTTCACCGATTCTCTCCACAGGAAGTCAACTTCATACACAAGTTTGTGGATGTGATGAGGCCTTTAACACTTGCACTAAACATCCTCCAAGCAGAGAAGAACATATTTCTTGACAACCTGGCTCCAACCATTGTGCAGCTGCAATGTCATATGAATGACCTGTTGGATGAGAGCATGAAGCCCACTGCAGCAGAGGGTTTCATTACATGCCGACCCCTCATAAAGAGTATTTTGGAGTCACTGAGCACTAGGGATGGGAATTGATAAGATTTGATCAATATCAATGCCACTGACGATTCTGCTTATCGATACGATTCTTTAACGATTCTCTTAACAATTCCTAATAGGTTTTGGAAAAAAGTAGTCAATTGCTTTTTCGTGCAAAACAAATGGTTTTATTTGTTTTAAAGTTTACACTTGAGTAAGCAAACTGAATAATAAATAAGATTTACAAAATAAAAATATGTGGACATACTGTAAGCATACAGGTCATAAACTCTTCCTCCTAATATAGAATTAACTTTTCTCTATAAAAATAGGGATGGAAGCCTAACAGTGACAAACTGGCTTGCAATGAAATATGTTTGAACCAAATTTGATTCATTTAACAATTCTTATGAAGAAAAATAAGCATATCTGCTTTTTTTGGGAGAATCCTAGCTCTCTCTCTCGATTAACAGTGTCTCCAGCAGTGGAGAACACCCTCTCAGAAGGGGTAGAAGATGCCTGAACACACAGATATGTTTGGGCAAGATCAGCCAAAAGAGGCATTGTGTCCCTCTTCTGCCACCACCAAAGAGTAGCATCCACTGATACAGAGATGGAAGATATGCCTCTGTACATCAGTATTTCTCAGTCCAGTCGTTCAAAAAATGTCTGAGTCTGTTGTGGGGCTGTTTGTAAATCATGCTCCTCCTCCGCAAACAGCTTCTCCATGGCTGTCTTCCATCAGTGTTTTACATCTGGTGTCTGAACGGTATATCAAGTAAATCGGATGTCCAAAAAACAAATATACTTATGTACTACTTCTATTATTAAAGCTAGTGCCACTGGTAGTAGAACTGTTACTTTACCACCAAAATGTTTATATCAATGATTTGATTAGTTTATTATATCTTCATCTATGCCACCTGTTTACTATGATTAAAAGGACTTACATAGTTTTCTACCCGCTCCTGTTGCTTCTCTTCCACCTCCTAGACTCTTGTCTTCCTGCTGTGACTGCTTAAACGAAAAAAAGAACATGTCAGCCCTACGAATGGAACCAGAGTTGAGCATCACAACAGAAATAAGCCACAAACTGTGAATCAAATACCTTTTCTGTCTCTCTGGGTGTGGCCACTACAATTGCTGCAGACCTCAGCCTGTCCCAAATGGCATCACTGTCTACTTTCAGCTTGAACCTTGGGTCCGTCACCGTTGCTTCTTCCAGGAAGTTCTGGACATTTTCATAGGGGCGGCAGTGGCTCAGTGGTTCATGTAGATTGTCTACAAACCGGAAGGTTGGTGGTTCAATCCCCGGTTCCACCTGACCAAGTGTCGAGGTGTCCTTGAGCAAGACACCTAACCCCAGCTGCTCCCGACGAGCTGGATCGCCTTGCATGGCTGACACCGCCGTCGGTGTATGAATGAGTGAGTGAATGGGTGAATGTGAGGCAATATTGTAAAGCGCTTTGGTGGCCATTGGGTCTGTGAAAGCGCTATATAAATGCAGTCCATTTACCATTTACCATTTCATTCTTAATAAAAAAAAAAGAAAGAAAGAACAATGAATCATTTACATGAAGACTGGAAATTAATGAGTATCTGTCAAGGAACCTGGTAAGTCCAGATTTTCTCCTTAATGTTTCTTGCAAATGCAGAGTCTTCGGCCTGAACTGCATAGTGGCACTCCAACTTTTTTGAAATTGGAATGATTTGGCCACATGTAGGGCTTTTTTCACTAGAAACACAGAGTGTGGACGTGTAGAGTACAGACATCAACTCCATGAACGTACTCGGTTACTAACGTAACCTCGGTTCTCTCTAGAGAGGGAACGAGTATTGCGTAAGCTAGCTTACGCTGCGGGAAAGTCTCCTTTCACGAGATACTGAAGCCAAAAATTATCCTAATTTTTATAAAACTTGTCAACGCAGTGCGGCAGCCTGCAGACCTAGGGCAAGCGAGTCGCGTGCCCATTGGCTGCTCTGCGGCAACTGCAGCAGCCTATGGCTGAGCCTTGCGCGTGACGTCACGTCCAATGAGCGCGCTTGGCGCGCTTAGTGCGTCACAGCCCGTCATTAGGGGTGTGGCTTAGCGTATATAAGCAAGGAACAGAGGCTGCTTCGCTGGTTTCTGTCGCATGAAGCGAAAACGAGCTCGTGGCGAGAGCACGGCGGGTTACGCAATACTCGTTCCCTCTCTAGAGAGAACCGAGGTTACGTTAGTAACCGAGTACGTTCTCTTACGAGAGGTTCTCTCGTATTGCGTAAGCTAGCTTACGCTGCGGGAACACCTTTGTCAACGCCGTGCGCGCGCCCAGCATCCTGAATGAGTCCCATGGGGAGCCCGGGGAACGCGAAGCGGAGCTGGGCGGCCAAGATACCACAGTACACAAGCACGTAATATGGGGCAGGGAGCGGCACAGCCGGTCCAACTAATACTTCCATATAGTGCAGCTCAACCAGTAGAGCTAAATCAGCAGCGTAGCCCGCGCACAGATAGTGGGCTGGCTTACGCGAGACTTAGACTGATAGCACTTTGGCCTGCAAGGCGGGAACTTCCAGGTTGTAAAACCTAACAAATGTGGAGGGGGAGGCCCAGCCTGCCGCTGCACGAATGTCATGAATGGGAATCCCACTGGACCACGCCCACGATGAGGCCATGCCTCTGGTGGAGTGTGCCCGAATGCCCAAGGGGCACTGCAGGTTTTGTTTGTTTTTTTTTTTTTTTAGATGCGTAAGCAGCTGCGATAGCATCGACTATCCATCTGGACAGAGTGTGTTTCGAGGCGGCGAGACCCTTGGTGCGCCCACCAAACGAAACAAAAAGCTGCTCTGAACGCCTGAAGGCGGCGGAGCGCGAAACATAGCTTCTCAGCGCCCTAACTGGGCAGAGGAGGTGACTATCTGCCTCGCAGCCAGTATTCGGCAGGGCTGAAAGGGAAATGACCTGCGCTCTGAAGGGAGTGCCCAAAGTTTTTGGGACGTACCCATGCCTCGGTCTGAGAATAACTTTAGAGTCATTGGGTCCGAACTCGAGGCACGCAGCGTTAGTGGATAACGCGTGAAGGTCTCCCACACGTTTTACTGAAGACAGTGCTATCAGAAAAACGGTTTTGAGCGTGAGGTATTTCATATCCACAGTTTCTAAGGGTTCACAGGGATGTGCTTTCAGTGCGTCCAAGACCAGTGAAAGATCCCACATAGGAACCGAAGGGGGTCGCGGGGGGTTCATCCTCCTCGCTCCTCTAAGGAAGCGGATGACAAACTCGTTCCTTCCTAATGCGCGGCCCGGCTCTGAAACAGAGAGCGCTGAAATGGCCGCGACATAGACTTTGAGCGTGGAGGGGGACCTGCCCGCGTCCAGTAGCTCTTGAAGGAAGCACAATACTTGCGAGACCCCACATGTCTGTGGATTGAGCCCTTTGGTAGTGCACCATTTGTTAAACACAGACCATTTAGACGTGTAGAGCCGCCTCGTGGAGGGGCTCTAGATTGTATGATCGTGTTCATCACCCCTTCTGGTAGATCAGCATGTAATTGTTGAGGCTCCACGCATGCAGAGACCAGTGCTCTGGGTGGGGATGCCAAATCGAGCCGCGGGCTTGAGAGAGAAGGTCTCTCCGCACCGGAATCGGCCAAGGGGCTGAGTCTGCCAATTGTATGAGTTCCGGGAACCAAGCTTGGTTCTCCCAGAACGGGGCTATGAGGAGCACTGTGTGGCGCGCTTTCCTGACTCTCTCGATAACCTGAGGCAGCAGAGAGACTGGTGGAAAGGCATATAGCGGGCCGCTGGGCCAAGACTGGGCCAGCGCGTCCTCGCTCTTTGAAAAGAACGCTGGGCAGTGCGCGTTGTCTTTTGACGCAAGAGGTCGACTTTCGCTCTGCCAAAGCGGCGCCACAGCGACTGGACTGTTTGGGGGTGTAGAGACCACTCCCCAGGGGGAACATTGTCCCTGGACAGTCTGTCGGGGCCCTCGTTCAGATGGCCAGGCACATGCGATGCTCTCAGAGAGCGCAGAGAGTGCTGAGCCCATACGAGGAGGCGTTCCGTCAGGGCGCAGAGTTGCTTTGATCTGACACCGCCCTGGCGGTTCACATAGGCCACTACTGAAGTGTTGTCCGTGCGGACTAGAACATGGTGACCATGGAGGAAAGGGAGGAAGTGCATGAGCGCTTTCTCGACCGCGAGCATCTCTAGACAGTTTATGTGTAGGAGATTCTCCTGGTCTGACCAGTGGCCAAAGACCGGTCTGCCTTCGAAGAGCGCTCCCCAACCTAGGTTGGACGCGTCTGTCGAGACAACTTTCCGGTGTGAAACCACTCCCATATTCACTCCTGTGTGATACCATTCGGCTGCTAGCCAGGGCTGCAGGGCTGAGACACAGACCTGAGTCACTCTGATTAGCGAGCTGCCGGTCGCCCAGGCTCGATGGGATACGCGCGTTCTCAGCCAGCGTTGAAGCGGGCGCATGCGCAGTAAACCCAGCTGAAGAACCGCTGCAGCTGAGGCCATATGCCCCAGAATGCGCTGGAATGTCTTCAGGGGAACCCGGTTGCCTTCTTTGAAGGATGCAGCGAGGCGCTGGATGCGGCGCGCGCGCTGCTCCGACAATCTGGCCGTCATCGCCACCGAGTCCAGTTCTATTCCGAGAAAGGAAATCGACTGCCGGGGCGAGAGCGAGCTCTTGGTCCAGTTGACCGCTAGACCCAGACCCTCCAGGTGGTCGAGTAACGCTGTTCTGTGAGACACAAGTTCTGTCTCTGACTGCGCTAGAACGAGCCAATCGTCCAAGTAGTTCAGAATTCGCATTCCCTGACTCCTCAGGGGAGCGAGAGCCGTGTCCATGCATTTCGTAAATGTACGGGGTGCTAAAGACAGGCCGAACGGCAGGACTGTGTATTGATAAGCTCGACCGTCGAAGGCGAATCTCAAAAATGGCCTGTGACGGGGAGTTATCTGGATCTGGAAATAAGCGTCTTTCAGATCGAGAGAGATAAACCAGTCTCCTGGGCGAATTTGCGCGAGGGTCTGTCTGGTTGTAATCATCCTGAACGGCCGTCTCATGAGAGCCTTGTTCAGATGTCTCAGATCTAAAATAGGTCTTAGTGCTCCGTCCTTCTTGGGAACGAGGAAGTAACGGCTGTAAAAGCCTGACTCGCTCAGGGAAGGATGTACCTGTTCTATGGCCCCTTTTCGCAGCAGCTTTGTTATCTCTGCTTGACGCAGATGTGCTGTGTCCAAACTTACTTTCGTTTCCGTCTGCGCAAAAAAGCGCGGAGGGCGACGAGCAAATTGGAGCGAATAACCGTGTCTTATGGTGTTGAGCACCCATTCTGACGCGCCCTGAATAGCCTCCCATGCTTTTGCATGCATGGCTAGGGGTCGAATGGTCTCTGGGTTCAGATCGCCGCGTTGCGCGGGATGGGGAACCTGTATCAGAGAAGACGGGGCGGCGCACGCGCCGCCGATGCTCGGACACGAGGGCAGAAGAACAGGGCTGGCCGACTGTGCAGAATTTAGTAGCTCGATCTCGGATGATGGAGCGTGAACTGCTGTCAAACATCTCAGGCGCGAGAGCGGCGTGGGGATTATGGTGTCTGAAAGTGGGCGCGCGTGCTCGTGAGCTGGCGCGGGATTTGCACTTATGACACGGCCAGTGTATGGGGGTTTTATGAGGTTTGCAACCTGTCTGGCAGAGCGGGCAGTGGGCAGGTGTGAGCACAGGGCTGTGGGCACATTTCCTACACTTGATGCTCGAGCGGAAAGTTTCCGCTTTAAGAGATAGCGCTCTGGACGCGTTGCCATGGGAACCTGGTCTGTGTGAGGCAGTGAGCACACGGGAGTGGGCACTTTTTCTATACTCAATACCCCTGCGGCTTGAGCCGTGGCAAATTGAGGTAACTGAGTGACAGAGCGAGCAGCGAGTAGTTGTGAGCACGGAAGTGTGGGCACTTTTACTACATTTAGAACTCGAGCGGTGTGTGGCCGCTTTATGAGAGAGCGCTCTGGGCGCGTTACCATGGGGATTGTACTTGTGTGAAGCAGTGAGCACATGGGTGTGGGCACATTTTCTACACTTAAAGCACTTATACTCTTTTGAGATTTATCTGGGTCGCCGTGAAAACGGCATTTGTGTGCAGGCGAGCGAGTGTTAATACTGGCTCGTTGGCTGCGGTGTGTGCTGCTGCAGTAGCCTGAACATAGGGGACTGACAGAGCTGTGCGTTTTGATGGCGGTCCGGCCGTAGCGGGACTCAACCATCTTTTCCTCCTTGCGGATGCTAGGAGGACTTCGCGGGCTCGGGCTTCAACACGATCTTGGACCGCGGGCCTCGTGGGGGCGGCGGTCTGTGACGGCTGGTCGAGCGCGACCTGGGGCGATTGCCCTGGCGTCGCTGCGAAGCGCTGGGAGGCTTGGAAGAGCGCTGGTTAGAGCTGCGCACAGGAGGCTGAGTTTGAGGGCGGCCTGTGGCTGAGCTCGAACGGCGGGGCAGGAAGAGGTCCATTGCCTGCGAAGCCTTCTGTACTTCAGAGAACCGAAGACCGTGTTTGTGTGTAGCAGTGAGCACGTGGGAGTGGGCACATTTTCTACACGTATAACACCATCGGTGTAATAGGAAACTGATAGAGCGAGAAGCTTTGATGGCTCATAAGTTTAGACGCTCATAAATACTCAAGCACCATCCTGCGGGATACGGGTTCGCTTTCTGAATGTGAGAAAGCTGGCCGCGAGCTCGGAGAAGCCAGCAGAAAAAAAAAAAAAAAAAATATGTATCTGCCGCCAGAGCAGGATTCGAACACGGGACTCCCGTGTGGAAGTCCAATGCTCTGCCACTGAGCCACAGGAGCACACATAAACTTTTAGTTAGTGCGAGCATATGACCGAGCGATGTTTCGTTTCGTCGTTTGTTTGCAGATGCGCGCGTGTAATAAAACAGGCTCGTTACTGCAGTATAGTATTTCCGGCCGCCTGAACTTGGAGGGGACTGAGAATATACGAGGACGAAAACACTCTCTCTTCCTCTTATCGCCGGTGCTCGTGACGTCCGCTCTGATGTCCCTTGAGAACGGCGCAGTTGCGCGGCTCGAACAAGGGAGAGAGAGCGGGAAGATGTCATCATGTGCTATGACATCGTATGTTTGCAGGCGTGCGTGTAATAAAACAGGCTCGTTTACTGCAATATTGATATTTCTAGTCGCCTGAGCTTAGGAGGGGACTGAGAAATGTGTGAGAAACGGAGGTGGCCGGAGAGTGACGCGCGCGACCGAGACGCGGGGTAGCTTTCTTATAACGTAAAGGAAGCCAGCCCGTGACCGTCTACTCCTGACATCCCTTGTGAGCAGCGCGCTTGCGCGGCTCGAACAGAGGGGGAGGGCGCAGGGAGGGGCGTGCGTCGTCCGGGGGGTAGCTTTCTTGTAACGTAAAGGAAGCTATAGCCCGAGACCGTCCGTTTCTGACATCCCTTGTGAGCGGCGCCGTTTGCGCGGCTTGACAGAGGGGAGAAAGCAGCTGTCTAAGAAAACAGCGCTGTCTGCTTCATCCCCAGAGGCGACGGCAGTGCGGGCGAACCGGCCGCTGCGCGTCGGGAGGTGGGGAGAAGGAAATAGCGAGGCTCGCGGGAGGGGCTCCGGCGAGCGCTCAGCTGTCATAGAAGCCCAGGCAGAGAGCGCACACCACGTGGCGGTCTCCGTCGCTGAGCGCGGCTCTGCACGAGCCACAGGATGAGCGAGGCATTTGCAACAACGCCTCGCGCTCTTTTAGATGCAAGTGTGTCGCGGCGGACACACAAAACACACAACACAGAGCAAGGAAAGGATATATATGCCGGATGGCGCAGCAGGCAGGGAAGGCTGAAGGCGGCGAGCGGCCGGCGTCCTCAGGCTGAAATCCTCGGCGTGCTGGTCGCTTGATTCGACGGCGGCTTCCTCGGAGATCAGCGATGCGAAGAGCTTCGCTGAAGAGACAGAAATCAGCGAAGCAGCCTCTGTTCCTTGCTTATATACGCTAAGCCACACCCCTAATGACGGGCTGTGACGCACTAAGCGCGCCAAGCGCGCTCATTGGACGTGACGTCACGCGCAAGGCTCAGCCATAGGCTGCTGCAGTTGCCGCAGAGCAGCCAATGGGCACGCGACTCGCTTGCCCTAGGTCTGCAGGCTGCCGCACTGCGTTGACAAGTTTTATAAAAATTAGGATAATTTTTGGCTTCAGTATCTCGTGAAAGGAGACTTTCCCGCAGCGTAAGCTAGCTTACGCAATACGAGAGAACCTCTCGTAAGAGAACTCCTTTGCCTTCCTGAAGTCCTCCATTTGCAGTTTCTCAAGCAGTCTATAAATATAGATAATCATTTTCCTTAAGCAAGGTAGGATAATAAGTGGTTCTCTCTTGCACCCTACACTAATTTAGTAGTAGTGGTAATCATCACAAAACTTACTTTTCCTTCTCAGATTGTTTTTTTTATTATTATTAAAATTATTATTTTTTATTATCATTATTACTGCTTGAATAGCAGGGAACTGCTCATAGAACCTCTCAATCATCGGATAAAGAGAATTCCATCGTGTCTTTACATCAACAATTAGTGAGTGCTGAGCGAGGTCTGTGAAAAAAATGCACATTTTTGTTAGAATAAAATGTAACAAAACATTATATAACTGTAAAGTCTAATAAAAACAGAAATTCATGTGCACTTACTCAGTAATTGCTGCTTTTCCTTCAGAATGACCTTTGCCATGTGGGACCTCTTCATCCAAACAACTATAGCGTGTACTCTTGCAGGCCAATTGCAAACGGTGCTGCATTTGTTAATTTTTTGTACTGCTAGATTTAATGTGTGTGCAAAGCAGCTGATCTTCAACCGGGGGGTCGGGGTCGTTCCCAAATGAGCCAAGAAATGATGTGGAATAATTTTTATCATGTGCCATCAAAATGTTTGCAGAGGGTTAATATATATGAATGTCTTCAAATCAATAGTTTCCTCGTCAGTAGTTAAATAAGTGCAATTTAAATATTAATAATGACTGAATCAATAATATGTATGATTCTGCCAATAGACTCTTCAGAAATGTGTGTATAATAGCTTAGCATTTTGTTGGATTACATTTTTATTAAAAGTTTAATTTAGTTTTTCCACTGCAATAGTATATAAACTGATAAAGTTTAGTAGACTGATTTCAGATGATTATTGAGTCTCCAGCAAAGAGTCTCCTTTCCTGCCAGACCTGTTTTCTCTATTGTGTTTTAAATAAGTCAGATCACTTGATTCTCACCTTTCGGAGCCCAGACGTTGAGTCGTTAGGTTGATTGACTTTCACCTATTGTCTTTAATGGCTCTGGGATGGCTTTTGGAATTGGAGTTCCTGGCCAGTATCAGCATGTGAATAGTTATGCTGATTCAATTGGACTCAGAGTAGGGTGTGTTCCCACTTCATTTGCATGCTTTATTCAGAGTTCCCGCCTCTATGTAATCCCTCCCCCTTGGAATGTATATAGCTACAATGTATAATGTTTTAGTTAGACTGATTTGGGAAGAACTGCAGCCGCGTCAACGCAAAGTCCTCAATAAAGAATAACTTTGTTTGAACGTGATCCCCAACGTCTCCTGGTCTCTTGCTTCGACGAAGAAAAAGGTTTTCAACAATTTGGTGCCCTGTGACCCGGATAGAGTTCCAGCTTCTTCACCTGAATCCAGATTGAAACAGCAAGCTCAACAAAAGATCTGCTTTCCAGACTGCATCTTT
Organism: Rutilus rutilus; assembly: GCA_021464565.1. Classification (NCBI taxonomy): domain Eukaryota; kingdom Metazoa; phylum Chordata; class Actinopteri; order Cypriniformes; family Leuciscidae; genus Rutilus; species Rutilus rutilus. The sequence continues at coordinate 28,536,799 of JAJAQA010000022.1, read as the reverse complement.
TGGAATCCAGAGCGAAACTTCCAGCTGAACAAAGATTTCCAGACTGAATCTTCCTTTACAACCAAGGGTTGGTGAGTGCTACTCTATTCAAAAGAACCGCTGCAAACCAGTACAAGTTTGATATCCTCTGCGCCGTTCAGAGAAGTAGTTAACAAACAGCTGTAGAGTTTGGTTAACTAAAGTTATCCTCTAAAGTTGTCTTTTAGAGATGAAGTTTATCCTCTGTTTTCAGGCAGGGAAGATTAACATTACAGGTTAATATTGTTTATCCTCTGCTTTGCCAGGGAAGTGTTTCATCCTCTACATTGCTAGAGAAGGTTTATCCTCTGTAAAGTTGAAGATTTATCCTCTGCTTTATCAGGGACGGTTAGCATAAGGTGCTAGTATTTTGGTTTATCCTCTGTTTCAGGCAGGGAAGATTTTAGCGTAAATTGCTAATATTTTGTTTATCCTCTGTTCTTGTAGGCAGGGAAGTTAAGTGGAGAGTTAACAATAGCTGATGTGTTAACAAGTGTACCCTCTGTGTAGACACTAGAGAGAAGTTTTTTTTTTTTTTTTTTTTTTTATTGTGTGGTAACAAAGAAAACAAACAAAAATGTTTAGGAAAAATGCCAGACTGATCCCCACTACTGAAAAAGGTGGTCGTGCGACACCATTGTGGTCAGAAAGTGAATTTAAAACATTGTTGGGAGAGCAAATGGACTCTATAGTGACGAAGTCCGTCAGATTGGATTTGACAAAGAAATATGAGATTCATCCAGACAAAGCATGGTCAATGGAAGATTGTAAAAAGGTACTAGGAGCAAGTGTTCGTAAGAACAAAGTAAAAGCCATCATTTGTTGCCACCGAGAATATGTTTTAGCAATAGCTACAGAACAGTCTAAACGCAACTCGGAGCTAGAGAAACAGAACAATGAGCTCCGTGCCAGAATATCTTCTTTGACTAAGAAATTACACCGCAACAAAGATGCAGAAAAAATTGATGAGGGAGAATTTAGTCAGCCGGATAACATTTATCCTGACTTAAAAGCTTTCTTTGAAACAGATTTAGCCATCCAATCAGTAACTGATAAGCCAGTAGATTCAGTGAAGGTGTGTGGGGCAAGGAGAAGGTCTCAGGGAATTGAGGTAACTGAAAGTGTTCCTCCCAATTCTTCTGTTGTCCAAATACAAGCTGTTGCCAAAGCGCTAGGACCCAAAGATATTGAGAGACTATCCCAGAGTTTACCCTCAGCACGCACAGAATTTTCTGAATTTAGAAGGGCATTGATCAGTAAAATGCGTCTTTACGACCTGTCGTTGCCGGAAGTTACACAGCTGATGTCACAAATTCTAACTGAATCTGAATTCAACAATTTTGAGTCTGCTGTTACTTCCGAACTGCAACATGCCAGTAAAGGCGATTTGAGAGAAGGTGTTTTGAAAATCCTAAAGAATCTCTTAGGACCCAAAATAGATTGGTCGAAAGTTACTAGATGTGCACAAAATAAAGGAGAGACTATAAGTGAATACACTGAAAGATTTTGTCAGGCAGCTGCCACATACAGTGGAATAGTGGAGGATTCTGAAAGTGTACTAGATGATAGAGGAGCTCTAATCCGTATTTGGGCAGATGGTCTTATAGCTGAGTACAGATCAGCCTTGCCATTCCTACATGTTACGTGGGCTAACGGAACTCTCAGAAGTAACCTAGACAGGTTAGCTGCATGGGAAAGAGATGCTGATGTTAAAACCCAAGCGAGAATAGCAGCAGCTATGTTTAACCCAACAAAACAAGACAATAGATGGACTAAAAAAGAAAGCACATGCCACTACTGTGGAAAATTAGGGCATTGGGAGAAAGAATGTAGGAAGAAGTTGCAAGATAATAAAAGAAATAGAATGCATAATTCTGCTCCTTCTCAGCCAGCTTACAACCCTGATGCAGTTCCGCAAGTGTCCACTGAAACTTTAGGACAGCTCGTTCAGGTTCTTCTAAGAGCACAACAAGACCAGGAAAAAAACTAATTGTTGGGGCTGTGAGTAGCTACCTTTCCCCGGTAATCCATCACAATGACAAAAGAATTTTTGTGAAAGGTAGCATACAAGAAAGAGAGATTGATTTTTTGCTTGATACAGGTGCAGAAATTACAATAATTCCTACAAAATTGGCTAAAGGTTTAGACATCCCGTACAAGAAAACCAAACTTTCTTTAACTGGCGTAATAGGTGAAGATTCTGTTTTGTATGAAACCCCGCCCATAGAGGTACAATTTGGCCCGAAAACTCTGACTACAAAATTGCTATGTGCTCCATTGAATACAGGTGCAATTTTAGGCATGGATCTTCTGAGACAAGTACATCTAACTTTAGACATGTCCTCAGAATCTGCTAGCATTCAAATTTCCTCAGCACACATTTCTACCAATAATGCAATCCCTCCAGAGTATGCTTTCTTACTGAATCATCCAATTTGGGCTAATGACAAGGATGATTGTGGTTTATTGACAGGTGTAGAGCCAGTCAAATTGACAGGAACTCCACCCCCGGTTACCAAACAGTATCCGATCAGTAAGGAAGCCATACAGGGAATCAAACCTATTGTAGAAAAGTTGCTGACACAAGGAGTGCTAGTTAAAACCAACAGTCCCTGTAACTCACCCATATGGCCAATCAAGAAATCCAATGGGACCTGGAGACTCACCATAGACTACAGAGTAGCCAATAAAAACATTGATAAAATCACCCCGCTAGTGGCAGATCCATCTACAATTTGTAATGGCTTACCATTAGATTGTAAGATTTTTTCAGTAATTGATATGTCTAATGGATTTTTTTCTGTACCATTGCACTCTGACAGCCAGCCATGGCTAGCTTTCACAGTTGACCATGAACAATATCAGTGGACTCGATTGGCCCAGGGATTTCAAAACTCCCCGACCGTGTACCATCAGGCTGTCAGACGTGATTTGTGTGACCCAGAATGTCCAGTAAAACAGTCCACTATGATCCAATATGTCGATGATATTTTGATTGCCTCAACAGATCATGAGGTACATCAAACTGAATTGGCAGCATTGTTGGACTATTTGCATAAAAAAGGACACAAATGCAGCTTTCACAAAGCTCAAATTGCTAAAAAGCAAGTCACATTTCTGGGTCAAACAATTGGTGCAGGAAATAGATCCATTACACAGGATCGAGCGGCTTCAGTCAAAGCCATACCTCCGCCTACTACCATTAAAACACTACGCTCATTTTTAGGAACAGCAGGTTACTGTAGACCGTGGATTGAAGAATATGCCTCGATTGCTCAGCCTCTCTATGACTTGTTGAAAGGCCATGGTAAAGATTCAGATATTGTTTGTATGGAAGAACTTCACCTCAAAGCATTCAATGATTTGAAGAGAGCACTATGTCAAGCACCAGCATTAGGAATTGCCCAATCTGATAGACCCTTTGTGCTTTATGTCCATGAACACTTGGGCTTTATGACTGCATGTCTAATGCAAGATCATGGGGGCAGTTTACGTCCAATTCATTACTATTCTGGTAAACTTGACATAGTAGCTCAAGGTATGGGACCATGCCTCAGAGCAGTACAGGCAGTTCATCTAGCGCTTCAGGCTTCATCAGTAATGGTGTTAGGTCAGACGGTAAATGTAAAATGCCCTCATGCAGTGTCCGCACTAATGAATCAAGCAAAAGACACTTCTGTCACTTCCTCTCGTTGGGGAAATTGGTTAACTACTCTCACAGCCCCGAACATTGTTTTACAGCGTGCACCAGTCACGAACCCCTCATCATGTATGATGTCTGCAATGACTGAAGTTGTGTTAGAGGATGAAGGTGAAATGACTCATGATTGTGTTACGCTTACATACGCAGCGACAAGTGAAATAGCAGAAACTCCCATAGAAAATTCAGAATTTGAGTTGTTTGTTGATGGTTCAGCTCAAGTAATTGAAGGAAACAGACGAGCAGGTTATGCAGTAACGTCCACCACTGAGGTGGTAGCTTCAGGTCGTCTTCCAGATCATTTTTCAGCTCAGGCTGCAGAACTGGTAGCTTTAACTAGAGCATGCACACTAGCTTCAGGATCAGTTGCAAATATCTACACAGATTCCAGATATGCTTTTGGGGTTATTCATGATTTTGGTGTCATTTGGCAAAGCAGACAGTTTCTAACTTCTGCTGGATCCCCCATTAAGCATGCTGAATTAGTGAAAGATCTTATGTTTGCCATGAAACTTCCAAAGAAATTAGCGGTGATCAAAGTGAAAGCACATCTCACAACTAACACTACAGAAGCTAAAGGTAATGCTCTTGCAGATGTAGCAGCTAAACAGGCTTGTTTCTATGTAACTGTACAAGTGTGTTCAGGTAGTACAGCACAGAAGACAATTCTGCCTCCTGAATCTATCATTGATTTGTACAAAGATGTTCCTCTATATGAAGCATGGACATGGTTAGACAAAGGAGCCACCGTTGATTCATCTGGCTGCTGGACCAAAGGGGGGAAGTATGTTGCTCCCGAATCACTGCTGCCATATTTGGCTCAACAAATACACAATTTGGGTCACAGTGGTCCAGCAACGATGAATCACAGGTTCTCAAATCAATGGTGGAATCCAAAATTCAGAAATGTAGCCACAGAAACAGCCAAGAGGTGTGTTACATGTCAGAAAAATAATGATGTACCAGCAGCCATTACACCAGCAGCACATACCCCAGCTCCACCAGGACCATTTCGTCACTTACAAGTTGATTACATATCGTTGCCTCGTTGTAAGGGAAAAACTGACGTTTTGGTAGTAATAGACAAGTTCTCAAGATGGATAGAAACTTATCCAACAGGGCGTGCTACAGCTGCACATACTGCTAAATGTCTTGTCACTGATTTCATTCCCAGATGGGGATTACCAGATTGCATTGACTCAGATCAAGGTACGCACTTCACAGGACAGGTAGTTAAAGAAGTGTCTAAAATGTTGAAGGTTAAGTGGAATCTGCACTGTCCCTACAGGCCACAAGCATCAGGACAGGTTGAAAGGGCGAACAGAACGATCAAAACCAGGCTAAGCAAAATGCATCAGGAAGGAGTGTCATGGGTTGAAGCACTGCCAGCAGTACTGTGTAGTATGAGAGCGTCACCTAACAGATCAGTAGGACTGAGCCCTCATGAGATTATTACAGGACGCCCAATGCAGATGCCAGGTGTGATTGATCTTAGAAATGCTGATGTTCACATTGCCTCAGATGCCCTGATCTCTTACTGTGAACACCTTACAAAGGCAGTACAGAGTGCCAGAGAGAGAGTTGAGTCATGTTGGCAGACTCCACCAGAGGGTGGACACACAATCGTCCCAGGTCAATGGGTCATGATAAAATCATTCAGACACAAGCCGTTAGAACCTAAGTGGCATGGACCACATCAAGTAATGTTGATTACAGCAGCTGCAGTATTGTGTCAGGGAAGAAAAACCTGGACTCATGTGTCACATTGCAAAGTGGTTCCTCCCCCTACAGGGATAGGATAGGACACATGGACCAGTGAGGAGCCCAGGAAGAACTGGAAGCAACAGGCTTTCGGGGGCCAACCCTGCGGTGAAGATTCCCTTATAGGCCCTTCCCAACCATAGTCCCTCCTCACCTCACTGTTCCTTTTAGGTGTCTCATGAACTAAGAAATAGGGAAAGAAGGAACCACAATTAGCAGATACAGATTGAACAGGATACAACCCTAATGTTTGCAGTCTTTACAATGAATACTGGTCTGTTGCAGTTGTTCTTTTTTGTTTTTCTTTCTTAACTCTGTGCAGATACCACTTGACGGTTCACTGACCTACACACCTGCATATGACGACCCAACCTCCAGAAAACAACTAGACCAACTGCAGAGACTACAACCAACACAGAAGAAAAAATACACAACGCAGAGACTCATCTACGGGAACTTCAGTCATCCAGCAACATGAACAAGATTGCCTTAATCCTAACCATCATGAACATAGCACAAAGTGTAGACCCCAGAAACAACATCTTCTTAGAGCTGATGAATATGTCAAGAAATGCCTTGTTTGCTGGAAAGAACGTTTGCATGCCACACGCACCGTCTGTAGGAGCAGGAATCCCATGGGTGGCACACCCTATCTCCAAATGTGACACGTGTACCTTATTCAATCATCATACCAGTGGAGTATTCAGCAAAGATACATGTCACAAAGTAACCATTCCTCCAGCTTCTCAGTGTTGCATACCTGGACTACCATCCTGCAACCTAACTTCAGCTACTCCCATCATGACAGATCTACTCCTGCCAATGATGTTCTATTGGTGCATGGAAAATTATGCTCCAGCATCGACTCCACTGGGTGAAATTCCCCGTGAACGTTGCAGTTTTGTGATTGAAAGAGGAACAGATGAATCCTTTGTGTACATTACTACTACAGAGAAGAAACAGGAAAATGACTTAAACGAGTGTCTCTCCAGGAACCCATCCCTACCGAAACTTTTTGCAATAAATCAGTGGTGTATGATTCCTCCACCAACTGGCACTTTTTGGTTATGTGGAACTTCTGTCTACAGCATCCTACCCAGCCAATTCAACGGCAGGTGCACCCTGGTTTATGTTCTGCCAGCTATCAGAGAAAACACACACTCCACTCCAAGATCTCCACAGTTACATGATTCAGCTCCTTCTATCAACAATGATGGCTGCATTCCAGGACTCACTTGTGTTCAAACGTGGTGGTCAAGAACTCTTGGAGCATTAATCCCATCGTATGGTGTCATGCAGGCTCTCGATCAAGTCAGAAGCCTGTCGGATTCTGTACAGAAATTGGCCAACGATACGGCTTTGGCCCTGGGTAACATCACAGACACTCTAGCTTCACACAAGATAATGATCTTACAGAACCGAGTGGCCTTGGATTACATTCTTGCAACGCAAGGGGGAGCCTGCACCATTATCGGCCCTGAATGCTGCACTGGGTTAATGGATCCAACAGAGAATTTGAACAAAATCCAACAAGACATTCTTGATCTTTCAACAAAATTACACCAGATGACTGAAGACAATTCTTCATGGTTCGGAAACTTGATTGGTAAACCCTGGCTGTGGATTAAAGAAATAGCAATTCTGCTGTTGTTTCTCCTACTGGCGTTCTACGTATGCGTCCACAGTATCAAGTGTTTCATTCAACAAATGACTCACGCCTCGCACGAGAACATGACTGGTCCAACCATAAAAGAATATTACCCGTAAGAACTTCACAGACCCTAATTGCATGTTTGTTTCTGTGTCAACATGCAATTACAGATGAACAACACAGAGCAAGTTATATGTGCCTGTAACTTTTTCAAGTTACAAGAATGAACTTTTAAGTGTACTTTGATAAAAGTTAGACTTAAAACCACTATACGATCAAATGACTTATGGAAGGATGAAGTCTATGCATGAATATTGCTGTTCTGCTGTTTCTTTGTTTTCTTGTGTTACTCGAATGTGTTGATGTCTTCGCAAGCAGAAACCTGGTGTAAAGCATCACCTCAGATTTCCATGAACAAGCCTCATGAGGGACGAGTCATCAGAGCGACTCTACGTGGGAAATGGACGCTACAGGAAACAGACTTCACAGCTATTCAGGCGCCATGGACTTTCAAGAATTCCACTCTTATCCTACATGGTTTTCTGTGTAATCATGTAGTTTATATGACATTTTACACCCTGCGTCGCAGGTGTCAACAGTTATGGTTTTGAGAAGAACTATGACACTCATGTAAATCAAGGACACAACACAGAATAAGTTACACGTGCCTGTAATTTACACAAGTTACAAGAATTCACTTTTAAGTGTATAAATTTGTATTTTTGTGAGAGTTATTAGAACTCTCAAAGGGGGAAGTGTTGGATTACATTTTTATTAAAAGTTTAATTTAGTTTTTCCACTGCAATAGTATATAAACTGATAAAGTTTAGTAGACTGATTTCAGATGATTATTGAGTCTCCAGCAAAGAGTCTCCTTTCCTGCCAGACCTGTTTTCTCTATTGTGTTTTAAATAAGTCAGATCACTTGATTCTCACCTTTCGGAGCCCAGACGTTGAGTCGTTAGGTTGATTGACTTTCACCTATTGTCTTTAATGGCTCTGGGATGGCTTTTGGAATTGGAGTTCCTGGCCAGTATCAGCATGTGAATAGTTATGCTGATTCAATTGGACTCAGAGTAGGGTGTGTTCCCACTTCATTTGCATGCTTTATTCAGAGTTCCCGCCTCTATGTAATCCCTCCCCCTTGGAATGTATATAGCTACAATGTATAATGTTTTAGTTAGACTGATTTGGGAAGAACTGCAGCCGCGTCAACGCAAAGTCCTCAATAAAGAATAACTTTGTTTGAACGTGATCCCCAACGTCTCCTGGTCTCTTGCTTCGACGAAGAAAAAGGTTTTCAACAATTTCTCAACATGAGGAAGTTGTTTGATAATGTGTTTGTGACTGATCTACAGTCTTCAGGATAATGATTTAAATAGAGAGAGTCACTTTGCATTGTCAGCACATGCTTCAGTGCTCTGAGAGTGTTTATAGTGCTGTGAGTTTAACACTTCATGACTGAGAGCAGAACACAATCTTCATCATCACACAAGACTAAACTACAGCAATGAACACAATCAACATCTTCATCTGGATATTGCTCTGTATATCAGGTATACAATAAGACACTGACATGCTTATAACTACATTAATAAAGCTGGTTCATATTTTATACATATTGAACATATTTTGTTTTTATATTGTCTTTATGCATTTCTCTTCCAGGCTCCAGTGGACAGATCACAGTAACTCAAACTCCTGTAGTTCATACAGTTTCATCAGGAGAGAATGTTGTGATGAGATGCAGCGCCAGCACTCCTTTAACAGGCTGTAGTCCACCCTGTCTGTCCTGGTACTTACAGAAACCTGGAGAAGCTCCTAAACGCCTCATATATTGGGCAACAACCCGTAATACTGGAACTCCATCTAGATTCAGTGGCAGTGGATCTGGCAGTGATTTTACTCTGACCATCAGTGGAGTCCAGACTGAAGATACAGGAGATTATTACTGTCAGAGTTATCACAGTGGTCCAGTGTTCACACAGTGATAAAGAGTCGTACAAAAACCTCTGTCAGTCAGACGTCACAGTGACTGCACTGATACAGCTGAGAGAAACTGCAGCTGCTGATGGAGGATCACAAACTACACAATATCAAACCTTTCACACACTTTATTCATTTATTATGATGTAAGTAAACATGTAACACAATCTTATATCCCTTACTAAATCGGACTATAATGTGGAGAAAATGTGAGTGGTGCTTCTTCCTGTAAAACTTGCCACTACAATGTAATCGAACTGTAGGAAAGTCAATCACTTTAATTGCACTTCCATCCTTCACCACTAGAGGACAGATCTCTAATATTACTGAGTTCCCTATCTGTCAGCAAGAGAGTTTCTCTGGGCACTTCAACACTTCCTTTATTTCCAAAGGAGAATATTCTCTAGCTAAGATAATATCTCTATAAAAGAGAACATTTCCTCTAAAAGACGCTTGTTTCTTCCGGTCGAGTTTGCAGATGAGTTAGGCGGTTATAACAAAACGAAATATAAAACACAACCCTGCCTCTTTTCGTTTAAATATAATATAAAAATATTAAACATTTGAATATGGTCCAGGCAATATGTGCATTTGTACTAAACAACAGATGTTGCAGTAAACAACATTACAGTGATCATATTCACTGTAATAAAATTAAAAATGACAAAACTCAACCCAGTCTCTTTTTGTTAAATTTCAGTTTTATCAATATTAGCCATTATAAAAGTAGAAGTAAAAGGTACAAGAAGCTGTACAATAAGAAATAAAGCAAACAATTCAGTCAAACATACAAAGTCAGCGCTCTAGTCTAACCTTACAATGGTAAAGTTAAATAGCTTAAACATATAAAGTTATGTAACTTCACTTAGCCCTCAGCAGGGCTGGACTGGGACAAAAAATCGGCCCTGGCATTCTGGCCCATTCACTACATATGATCATAAACATCATGTATATGTATACCAACTCCTTTTCCTTAAAACCACTAATGCCATGTAATGAGTGAGTAGGAACGAGCGAGAGTTAACAGATGAAATAACAAAAAAATATGTAATTTATTAAAACAATTTACTATAAAAAAAAACTATACTCCAGAGTGATGAATCCTAAAACAAGCTATAAGCTGCATTGGCATAGCAATACCAGTGTTTCTCACAGGATTTTTAGTAAAACTGTGGTGGATGTTCCTCAGGTCCTCTAGGGGGGTTCGGGGGCAATCTGCATCAATCTGGTGCACTTTGAGAGTTCAAAATGAAAAGCTCTAACCCATATTCAGTGTGCAAATTGAACAAAGAAAAACTCAATCCTCTTTTAGTTAGTGTCTGTCTACATTGCACTAATAGTTATAATATTAATCCCATGGCAGTAATAGCCATATATTGTAAAACAAATGCACTGATAAATAAAGGAAACTTTCATAATTAGTTTTGCACTTTTATTTTGATGGAAACTGCATCGAGCTTTTATTTTGGCGGAACAAAATCAAAATAGATTTTTGGTATACAAACGCGTCTCATTACAATTCTAGTAAAATTTGGTAATCGTTTAGGCGGCAGGAATAATGCTGCTGCGGCGCTGCCTGTCACTTTAAGGGATTTTTTCTCGATTGATTACATTCACTTATTCTCACCAAGAAAGTTATTTTGACAATTGTTTGTGAATTTATCTATTCGGGCGCAAAGAAGACGCAAAAGATAACTCACTCACGAAAACTAATCGAGTTATTTTTAATAGCAGTGAGATTATACAGTGGCAGCACTGATCTGATGTATATAAATATCATTTATATAGATCAGTGAGAGGTGGCCTATTACAGCTGCAATTTCTTAACTTTGAAAAAAAAACAATTTGTTTTTTGCCGGCCTTCCAGCAAATAATTTATTTTCATTTATTTGGTGGAATCTGTCTCAATTGCTTGTCGTTTTTTCTCTCTCAACTTCTCGGCCCCTCCTTTACGTTTAGATATTTTATATCGTTGCACATCATCACATGAATTCGCTCAAGTTGTAAAGCGGCCACTTTGCAAGTCTGTAACTTGATTCTTATTGGCCAATGCTCAGTGAACATGTCACATGTGCTCATCGCACGTTTAACCTACCTGTCAGTCTCGCAGCTCGCATCAGCTTCATGCGGCCAATGAGAGAGGCACATAAGCCCGGAATTGGACTATACAACAATATACTTACGAATATATTGACGATTAATACTGATTTAAAAACAAAATACATCACGCACCGGCCCACACAGACCGCGGCCCACCGGGAATCTCCCGGTAGTCCCGATGGCCAGTACATGCCTGGCCCTCAGCCAAAACGATTGGCCAGGGAACAAATGATAGATTCACGAGACCAAATATCGCCTGTTAGATATACACAAGACGAATTATATCTCATGATTAACCACTACAGAGACACCAGAATCAGCTGCAAACATCAGAACGACTAGCCGAGGAAAGGCTGTTCCAGACGGGATACATGAGTGCCGAGCGCCCGGTGATCGCCTGGATCTCACAACCTGGATCAAATTTTCATAAATCTTTATAAATAAACCACAGATTTCAGCTTTAAACAACTACATTCTCGCCTGAAAAACTCTTAAAACTACATTTCGTGACACAATAACAGTAGTATTATATTTCAACTGTATATAAAAAATGGCACTTCTTATGTTGTCCTTCCCCTTGTTGACGATACTCTGTCAACCAATCAATGTTCTGCAGTGAGTCTAGCTCCACCCTTTAGTACCGTACCACTGTGCTAGGAACCCCAGCGGAAGGGTACTGGAAAAGTGGTACGGTACGGTTCGGCATTTTTGTACCATTCACAACTTTTGACAGTGGAAACAGAAATAATTGCATACCGTATCGTACCGCTCAGTGGAAATGAGCCATACATTTAAACAGAACGAGTACGTCTTTCTTGAAGTGCACATTGTAGATCATAACAGAAATTAGCACAGCCAAAACTGATGAATGATTGAAACCTCTTCCAGCAGCGGTCGGGACGAGTAGAGCGCAGTCTGGACGGTTTAGAAGTTGCAGATGTCCTGATCAGGCCAGTGTGCACATGATGATGGACAGGAGTCATAGTCCCATACTCCATTTCAATGAAGTCATTCAACTGTGCTCTCAGAGTTACAGTTATATTCATAAAGAGCCTTCGAGTCCCACCAGGTGTAATCCACGTTTAGAGAGTTGGGTCACTCTCACACTCTTTACTGTAGATACAACTGTATATTTATGCCACTTTGACATACTGATCACTCGAATATACAGCTACAAATGATCTCACTAAAAACCCGTCAGTCATGAATGATCACGTCTGATTGCTGATCTCTGATTGGCTGAATCAGATCTGCAGTGGGCCGGTGTATTTACACATCATGATGACTGATTTTATGGACTACATGCACACTTGAGTTTTGTTTATTAACCAATTAGTCTATAAAATGGAGGTGTTTGAAAACCGCCAAACCAATTTTTACCAGAACAATCAAACTCAAAACTGCCCAAATCTGGCAGCACTGGCTTCATGTCGTTACTGTTTCCAAATGTCACTGGTTCGTCACTAGGGGGCGATGATCTCTGTGAACCCATGAACCACTGTCTATTTCATTTGACCTGATCTCAGATCAGTTTTTAAATATTAATGTTTATTGACACATTTTTATAATAAAAAAGGAGTTGTGGTTAAAAGTGTCTAATTGGTCTGATTACCAAGCTCTCCATAAAACAAACAAAACAAGCCCTTCAATTTAATAAACTAACACATATTATAAAGACATTTCATATTTACTGGTATTAGATGATTTGGTAATTGCAGTGAATAGATTAGACTTTAAATTAAAACATTTGCATTTGGTGTGTAAAAGGTGTTTTTATGCTGAGTTTCCGCTGTTCTGACCAGCGTGTGGCGTTTCCAGAGCTTCAATACAGTGAATCATTATGCAAATTAATCGGTTCAATGGTTTCTAAAAGCTTTGTTTCTCCATCACTAGAGCAACATGATTCTGGTTCACTCTTGAGTTGATAACAGCAGGCCAGATAGCAAACTTTGCCTGGCCCACCTCCACTTCTGGCTGGGTCCCCGGCCCAAAACTGGCCCAACACACTGAACATGGACACACAGAGCTTCCTCTGGCCCAGATGTGGCCCACACCCTGTAAAGTGACTCTTATTGACTGATATGGCCCCAGGTCTGGCCCAGGCACTGTAAGACAGATCTGGCTGAGAGTCGGCTGGGCAGAAACTGGCAGTGAAACACAAACTCAACCAAGAGTTTTTATTATAAAATTAACAAATACACTTTAATATAAACATGTATGAACAATGAACAAATACACTATGATATTAGCATTTATTAACAACACACTGATTCTTGATTTGTGATCATGTATTAGTTATGATTTTCATAACATTTTCATATATATTTACACCATTGTCTATAAATGTAATGATTATGTAACAATTAGTGTCAGAACGGCTGATTCTTGATATTTTTTATGATATTTTTATACAATAAAGTTTTTAATCTCCTATAAATGATCAGTTTGTCTGCGCTGCTTCACTAAAGCAGAAGTGAAAGTGTTCCAGTCCAGATCATGTAACCAATCAGAGAGTGAGACTGAAACCCCATTTGCATTGTCAGGGTGGAGTGATTGTGATCCTCTCAGAATAGAGCAGCTCTGTCTCCAGAGACCATGTTCAAACCCCAAGAGCTTTATTTGACATTTACTGCTACATCAACCTTCTGAAAAGCACCTGCATCTTCATCTGTTAGTTGAATGATGTTGTCAGACACAAAGTGAACTTGTTGAGAAGCTTTATTGAATGTTGCAGCAAACACAGCAGATTGAAAGATCACACACACACACACACACACACTCAGTTTCAGTATTGAGTTGTAAATCACTACAGCTGCAGCACTAGACTCATGTGAATCCTGCCTGACACAGGACACTCAGATACGGCTCATCTTCAGGAGAGAAACATCAGCACTCAGAGCTCTTGTGGAACGAGACCTCATGAGGAGCTCCATCATGTGTTTGTCACAGGTCGGGATGGGCCAAGCCGGACTGCGCCCACCCCTGAACCAGGACCACCCTGAGGAGCGTGTCAGAGACGAGACGGAAACAGAATTCAAGGGAATCACAGTTCTTTTTATTAAAGTTAAAAGTAATTTGAATAACCTAAGCTAAAATCTTCCTTTCCTCTTCTCCCCCGGAATCGAGGCAATGCAGCAGTCTCCGGGGCCCACTCCCACGCCGATACAAGGTTCGCAATGGCCTGAGATGGATCGATGGATTTCCACGGGTGTGTATGCGGTCGGGGCTGTTCCTCTTCCCGCACTGATGCGGGGTCCGCAGGGACCTACGACAGACAGGTGAGTTTCCACAGGTGAGCAGACGGTCGGGCTGTTCCTCTTCCCACACTGATGCAGGGTTCACAGGGACCGACGACAGACAGGTGAGTTTCCACAGGTGAGTAGACGGTCGGGCTGTTCCTCTTCCCACACTGATGCAGGGTTCACAGGGACCGACGACAGACAGGTGAGTTTCCACAGGTGAGTAGACAGTTGGAACTCTAGGGCTACAGCAGACTCGAGTCAACAGGCTGAACGGAGCTTCTCTAGGGCAGACAGTTAGAACAGACAGAGTCAGCTTCAACAGCAGTATATAGGCCTCACGTGTGTTGCCGGGGACAGGTGACTCCACACCATGCAGATGGGCCGGGGGCTATAGCAGACTCAAAGTGCAGGCCGAGCGGAGCTTCTCCTGGACAGACAGAATCAACTTCAACAGCAATATACCACTCTCACGTGTGTTGCGGGGGACCGCTAACTTCGCACCATGCAGATGGACTTGGGATTGTAACAGACTCAAAGTCGCAGCTGAGCAGGGCTGCTCTAAGACAGACAAAATCAACTTCACCACAGTATACAGTTCTTACGTGTGTTGCAGGGGACAGATAACTTCACACCATGCAGATGGACCGGGGGCTATAGCAGATTCAAGTCGCAGGCTGAGTGGAGCTTCTCTAGAACAGACAGAATCAACTTCAACAGCGGTATACAATTCTCACGTGTGTTGCAGGGGACAGATGACTTCACACCATGCAGAATGAACTTGGGGTTGTAGCAGACTCAAGTCGCAAGCTGAGGTGAACTTCTCTAGGACAGACAGAATCAACTTCAACAGCAGTATACAGTTCTCACGTGTGTTGCAGGGGACAGATAACTTCACACCATGCAGATGGACTTGGGGTTGTAGCAGACTCAAGTCGCAGGCTGAGGTGAACTTCTCTAGGACAGACAGAATCAACTTCAACAGCAGTATACAGTTCTCACGTGTGTTGCAGGGGACAGATAACTTCACACCATGCAGATGGACTTGGGGTTGTAGCAGGTTCAAGTCGCGGGCTGAGTGGAGCTTCTCTAGAACAGACAGAATCAACTTCAACAGCAGTATACAATTCTCACATGTGTTGCAGGGGACAGATGACTTCGCACCATGCAGAATGGACTTGGGGTTGTAGCAGACTCCAGTCGCAGGCGGAGGTGAGCTTCTCTAGGACAGACAGAATCAACTTCAACAGCAGTATACAGTTCTCACGTGTGTTGCAGGGGACAGATAACTTCACACCGTACAGGTGGGCTTAGGGCTGCAGCAGACTCAAAGTCAACAGGCTGAGCGGAGCTCCTGCTAAGACAGACAAAATCACGATTGCAGATAGAGTGTGCAGTCTCACGTGTGTTGCAAGGGGGCAAACCTTCTCACCATACAGGTGGGTTGACAGGCAAGTAGCGAACTTAAGTCAACAGGCTGGACAGAGCTTCTTCTAAAACAGTCAGAATCACTACTTCAAAACAGAGAGGTTAGTTTGACTCACAGATGCTATTCCTTCTAGTCCTCAACAGATGGGACCGATCGAATTATTAAGCTCCAATTACTGACAGTAGACCAGCATGGCACATGGGGAGTGCACGGCAAAAGAGAATAAATCTTCCACACACACACGGCAATTTCACTCCAAACATGCAACGTGAGGGGGGAAACGTCAATTTAAGCACTGCAATCCACTTCAATAAGTGCAGATAAGGCCAGCACTCACCCAGGGGTCTCCGTGCCACAAACAACGAGCTCCAATGTTGGGAAGAAGATGTTTCAGGGTTTTCCTCCACAGACATAGACGGATTCACATCACCGTTCCAACACGGGGGAAGAGGGCAAGAGATCGAACATGAATCAGTATAATTCACTCAGTGACGTTTAGGTAGCACAATCAAAGCACTCCAATCCACCTCAAATTCAGTGTTGAAACATGCAGGTACGAGATACGATGGTCGATTACTTATCTCTCTCCCTTCCAGGCAAACGGTGTATTTTCACAACTCTTCCACACTCCTCAAGTCCCCTCCAGCAGCACTTCCCTTTGCACCCCGCAATTCCTCTCTGCAACACTCAAATAGAACGACTTCTCACGGGAGAGAACCACCCCACAGTCTCTCTTCACTGGCTTTTTATATCCTTCTCAATGCCCACATGGCTTTGTCATGGCTCCAAATTAATTGCTCACACCTGGTGTCAATTTCCTCATCCCGGTTGGCAGGGCAACAGATATACACTTACACGGGGGGTAGTGTTTCCTTATTATTGTACCGGAGGGGACACAATTGCGGCGAACTTTAGTTCCGCCCTCATTTGTCACACCGTGACATGTTACTCTGCAGACGTACAGCTCTCCCGCTTCCCAGTGTGCTTTGCTGAGGGTCAGGACGCTACTGCGGCTGTAGCGGCCGTCCTGCTGGCTCTCTGCGCTGGTCAGAACCCCCTCGGTGACCTCTGACCCGTCCAGTGTCCAGCTCACCAGCGCCCCCTGTGGAGAGTAAGAGCTGAGCAGGCAGAGCAGTGCGGCTGAGTCTCCAGAGATCTGCAGAGAAGAGGGCGGCAGCAGAGACACTGAGGGCTTCACTGTGGGACCAGCTGCAGGAGACAAACACAACACATTCACACACACACACACAACACTTTGTTTAAAGCTTTCATACATATTGCATTATAAAAGTAGTTTAATGCATTAATTATGCACTGCTATATACATTAAAGTATGATCTAATCAATAAGTGTAACAGCAGTTATAACACATATTATCTATTATCAGGCCGATCTGACTGCTTTAATTCCAGCAATTATTCACTCTGAACATAAATATCTTACATTTTGAGATATTCACCTGAACTGAAAATGTAACTCAATTTCAAACAGAGTTAAAACACAATTGAATCATACAGAATGAACAAAACACTGAATTATAAGCACAACATGAGCAAAAGAGATTCAGTATCATTGACTGAACTACAGAAAGCAGCAACATTTACATTCTGATGTCAAATCTCTTTTTTCATTTATGATTTCTACAATAAAAGATGAACTAAATATGAACTCAGTGTAGAAATAAATGAAGGAAAAACAAACCTGTAATAAACTGAATAAACTCATAGTGAGACACAGTGTGGAAATATGTTTAGATTTTTATTTCATTTATATATATTTTTTTTTTTTTTGTTGTTGAAAGGAATAATGCTATTCTTATAATAATATCATAGTTTTAGATTCAATAATTATACAAAAATATCAGTAACACTTTATTTAAAGCCTTTATACATATTGCATTATAAAACGTATTTTTAATGCATTAATTATATATTGTTTTACACATTATAATGCATGTATAATCTCATCAATAATTGTAACCAAGGTTTTAACACATTATAATATTATCTATTCATTGTTACACCTCCAAAAAATTATAATACACTAAAACTCATGACAAACAACCAATTCTAGATGTAACAAGGAATGTGCAAATATTATAAAACATTTTAACTTTGATTACAGTTATTTATGAAAACATATATGACATTATAACATACGCTATTGATACCTTTATAATGCATTATACATAAAGGCTTCAAGTAAAGTATCACCACAATATCTAATAATCATTATTATTAATAAATGTTGTTGTTTTTTCAACTGTAAAACACTTTCTGAAATTAAAATTATATTTTTATTTAATATGTAATTAAATAGACTTACATTTGATCACCAGTTTAGTTCCTCCACCGAATGTCCACCACAGTGATACAATCTAATGAAACGCTCGTACAAAAACCTCTATTCCACTCGAGTGAACACACACTCCAGCAGAGAGAGAGAAACAACACTTCAACACACTGATATTAGAAGATCCTCAGCTCTTCTCAACACTCACTCATTCAGATTTGACTAAATGCTTTCTGATATAACACTGTTTAAAGAAATATATTTGATGAGCTGTGACCTCTGAGGTGACCTTTGACCTCTTTGATCATGGATGATGTTGTGGAGTTTCTCATAATGATGCTTCTGTTCTTCATATGCAGATCAATCATCATGATTCACAGAAAAACCTGCAGCTTCAAATAAATGAATCAATAATTCTGAACATTTCAGATGCACATTGTTTAATATATAATGACCTGATTATGAGTCCTGATGAACTTCATGCATGTGGAAAATGTGGGAAAAATAGACCATAATGGACTTTTTTATTATGACTCTAAATATAGTAAAACTGATTTATTTAGTTCTTGATTTCTCATTGTTAACATGCTTGTAAAGGTGTAGCACAGAACTGTACTCAGAGAAACTGCTGCGTATGACATATGTTTAAAATGATCTTCATTCATGATTCTCCAGACAAAACCTAGTGTCTTATCAGCCTGACAAACATAAACTATTAATAAATATGTGCAATTAATCACTAAATGGTTGAATAACATTATTCTGAAAGTAAAATCTTCTATGTAGAGTTTATGAGTTTGTTATCAGCACAAGCTGTTGTAAATCCTGCCCACTTCTTTGCATTGTCAGCACATGCTTCAGTGCTCTGAGAGTGTTTATAGTGCTGTGAGTTTAACACTTCATGACTGAGAGCAGAACACAATCTTCATCATCACACAAGACTAAACTACAGCAATGAACACAATCAACATCTTCATCTGGACTCTGACTCTCTGCATTCAGGGTAAATATCTTGTATAAAAATTTTGCAAAATAAACAATCACATCTCATTTACAATCATATTAATGACTAAACTGTCTAATTTCAGAGATCTGGGGACAAGTGACAGTGACTCAGAATCCAGCAATAAAACCCATCAAACAAGGAGAAACTGTTACGATCAGCTGTAAAACCAGTCCGCCGCTTACTGGCTGTAGTAACTGTGTGTCTTGGTATCAGCAGAAACCTGGAGAAGCTCCTAAACTCCTGATTTATTACATAAGAAGCCTTTATACTGGAACTCCATCTAGATTCAGTGGCGGTGGATCTGACTATGGCAGTGATTTTACTCTGACCATCAGTGGAGTCCAGACTGAAGATACAGGAGATTATTACTGTCAGAGTAGACACACCATCAACAGTCAGTATGTGTTCACACAGTGATAAAGAGTCATACAAAAACCTCTGTCAGTCAGACGTCACAGTGACTGCACTGATACAGCTGAGAGAAACTGCAGCTGCTGATGGAGGATCACAAACTACACAATATCAAACCTTCCACAGACCTAATTATATGAATTAATTATTATGATGTAAGAAAACATGTAACATACAATCTAATATTACTAAACTGGACTAAAATGTGTTGAAAATGTGGTAACACTTCAGAATACTGTTTCTTACTTCATAACTAATAAGGAATTACTGAAGAACTAATGAATAATTCTTCATTAACTTCATTAACTACTTCACTACTGTTCTTCACTACACTAAGGAAGATGTGTTAACTAATCTGTATGTAATAGAATTGTATGGTTGTGTTAAGTATCAGTTAGTTAATCAATAACTAATGAATTGCCATACCTCCTGAAGAACTACTATTAATTATCTACTAATTAACCCTCTGAGGTCGAAAAACGCGCCCCCGCGTTTTGCTGGACTTTTTTTACATTGTAGCACTTTAAACTTAAATTACTCCGTCATTTATGGTCATACAGAAAAAATAAATATAAAAAAATAATCTGTGATATTTCTACTTTTGTATGTGTCCACTTACAATCAAATCAAAACATTGTACTTTTGAAAAATAAAGAAAATAAACAGGGTGTGCGTTCTGCCTCTCCGTCGCGTGAACTTTTTTTTCTTGAGCACGTCTATAAACTGAAACAAAACTCAGCGAATACTTGTCACACATTTATGAGCCATATACCTTTATAAACATTTAAGTGTGTACTTTTAAATTATCGGATTCAAACTGAAAACAAATATTTTCTGTTTAAGTAATTTGTATAAAACCAACAAGATGTCCAGCTTCTCAAACGCTTGCTCATTACAGTTAATTTGGCCACGCCTACTCGCGCAAAAGATATTCACATGCAAATCTCCACATGGAACGCGAACGCGCTCATTACCTCAGAAACAAAACACTTCATCAGTCTCTGCTTTTCGTCGAGTTTGAAAGACGTGAGTTTACATTGGATTTACCCCAGAAGAAGAACGCGATTTGAAGACAAGAAAGATAAGGTAAGAAATTCTTACATATTAGTTTGTTATTGTTGCATAAATTTCACATTGCAGTTGAACTGTTGCTAGATATATGGTGAATATTATAATATTTAGACCCGTGTTTACTGTTACTGTGTTTGTGGATATCTGCTCAAACGTAGATATGTATATGGTAGGCCTAACCATAATGTTTTATATTTGAGCGCGATCGCGTTTGAATGTATCATATCTTTGATCGCGATCGTGTTTGAATGCATCATATTTTGGAAAAGCAAAACGCTCCAAACGGCTTCATGTTTTTACTGTTATCTAGTTTCATATCATCATAACGAATGGAAACATTTGAAGTAACATGATCATCAATATATTTTTCTCTAGCTTAGTTGTTACTGAAATCTTTTTGAAAATGTATATAGGCTGCTATATTGTTATTATTTTATGCAGCACTGCGCATAGCCTATACCTACAAGGCACAACAAACCTGTGTTCATTATATAATATATTGTTGGAAACATTTGTGTGAGTGTGTGTGTGTATTCTGTGAATTTTAAAAAGCAATTTTAACCAGAAAAATCAAAAATGTATTCCCCAAATCGTGCAGGCCTTTCTCTTGATATCAGTATGTTCACTTTTTTTATTTTTTATTTTTTTCAGGGCCCAGATGCCACTGAGTCCTGCTGACTTCAACATTCACAGTACATGTCTCTGTACATGAACATGGTAAAATGAAAATCAAACACCTTGGAAATGAAAGGTATGTACAATGTTTTTAGGAATGGCACAAAGGTCTCTTTCTTTGGATCATTGTTATCAATAAGTGTTTTTTTGTTGTGTATCTTTGGATTATGTTGTAAATAAATCCAAACAATTTTAAAAGACATTCTTTTTTTTTAATCTCCTCATTCTTTGTGCAAGGTTGGTCAGATTATTTCTTCACAAGACTTTTGAAAATTGTATGACGTAGCCTAGAATATTTGCTCTAAAACTATGTGAAAATCACCTTGACTGCTCATTCAGAGAAGACAATATATTGATTTAAAATTTTTACGACGTGTTTTGTGTGAAAAAGCAATATGCGAAGGGGCGGATCATCTCATTAATATGCAAGCTTTCCACACCTGAGAAAGACAAAGACACGCCCTAATGGCCCTATTAGGAGCTTATCAGGGCCCATCATTCTTTTTCCATTAAAAATATAAATCAATTAAAAATACAATTCGGCCAGTGAAAGATTGAGAAAAACTTTGATTATCTAAACAAACTAAATTTGATTTATGTATTCAAAAACAAGGCAAGGATAGGCAACTACTTGATTTTTATTAATGTAATGTGTCTTGTACCGTTAAACGTTATCACGTGGATGAATAATCATATGCAAATGATATGCAGATGAGGATCTGCATAGTAAAACTAGGCGTTGTAAGCTCCATATATGGTTATTTCGGGGAGGAGACGCATGTGCGCACAATCTTCCGCTGACTGGGATTTATAAAGTGAATTCTGCGCAGGTTCTGGCGTATGAACGGCTTTATAAATCTGAATATTTTTTTGCGTACGCCATTTTTGGCTTTCTGGCGCACATACACTTTTAGTAAGGTTCCTACGCACAGTTTTATAAATGAGACCCCGGACCTCTTGGAACTTTAATTGAATACATAGCGTTGGTAAAGCATACTGAAATTACATCCCTACAAATGTATTACTGAAAATAAATGTATCGAATTTAAGCAAAGTAGCCTAAATGTTAAGACTGTAAGCCCTTTGCTTTTTTTAACTCAAACATTAACACTGAAATAAATTAAACTAAATTATTGTAAATTTTTTGGCACACCACGACGAGTGGCGCTATGCATTGTTCTAAAGCCAGGTTTTATTCTGGCATGTTGAATTAGTGTTCGACAAACGCGGCGGCGCGTTCATTTGAATGAAGAGCGCTTCTCGCTCGTGTGAGCGAACACAAACTGGAACGTTAGGCCATGTCTCAACGAGTGAATCGTGGCCGAGTGGTTGAACTTACGTTATGATCATTTAGATGACACGGGTTCGAATCCCGAACTACCTTGGATTACTGGTATTTTTATATTAGCCTATTAATGCATTTTATAGTCTATTGTTGATGCAGAGAGATTTGTCTAGTTCTAAAACAGTTTTTTGCTTATAGCCTATTTACAAAAAAAAATCACCATGCATTTCCATTTTACACTAAGGAACAAATATTATACAATGACTTTACTTCTGTAGCCTATAATAATTCCAATCGTAATTTCAAAAGCAGTTCTGTTAAAAAAAATTATATATATATATATATATATGTGTGTGTGTGTGTGTGTGTATATATATATATATATGACGTTTAAAAGACAAACAATAAAATCAGAGCCAGTATTCTGTTGCGTTCATGGTTCCAGTGGCAGTAATCAGGGGCGTCATGCAAGCCCAAATTCTGGGGGGGCACAATCTGAGACGTTGCAATTGTTTTCTGACGGGTGATATGGATCATGTTAGGAGGGGTCAGGGGGTTTCTCCCCCTGAAAATTTTTAAATTCTGGCTGCTAAACATACCATTTCAATGCAGTTTGGGAGGGACAGAAATACCTTAACGGAGCTAGCAGCAACCCTCCTCTATCTGAGGACTAAGTTAAAGTATCTATTTTGTAAGTTTATGTAAAAGACAGGTTGATGAAAGAACTGTAAGCTCAAATTCAAAAGCTTTTGAAGTCTACTTCATTAAAGCATGTCTACACACACACTTACTGTACACTTAGGCCTACTACACATGATTTTAAAAACAGTACCATTGCAGTTTTTATGTTATGATTTTAAATTGGTATGTGACCTAAGAACGATCTTACATTAAAGGTACATAAAGGTGCTGAGGTCTGACTTTGTGGTGCTCTGAGACTTTGACACAAGACAAAACAGAACAGATGTTTCAAAACCGATCAGATAACGTTACTATGGCTTTGTATGGCAGTAACGTTAGCCAACTAGTTTACGGTTAGACTAGGCTAGCTATCGATAACGTTACACTGACACAACTTAAGTTAATGCTCTGAATTCGCAGCTAATATCAAATCCATAACTTTTTGATCAAGTTAAAATTTCGAGGTCAACCACAAATAATCCCACTACCTTTTAATATCATCAGATAACTAATTCAATGCTGATTTGTTGCTTTGCCCACTTACCACTTCAAGACCATCTGTAAAACATTGCTCAACGTGCGAGTCTGCGAGACGAGTGAGTTTCTTGAACATACACAGCAAAGATTCTAGAGCGCTACGCGCGTACACAGACACCATATTAGGAAAAAGGGCTAATGCTGACCGATTTATTACACATCCAGAAGAATACATTTGAGTCGTTATAGGCTCTGGTATATTATGGAGCATAATAGGAATAATTATCAGGGAGGAAAAATCTGAGGGGGCACGTGCCCCCTCACTTTGAATGGGCATGACGCCACTGGCAGTAATGCATCCACGACTTTTCAAAATGTCACAAAGCGTTTTGAGATTGTTTTGAATGAAATATTGAAGTTTATAATTAAGTGTTTTGGCACACCACGACGAGTGGCAAACTCTTTGTTTTGTTTTGCAAACTCAGCTAGCCTGTGGGGGGTTTGGAGAAGGCAATAGTTGCTTTATCGTGGGGGTGTAGGACAGAGGTGTTAATGTTCCGTCTTTCATATGGAGAGTGTCGGAGCCAGCCTGATGAGCAGGCAAAGGCTAAATTCTTTTAAGGATTAATCTCCAAATCTCCAAAAGTCCATAGCCTATGTACAGTAGGCCCTATATCTTATTAAATTATATATTGTAGTTTTATTGATTGTATTTAAAGGTTTTCCACACACAATTTCAATTTAGCAGATACAGAGCTCTTTAATTCGCGACCCACCTCGTTTTATTGTAAGGTGAATTCAGCAAGGCATGTTGTATCTTTGAAGGAACAAAAGCTATTTGTTACAGTTTTTTCTTTCGTGATTTGTGTGGATGACACACAGCAACATATACAGTATTATCAGCTGTATGGTGTTTTTTTACGCTGAAATGCTTAATTTCGAGAAAGACCCGGCGCGCGCAGTGAGGGAGACCAAACTTACTAAAAAAAATATCCAGCGCGAGAGAGGCAAAGAAAAACGCCTGTTCTCAATTTATGTTGTTTTGAACTTTTTTCGTTTTGTACCGTTTTAATTTTTTTAATTTAGATGCAATTTCTTTGACAATAGAAATGTAAAATGTTGCAAGAATAAGATTCTGTGTTTCTTATTTTGCATCACAAAGGGAATAAACTCTTATCGATGCAACCCTGTTTTAAATAAATAAACTGTCCCGACACTTTATTCATACTTAGAAATGTGCGATGGGTTTTCAAACTTAATTAATTTTCTTTTTCTTTTACATTTTCATTGTTTATTTTTTAATTGAAAGCAATACTGTATTGAAAGTATTTTTCTGATTTGTTCGATCTGTTTTGAAAAATGTCTTCCGTTGCTATGGCCGGGTATCACTGTCAGTCATCTCAATCTCGTGAATGATTCACACACACCAACACATTCTCACTCCCAACTCGTCACATATGGACGCTTGGCCAGGACCCCCTGGCGTCACTTTTCAACTAGTCAGGGGGCCAAAACTGATATAAAAACTTTGTTGGACACTTTTTGGTACAAGTATACAACCTATCCAGTATTAATATTTAACCCCTCAACATGTGTTCTAGCCAGGTTGTCAGCTTAGAAAATGTTTTTTTGTCCATTTTAACACTATATTCTTAAAAGTGGTAAAAGTGGATTTTTTTTCCCAAAGTGCTTCCATTTTCTTCCATGTTACCTATTGTTATTTTGGGCAAATGTGCAATATAATCCAACTTATGTGCAAGCATGATCATTAAAAAATGATAATCAATAAATACCACAAGAGAATAACACCACAAGGGGCACTGTTGTGTCAGCACAGCTGTGATTTGGCAGCAGATTGAGGCAGCAGATCCAGAGAAGATGATCACAGCAGGTGTCAACAGTACAGTCTGAACAAAACTTTATAAAGGAGTGAATCACACAATCACACAACAGATTAACTTGATCTATTTGTCTACACAAACATTTACCTCAAGATTCTACCATCAAATGTTGCCAGAAACAGGTAAGCTAAACTGTTTTCCAACTAGCTATATACTTACCAGACATACACTCACCTAAAGGATTATTAGGAACACCATACTAATACTGTGGTTGACCCCCTTTCGCCTTCAGAACTGCCTTAATTCTACGTGGCATTGATTCAACAAGGTGCTGAAAGCATTCTTTAGAAATGTTGGCCCATATTGATAGGATAGCATCTTGCAGTTGATGGAGATTTGTGGGATGCACATCCAGGGCACGAAGTTCCCATTCCACCACATCCCAAAGATGCTCTATTGGGTTGAGATCTGGTGACTGTGGGGGCCATTTTAGTACAGTGAACTCATTGTCATGTTCAAGAAACCAATTTGAAATGATTCGAGCTTTGTGACATGGTGCATTATCCTGCTGGAAGTAGCCATCAGAGGATGGGTACATGGTGGTCATAAAGGGATGGACATGGTCAGAAACAATGCTCAGGTAGGCCGTGGCATTTAAACGATGCCCATTTGGCACTAAGGGGCCTAAAGTGTGCCAAGAAAACACCCCCCATACCATTACACCACCACCAGCAGCCTGCACAGTGGTAACAAGGCATGATGGATCCATGTTCTCATTCTGTTTACGCCAAATTCTGACTCTACCATCTGAATGTCTCAACAGAAATCGAGACTCATCAGACCAGGCAACATTTTTCCAGTCTTCAACTGTCCAATTTTGGTGAGCTTGTGCAAATTGTAGCCTCTTTTTCCTATTTGTAGTGGAGATGAGTGGTACCCGGTGGGGTCTTCTGCTGTTGTAGCCCATCCGCCTCAAGGTTGTGCGTGTTGTGGCTTCACAAATGCTTTGCTGCATACCTCGGTTGTAACGAGTGGTTATTTCAGTCAAAGTTGCTCTTCTATCAGCTTGAATCAGTCGGCCCATTCTCCTCTGACCTCTAGCATCAACAAGGCATTTTCTCCCACAGGACTGCCGCATACTGGATGTTTTTCCCTTTTCACACCATTCTTTGTAAACCCTAGAAATGGTTGTGCGTGAAAAACCCAGTAACTGGTTGTGAAATACTCAGACCGGCCCGTCTGGCACCAACAACCATGCCACGCTCAAAATTGCTTAAATCACCTTTCTTTCCCATTATGACATTCAGTTTGGAGTTCAGGAGATTGTCTTGACCAGGACCACACCCCTAAATGCATTGAAGCAACTGCCATGTGATTGGTTGATTAGATAATTGCATTAATGAGAAATTGAACAGGTGTTCCTAATAATCCTTTAGGTGAGTGTATAGCTAGGCTAATTTACTTTCATAATTACTAGCTTACTTACTAATAGGTAAATTAAGTTTTGTGCAGATGTGTAATGGAAATATTATGTTTTTAATTTATTTGCTGCACAGCAGCCTATTTTACAGTCTGCTATAGCTAAAAGTGTTAATAAGTTTGTTAGATAGCAAAGCCCTCAACTTATGTCAGAGGACATTGTAGTGATCCACTCAGAAACCAATCAGACTAGTGTAGTGAAAAATTTCTTTGCCTTCAGATGAGATAACATGGATCCAGAGCGAGCTGTAAGCCTAGTGTCCAAAGAAAAACAAATAGGAAGAGATATTGATTGGGAAAAATGTTTCATTTGTCAAGACAAATATGGAAAATACAGCCAAGATAAAGCCCTTTGATTGAAGTGATTTTTCAGGAAGTGGTGTCTTTGTGCTCTTTCTGGAGATTATTGTAGTATAATATTGTGCAATATTTTTGCAATATAATAGACACACCATTATTTGCATTGCGCTTAGCTTGACCTTGCTTATTCAATCCATTCAGTCTCAAAGGGATGAGACTGCCAACCTGAGAGCCACTGCTTTGATGGGGAAAAACATACCTTTGCCATACGACTATTACATAGTTATTACTACTAACTAGTTACTAACCCCTAACCCTAAAGAAGTGAGAGAGCAGTTTTGTTAGGATGGAATTAATAACTATAGTGATATGCAGGGGTTAAATTGGGATTTATTATGTGGGGGGGCTCTCCCTAGGGGGGTCCGGTGGTATGCCCCCCCGTAAATTTTTTTTGAAAAATAAACTATTAAATGGCATTTTCTGGAGAGTTTTGTGCAAAGAAATGGAGAAATTGAGTCTTACATGATATGTGAAAAACTGCAAGGTTAAGAGCATATTTGCATTGTTGTAGTATCAACAGGTATTAGGACATTTAGCATTTACATTACTGTTAATCAGCAGTGGTGGAATGTAACGAAGTACAAATACTTCGTTTCTGTAGGCTTTACTTAAGTAGAATCAATAGTGCATACGTTTGACTTTTACTTCGTTACATTTTGCAGCAATTATTATACTTTCTACTCCACTACATTTCTACAACGTTTCGTTACATTTTCTGATCAGTTTTCCCCCTGCCAAAACAGGGATTGAAAAAAATGTCCTGTTTTCGGTGCTGATGCGGTGGTGACGCGTTCATGTAGCCTAAGGGTGGCGCTGCCAATAAAGCACCTAAAAGCTGTCACAAAGAACCATCAAAAGTAATGATTATGAATATGTAAAATATAGCAAGGAGACATTTTAATTGTTTATTAATAAACAAGTGTTTTCTGTGTCAGTGCCCTGCATAGATGAAGTTGACGATGCAATCTTCGCAGTAGTAAACTCGCCAGAGAGAAATGCACATTTCATACGGATTAGGCTACACAAGCAGCGGTCTGTTTTCTTTCGTTTTGAAAAGAAGACCTTCCAAGCTTTCTATAGATATATTTATCAGGTCTGTCAGGCAAGTAGGCTCCCTTATACGCTGAGTTTCGGTTCATTTATGAGACGAGAGTCCAGTTCACTCGCCGGCGCGTCCGTGTCGTGATTAGCCTATCTATTGTCTATATACTATATTTAGCCTACTTCTTATTTTTGAAATGAAACATTGATTAAAATTAAGATACAATTAATACAAAACGAAATTAATTTTAAAGAAAGGCTTTGTGCTTTCTGTTTGAGGTCTCAGTGAAAGTTTTAAACAGTCTTTTAGTGCCACATTCAGAGCGGTCCCGTCCGTAACATGTTTTTTTCCTCATAAATGCGAACATGAAAAATAAAATAAAATGAATATGTTATGTTCTGTGGAGAGCCAACCCTTCTTCATCCGGTGGGTAGTACTTTGGTTTGCAGTGTAATTCACAGAATTACAAAAAAATATTTTGCCACCTAAAAGTTAAAGATTTTTTGTGTCACGTCCACGGCATGTGTAGCCTATTTCCCACATATTAAATATAAAACGCTTGATTACACATTGTATTACCTTGTTATGATATAGTGACCCATACAATGTGGCAAACATTTTTTCCTTACCTTGTTATTCAAGGCCAGGGCACTTTTTGTACAACCAACGTTGTGCTGAACTTGACAAAACTGATCTGTTGCTGCAGCGGCGGCCAGCAGCTCGGGTTTTTTTTTTTTTTTTTTTCAAGGCAGTAGAAGGTTCTGGAACTTTTGCGCGCTTCCACATCCCGCGCAACTACGGATCTCCCAGGAACATTCATTATTGCTGCGTACATTTATCCGTGTCGGAGTTCTGAGCCTACCTAGATGCGCATGGCATGCGCGAGCGGTGCGCGATCATGGTCGACTGACAACGAGATTAAGCAGCTGAACAAGAGTACGGGCACGGCCGTGTTCCGATTGTTCTCATCTCAGCTCCGCCGAGACAAAATAGACATGCCATTTCAAAATCTTTCATTTATAATCAGAAATATGTTTTCAAAAGCATCACTTTTATCAAATTTTATGTGACATAATTTCCTATAGGCAACTGACTGCAAACGAGCAGGCTTATGTGCCGGGGCTGAGCCCCGGAGAGCCCCGGCCCAATTTAACCACTGGTGATATGTGAATTAAATATAATTTGTGTTACAACCTGGTACGCTAATTAAGTCAAATAGCACCATAGACCATCATCTACAGTTCTAAATTTCCGCCTTGACATTAAAGTATTATAACTTGTGCAGCATTGCACTGTCTCTCCCTACAAGCTTTAAACTTGGCTTGACTCATTCCCATAGATATGGGTACTGATTGATAGAGGTTTTGGGATACTAGGTTATGTTTCCAAGCTGATATTCACTTTGAAAACTGGTTCTCTTTAGGCGGAGATAGTTTTTTTCATGTTCTAGGTCTGTTGTCTCTTACACTGTACAATAAATGTTCATTCTGACACTTCAGCAGACATCCCATGAGTGTTGGCTTTCATTTGATACCATTTTTATGAATATGGTCCTTGTGGTTGTGGAGATATTCAACATTTACTGTTGGCATGTTGTGTTGAGCAGGAAACCAAAAAATTGGCCTGAAATTGCTTGTACAAGTCACACAAAAAAAAATTCAGCTTGACAACCACCCCAATATCTTACCTATGGGTGTCTTCTAACTAAAAAAATAGGGTGACAGCTTGTACCAAAACATGTCCGCAAAAGTCTTAACGGAAGCCCTTTTCAGAATTGGCCCCCTGACTACACGGAAGTGAGTTAAACTGCAATTCATTAACTGGCCGCTTGGGCTGGCTGCAGAAGTGAGTCAAATCTGTATCTCCCCCATGTTAAAATGACCAACTTTACAGCAGAAAAAACATGTTTACAGCCTGGATCTCTATGTGGCTTTGGTCTATACAGCTAATTTTGCCCTTCATAACAACTGTGAGGAGGGTGAATTGTTTTATAACTCATCCGTTCAGTTGATTAATATTTAAATTTCTGCATTTAAGGGTGTGGCCACTTGAGTGACAGGTGGGTTGTCGCTGATGTCAATGCTAGCCGTTTGTCTGCTGTTACTAGCCAGCAAATGTTGCTGCTGAACTTGCTTTCGCTGCAGTGTTTGTGCTTTTTTTTCGGGATTATTTCATACAATTTAATACACCCATTACTTGGGTACAAAGCCCACGGCTTAGGATTCCGTCGTTGTCGTCGAGTATCTGCTATCGTTCGAGAGAACAACCAGCGCTGTATTTCAGTTGTTTTCCCCTGTGAACATGCACTAATGGATGTCTTACAATTTCGTTGCTTTTTGGAGTTTTCAAATTTAAAAACGTCAATAAAGGCTCGTTCATTCTGCTTTCACGGAACAGATGGATTATAATATTATGTACCGTCAGATGAAATCCTGAAGGTGTCGTCGCTTTCTCCGTTCATGCAATAAATGCACATCCATGAATGAGCGCGGATTTTCTAGCGCATTTACTTGAACAACTTCATAGGCAATATATCTATGGTTTAACCCATTTGAGAGGCGGCCAAAATCAGAATTTAAAATGGACTGAATAAGCTCTCGACGAACTTGACGAGCGATGCCGCGCTGACGGACCATAGACTATATAAAAAAGAGTGACTGACATGTATGCACATAAATCACTGTCTCACACACACTCTCAGAGTAATATTAAGTTACTGCATAATACATTTTCAACTAGCAGAATAGTACAGAATCACGATACACCGTCTCACTTGTAGCCATGTCTTTTAACTATTATAATATTTCAAAAGGCAAAAACAGGAACTTTTAATTGGCTTTACATCATCAAGTGTCACTTTAGCGTGAGGCCCTGTGCAGTCGCAGCATTACCCAGAGCCTTTAACAGCCTGAGCTAACTCGATCACGTCGAGCTATTTGGGCGTGATTTCTCAGCCTCTTTGCCCATTTTCTGTTATCCGGGAGTGACGCAAGGCCAAGATGGCGACGGCCGGCTCCGCCCACTTTAGGCTTCAAAAATGCTCTTCAGAAACCTACGGGTGACGTCACGGACACTGCGTCCATATTTTTTTACAGTCTATGGTAATTACTCACCCTCATGTTGCTCCAACCCCGTAAGACTTTCGTTCATCTTCGGAACACAAATTAAGATATTTTTGATGAAATCTGAGAGCTGTCTCACTCCTCCATAGGCTTCTAAGGGATTGAAACTTGCTGGCCCAGAAAAGTTATTAAAGTTATCGTTAATATAGTCCAAGTGACTACAGTGGCTCAACCTTAAGTTTATAAGGCGACGAGAATACTTTTTGTGCGCAAAAACAAACAAAAATAGAGTGAGGTCGTATGAATTCGTACGAATTAGCCACCTCGTAGAATTTGTACGTATTCCCGTGAGATCGGGTTGGTTTTAGCGCAGCGCTTCTGTGTTGTATGTCACACATATCATACACATGACAAGCGTCGGCCAATAGTGAGCGTACGTGGTGACGTGCAACACAGAAGTGCTGCGCTAAAACACTACGTGAACTCACTCGAGGCCCAGAGAGAAGGAAATGAATAACTTCACAAAATACATCAAGGTTATTAGCTTGATGTAATCCAAATCTGTAGAATGCATACGTTGTTTGCAAGAAACGGATCCAAATTCAGCCCTTTATCCAGCGATTTTCATCTCTATTCTCAGCAGTGACCATAAACGTCAAATCCCGCGCTCGTGATGAATTCAAAAATTGCGCCCTCAAGAAGCTTTACGACATGTTTTACGGCAGTGATATAAAATGCTCATTGGCTCTCTCCCCTGCTTCGTCACAGATTGTGACATGCCGTGTTTCAGTCGGTGAACTCAGGGGGCCAATGTTTCGATAAACACTGAAGTTTCCCCGGGCGCCGCCATTGATTAGCAGACCATCACCTGCTGTCAGCATTCCATCGACTCCCATTCATTTTGGCGTCACTTTGACAGCGAATAACTTTACATCTGAGGTGTTTAAAGACTCCATTTGTCCATTATTTATTTCTAAAGAAACACGAAAATGTATAAAAGGCTCCATTACCTTGTATCTTACGTTATGGCCCCATAAAAATAGGCTAACGATTGCGTCATAACCTGCGACTCTCTGTCGCACAGTAGAGAGATTACCGTATGGACAGGAGGAGAAGCTCGCGGGCAATCGGGGGGACGTGGAGGCAAAATGACAAAATAATTAATCAGAATACTTAGCAAGAGTTTCTCCCGCTCCAGCTCATGGACAGCTCCTACTCACGCTCTCCGTCTCTGCAAGATTCGGAAGGGAATGATTCAGATTTCTCTTGGCACAGCTACTAGAAGACAGACACATCTACGTCGTCAAGCTCAGTTTGAGTCTGCGCAGTCGCTCAGCCATCAAGAAGTGAGTGTTTCTAATTTACTTCACTTTTCTCTGTTGAATCCAGTGGGGTCGCTGTGTTCACTTCTTTTACTGTCTATGGGTGAACTACATTTGAAATAGAGAAGCACGTGCGCCTTCACAGAGCAAAACCGGATTAACATTTTCATGGATTAATAACTTAAAGGGGTGGTTGATTGCTATTTCACTTTTTTCATTTTAAATACTGTGTAATGTTGCTGTTGGTGCATGAACAGTATCTGCAAAGTTGCTGCGCTGAAAGTTCAACGTAAGCGGAGATATCGTCTTTTAAAAATCAGGAAGTTTAATGCCTACAAAAACGACTCGAATGGGACTACAACGAGATACTTCCCGGGTTTTATACGTAACTAACCCATACATTTACATCAACCCTCCCTCCGGAACATGTTCTGCTGTCGAAGAGGAGGAGTTATAGTGGAGAGAGCTGTAGCTGTCAGGTCTTCTGTGTTCAGGCTTCCTACAGACGCTGTAGTTCGTCAACAATGGTTAAAATTTAAGTTTGATTATGTTCCTGACAATTA
This sequence comes from Rutilus rutilus, assembly GCA_021464565.1. NCBI lineage: Eukaryota > Metazoa > Chordata > Actinopteri > Cypriniformes > Leuciscidae > Rutilus > Rutilus rutilus. Next base: position 28,503,348 of record JAJAQA010000022.1, on the reverse strand, counting down.
CAATCGTAGTTTAGCTCTCTGTGCTGCGCATTTTACGGAAGACAGCTTCCAGAATCTACACGAGTTCAATGTCGGATTCAACAAGAAACTATTACTCCAACATGAAGCAGTTACAGCTTTAAAACCAGAGGCCACAACCTGCAAGTAAGATTTAATCATTTTAAATGTATTTGCCTGTATAATTTAAGACGTAATGTTTTAGTTTTATCAAGGATGTAAAAAAATGCCAGCGCTGGCTTTAGTATATGACAGATGCGTATAAACATTTTGGACCCGAATTTGTAATATGTACAAATTTTGTAAACGTATTTTCCATGTATAGCTACTTTATGACGTAATTTTTTTATTTGATCAAGAACGCAAACCAATGCCAAAGCTGTTTGGTTATAGTAGCTAGTTAGTTCGATGTTATTTTGTGTGTATAAGAAACGTGTGCAAACTTCAAAAAATTATCGCAAAAGCGAACTTCAGCTGCTGTTATCACATGTAGCTGCTACACCTAAAGAAAACGACAAACTGAGTAAACTACCGGTAAGTTTTGTGAATAGTTAAACGGTTGTTCATTCTATCAATAAAACAATATGTTTAAAAAACGGTATTACTCAGTCCTGTATTCAGTTATATTAAATGTTTAATCAGGGGGAAAGCGTATCTCAAAAGCTAACAAACAGCAGTAGCATTTTCAAGTATCAGCGTGTGGAAATTCTTTGAGAAAATAATAATAATAAAAAAAAAATTACCATTCAGAAACGTTTAGTAAGAGCCGTGTTTGCGGAGGTTCTGCTTGACTCTCTGCTTGACTCTCTTCATCACCGCTCTCTGGGTCTGATTCTGGCTCAAACTGATGAGGCAATATTGACACCATTACATTTGACCGGGCCAGGAGCACATGTAACTGTCGCCCGTAAAGGGAATGGGCGTGAAGATTCCGGACGCAGTTTAGCCAATTACAACACACCGGCCGAACTAACCAATCTGAGCTCATTGCCTCTTTCTGAGGGAGTGGTTTCATAGACTCAGGAAGTCAACCGGTCGTTCAAATGACAGAGGAGGAAGCGGCTTACAATAAAGGTGAAATTTATGAAAAATAAGGCGTTTTTTAACAAACGAAACACGAAGACATGTTATATTGCAGCCCATAAACACAATCAAGCAAAGAAAAAAGGCAGTAAACCACCCCTTTAAATTCTGCTCTGTACCTCATACAAAACTATTATATACTGCCAGAGAGGACTGCGACTGCAACACATCGTCATGTGAACGACTTTTGGGACCGGTTTTGACATTTTCGCAATAAATTATTGTGAACTATACAACTATACTATAAAATTATAACTTGTCTGTCTATTATGTTTTTCTTCATAATTTGTAGTTTTAAGAAATGGTTACGGGTAGGTTTAGGGGTTAGGAGTAGGATTAGTGGCTTAAAATATATTTTTACACATCTCTGTCCATTATGTTTTATCATTTTTATATTATAAAATAGGTATGTTTGGGAGTTAAGGGGTCTTACATTTATCTATAAAATGGTAAAAGGGAAATTATACAGATATCTTTATGATATGAAATATTCGTAAGTAAATGTTTTGTAGCTGTAAAATCGTAATCATGTTACATTTAAATGTTGCATACGTCCATATTATGTTTCAGCATCTATCCAAACGTGCAAAAAAGTATGTTTTCTATCTTTAAAAAATTACCTACTAATACCTACATATTAACAATGAGACCAGGCTGGCTCTATCTATATTGCTTTAGAAAATATATAGATATATCTATATATAACTCTATATTGACCAACCCTAGTGTGCGTCCAAGCAAAAGAGAATGACTCCCTGTGTTGTGGAAATAATTCTATTCAAGAGGAGGAAGAAGACAAGTCGAGACCTTTGAAAAGTCAAAGTATCAAAAAGGTTTATTTCTTGCAAGCTAATTGACATTCACATACAGAACGCATCTGGTATGAGAAGGCAAAGGGCTAGTCCCCTTCCCCAACTTATATACCCCTAAAATCACATCCTGCATTAGGCTTCATCTGTGTCAAAGGATCAATTCCTTATAAGGTAATATATGTCTTCTTCAAAATCTTTGTCTACCGTATGTTATATCTTAGACAGAAAACAATATCGTGGCTAGATACAAGTTCCTGTTTTTAGCTGCAGCTCTTCACACATTTTGCTTATCTCTACTTTTGATCTTAAGCTACGCACATACTTTCACACTTAGGAGCTCAAAAGCTACGCACATACTTTACACTTGGAAGCTCAAAAGGACACTCGAAGTACAAAGGGTCACTCAAGTGCATATAGTCTCTTCGTTACTTAGAACATTTGTCCCTGCAAGCTTGTCTTAACTTATGCCTTCTAAAACACTTGATTAAATATATTTTAATAACGTGCTTCAGCTTATATGAATATATTTCTTCAAATGCTTATGAGTACAAATAAAATGAAAGATGTTAATACAAGTTGTACACTTCTAAAAGTAAAAAACACATCTAAAAGTAAAAAAAAGAACACATCTAAAAGTAAAAACACATCTAAAAGTAAAAAAAGAACACATCTAAATGTAAAATTTCTAGCACACCTGTCACAATGAACGTATCTAAAGTAAAAAAATACTTTAGGAAATGTGGCGGGGGGGAGGGGGGGGTATTTATTATCTTAAATTGTCTAAGTTGTTAATTTTTATATTATTCTTAATAAAAGTTTTATATTAAAATTTTTTTTGGATGGATTTGTCACGTATGTGTTATATTTGAGTAAAAAGAATTCTTAAGTATTTTGTTTTCTATTATGTATTTGCTGTCTATTTGACATCTAGTCTATTCTTGGGCTACGTTTAGACATCTATTAAATTTTCACTGACAGTCCAAAATTAGCCTTGTTGTTTTAGCCTAGACGCCAAGGCTGTGTTTGGATGGCTATTAGACGTCTTTTAAACACAAAATTGCTTGCTGGGGAGGGTCACTGGAGTCTGTATCTCAGAAATCAGAAAGAGCTTTATTGCCAAAACCGATCCTTTCATTAAACATGCAAAAACCCTAGAAAACTTTAAAATCAGAATAAAACAACATAAAACAACAGCATAGGTTCAGTGGTCAGAAAGAAATGCACTGTCCTGCATTTACAACAACTCTGAATCATTTCATTTTCATAAAGAGTCCAAAGTTAAACTTTCACCACAAGCTAAATGAGAGTTAAAATGGCTTTGAGTAATAAATATAAGTTACTTCATACAAGGAACTGCAACAAACATGATTAAATATTGAAAAAAAGGCTGTAAATGTTCTTAAGCACAGAGTTATTCCAGCACATATTTACCAAATCTTTGTGACATTTCTGTTGGGCAGAGAGTGAAGATTTGTCCTGCTGCGTTTGTGTGTTGATTTATGCCATTTGGCCTTGAGATTTATTTGAACAAAAATAGTTTGGTTTTAGAATAATTGAACTATATGAGGTTTTAATATTTCTGACACAGTCAATGCAATTTGTGGCATTCATCATGTCATGACACTGTCTCCTGTCTACAACTCTTGCAGTGTTTTGTGCCATATTTGATACTTTTTCCTTAGGAATAAAACGACACAATCTTTGTTAGGTGAGTAAAAACAATTTACTGCTTTTTGTACCAATGTGTAATGAAACTTTGCACTTTGAACTTTATTGTTTTATGCTTCCCCAACCCTCAACATTTTATGATCAAGATAAAGATGTTTGTCCCATACAGTTGTACTTTAGAACAACGAATTCTACTGGGAAGAGCTGTTTCACTCCATGAAATTACAAGGATCGCTTACCTGGAAAATAATCCTAAAAGACAAGGAAAAATGCGATGTTAATGTCATCCACATAATCTCTACAAAAATGAAGTAGATTCAGAGCTACAGTAATGCGTGTTCCTTCTATCAGCAGAAATGTAAGTACTTTTGATTACATTGAAGGAATCAAGGATAATGGTTCAGAATATAACTATGATGGCTATATGATACATAGACAAAAACCGCACTCACATAAGCATAAACAACAGTATTAAAGTTTCTATATGTGACACATTTACTTCTTTTGAGTAGTGTAGTGTAGTAGTAACACTCCAAATAATTATTTAGTTATTTCTTTTGAACAGATTATTCTTGAACATTGTAAAAAGCACAAACACATAAACAAATGTGAAATAAAAATATAAACATTTTTGTTATTTGATCAAGAACCTCAGAATTTTGTTTTACGTATTTATATTATGTGATTACATGATAAATGCAAACAGATCAGTTCACTTGTGTTTTCTTAATCACAGCAACAATGGCATCACCCAATCCCCCCCGCCGGCGCAACAGCAGGGATGAACCTCCCAATTTGTTGTAAGACAATCTCTTTATGCAAAAAGAAACTCAGTTACATAAATATCCATTAAAACAGTAAAAGATGTATTATATATATTAAAATAAATGACAAAAAAAAATCTTAATATTTATGTTCTCTTTAGAGATGAATTTATTCGTCTCAGAAGGGAATTCATTCGACTCTATGAGAGAGATTACCGTGAACTCCAGCAGGAAATCGAGTCACTGCGACGTCTAATCGATACATTTGAAGGAGATTTCAGACGTGCTACTGAAGTCAGCAGAGTTGGAGGATTTTTGGGAATAGCAGGAGGAGTCACCGTGATAGCAGGATTAGCTTTAGCTCCATTCACTCTGGGAGCTTCTGCTGTTGTTGCTGCAGCAGGAACAGGGTTAGCCTTAGGTGGAGGAATCGGTAGTGGAATATTTAGCTTCATGAAAATGTACCAGCAGAAGAAATTACGTCAAAATTTCAAAAATGGACTTGAACAAATTCAGAACAAAATCATCCCTATGACTGAGATTATGAAAGTAATTTGTGAATATACTAATGAAATACTGAGCATCCTTAATAAACCAGAGCACGATATCAGTGGTTTTAGTAAATGTGTTGCCGCCGCCAGTGAATTAGTACGCTTGATACGGATCGATGACATTGGTGAAGTGGCTGCACAGATGTCTAAAACTGTGCGTTTGACTGGAACACTTACTGGAATTTTTACTGGTGTTAGCCTTGTGCTCGATATTCTCTCAGTTATCGAAGATAACAAGATGCTCGATGACATGGACAAGCTTGCACGAAACGGCCAAATAAGTGAAAGTGAGATCAAGTCAAAGGCCGTGAAATTCATTGTTGAAATGAGGGAAATAATCCATAAGTTACAGAACATCATGGATGAGCTTCAGAGAACAAGAGGCTCATTGTGAAAAAGGAATGAATCTAACTAGGCAAAATGAAACAATGTGAACAGCTGGGACAACTTGTTGGCAGATCTCAAGTCACCTGACAGAGGACGACAGCCTTCTAGTAACCAACATCTCATTATATTTCATGATTTGAACATTCCATTATAACATGCTTTTGTAAAATAATTGTCTTTGTTATATTTCACCGTGGTTAAAACAGTATATATATATATATATATATATATATATATATATATATATATATATATATATATACGGCACATGTTTCACGTTGTTCTCTTTCCTGTGATTTGTGATTACGTTGTGTAGTTTATGTTTTGAGATGGCTGTTTTATGATTTTATGGTAAGACTCGGCTACCCGAAGATTTGATACAATATTAACTAAAAACAGTCTCATATGTGGCCAGTCGGGCTGTTCTACAGGGGTAGTATCTTGCTGTCATCGCAAATGGCAGACAAATTGGAGGATAGCGATGGACTGGGTGCTTTGGTGTGGATTACTGCGCCTTGTCCAGTGGATTTTTTTCCATTCGGATGTGGCTTCATTTGGATCAAACCACTGGATTACAGCAGCGCCTCCTGCAGAATTGTGTCAATATGACGACTGGCAGTTGCAGCGTTGAAGAGGAACAATAACAAAACAGTTTGTTTCTTCGGTTGCTCGTAGACAAGGACGGAGATCTGCTCCAGTCAAGAAACCCTTGTTGATTCTTCTGCTTCCTCTATCAGGCAACATCCACCCTTATCCAGGCCCTGAACTGGCACAACTTGAAACCCCAGAAGATCTTAAAAAACAGGCTCAGCTCCCTCCTACTTTCACTCACTCCTACGAGCATACATCCCTACCAGACACCTACGATCAATCAACGAGCGACGTCTCGTGGTTCCATCACAGAAAGCCACAAAATCACTTTCCAGATCATTCTCATTCACAGTTCCATGCTGGTGGAACACTCTCCCCACCCTCATCCAGAATGCAGAATCCCTGACAACATTCAAAAAACAGCTGAAAACCCATCTCTTCCATGAGCACCTAAAAAAAAAAAAAAAAAAAAAAAAAAAACCTTTCCCTTAAAACCCCACTTATCATGCTTATGCTACTCTGAATAATGCCTGAACTTCGTATTCTGAACACTTCTTGCGTTGTTGTTTTTTTTTTTTTTGCCTCTTCATGATGACTCGCTTAATTTAGTCCTGATTTGTAAGTCGCTTTGGATAAAAGCGTCTGCTAAATGACTAAATGTAAATGTAAAAACTGTGGATTGCTTTTCATCCATTTAAATGTACACAGTTTAATTAAAGGGATACTTCACCTCTGGAAAGATGAATGTCTATTTAAAATAGGTCATTTATGTAGAAGAAATGTGAAGACATTTTTGAATTTGGAGCAGACAATGTATTTTTGGCTTATGTGGATGAAAAACAACAACTCCCAGAATGCACTTGCTTCTGCCATTTTCAGCAGTGAAGCAAGTCTGGAAGACTTAAACTGGGACTGGTTATTCAAAATTTAATACGTTTTTAAGGACATCTGTGGTGGACTAAGTTTTTCGCAATTAATCAACTTTCCAACTTGGTTGAATTTGAAACATTATGGACACATCTACATTGCTTGACGTTATGCTATTTACAAATTCTCCACAAAAGTATTCTTCTGTTGGAATATCTAGAAATGATGATAGTGATCACTGTATAGTATTTGTGTTAGAAATTGTACTCTTCCCAAATGTAAACCTAAATTCATTTCTAGAAGAAACTACAAGCCTTTTTACCCGACTGTACAATAGTGAAGTGATCCATGTCTGTGAAATGGCGGATGCTGATCTGACACTGAATTATTTTAAAACAAATGTTTTAAACCTTGATTAATAAGCATGCAACTAATTTATCGGCATGGCCAAAAGTTTGTTTGCTTATAACTTTTGAATATTTGTGTTGTTGCTGTTGTTTTTGTTCTCTTTTTGGGATTTTTATGGTAAATATAATTTGCACACTATTGGAAAAACTTTTTTTTTCACTTCTTGGAATAAACACTGTACTTTTGAAGACATCATCACATCACTTCATTTTTACGCCTCCATCTGCCGGTACATATACAGAGCAGTGGTGCTGCTAATGTTCAGAACATTTTTGGGGCCCTCTTTGTTGCAGTTGGCACACCCCTGTGTCTGTTACAGAGACCTTTTGCTCCTGTTTTTAATTTATGTCTAAGTAGTGGTCTGATAACAGGTTCCTGGAAGTCAGCAGTAATTCGTCCATTATTGAAAGGTGGAGATTGTACTTTGTTTGATAATTATCACCCTATTAATATTAGTTAGCTAATAATACTTAGTCACACTTAATCAGGTTTTAGACAAGGACATAGTATAACTGCCACAATGTCAACCACTAATGACATTATTACTGCTTTGGATGATAAAAAAAAAAAAAAAAAAAATCTGTTGCACTTTTTATTGATTTATCCAAAGCATTTGATTCTGTGGATCATGAATTATTTTGCAAAGGCTTAAATGTGTAGGTTTTAGTAGTACAGTTTTTTAGATTAGATTAGATTCAACTTTATTGTCATTACACAAGTACAGGTACAAGGCAACGAAATGCAGTTTAGGTCTAACCAGAAGTGCAATAGCAGCAAGTGCAGGATATACAGTGGTTCCATAAGTGCAGAACATGGATATGTACTGAATAAATATAGAGTTGAATACTATTATAAACAAAAATTTACAGATAGATTGTCCTATGAATATAATATACAGATAACTATTACTGTGAACAGAGTTTACAGCTAGATATGTACTGAATATAATAATATACAGATGGCTATTACTATAAACAGAATGTTTACAGATAGATATGTACTGAATATAATATACAGATGGCTGTTACTATAAACAGAATTTTACAGATAGATATGTACTATGAATATATATACAGATGGCTGTTACTATAAACAGAATGTGAGCATAATATACAGATGGCTATTACTATAAACAGAATTTAACAAATAGATATATGTATAAGTTAGGCTAATGAGCAGTATAACAATGGATTTAAAGTAGTGCAAATAAAGTTTGGACAGAAGCTATCCGAGTGAAAGTGCAGTGGAAAGTAATTGCATATTACAGTTAAGGTACGATATTGCAATGTATATATAAACAGTCGGTACTGTAAATAAACAGTCGGCAGTGCAAATTGAGCATATTCCAGTCAAGGTAGTAGTGCAAGATGCATATGTAAACAGTTGTTACTGTAATAACAGTCAGCAGTGCAAATGAACATTATAGTATTGCAAATAACAAAATGGAGGCAGGTGTGAGGAGGGAGAGGAGAGTCAATCAGTATATGAGGGGAGTGGGATCAATGAGGGTTAGAGTTTAATAAAGAGACAGCTCTGGGGAAAAAACTGTTCTTTAGTCTGCTGGTCCTGGTCCGGAGGCACCTGAAACGCCTGCCGGAGGGCAGGAGAGAAAACAGTCTGTGGGCTGGGTGAGAGGAGTCCTTAAGGATGCTGCGAGCTCGATGCAGACAGCGTTTCCTCTGGATGTGCTCGATGGCAGGTAGTGGAGTCCCAGTGATGCGCTGGGCGGTTTTCACCACCCGCTGCAGTGCCTTGCGCTCTGCAACAGAACAGCTCCCATACCACACTGTAGCACAGTTGGTCAGGATGCTTTCTATTGCACAGCGATAGAAGTTCACCAGGATAGTGGAGGAAAGCTGATTCTTCCTCAGTGTCCTCAGGAAGAAAAGGCGCTGGTGAGCCTTCTTGACCAGGCTGGAGGTGTTGGTTGTCCAGGTCATGTCCGCCGAGATGTGGATCCCCAGGAACTTGAAACTGGAGACACGCTCAACAGCCATTCCATTGATGTGGATGGTGTCGTGTGTGCCTCTTGACACTTTCCTGAAGTCCACGATGAGCTCCTTCGTTTTGGTGGTGTTGAGGAGCTGGTTATTTTCGGTGCACCATGTGGCCAGGTGCTTGATCTCCTCCCTATAGGCAGTCTCATCGTTGTTGCTGATGAGACCAATCACCGTAGTGTCGTCCGCAAACTTGACGATGGAATTAGATCCGTACACAGGCTTGCAGTCGGAGGTGAAGAGGGAGTAGAGGAACGGGCTTAGCACACAGCCCTGTGGTACACCAGTGTTGAGTGTGATGGATGTGGAGCAGTTGGAGCCTGATCGAACATTCTGGGGTCTGTTGGTCAAGAAGTCCAAAATCCAGTTGCACATGGAGGTGTTGAAGCCCAGGTCTCCAAGTTTGGCTATTAACTTAGTTGGGATGACAGTGTTGAATGCTGAGCTGAAGTCAACAAACAGCATGCGTGCATAAGTGTTCTTATTGTCCAGATGTGTGAGCACAGAGTGCAGTGCCATGGAGACTGCATCCTCTGTGCTCCTATTGCTACGGTAGGCAAACTGGTGTGAGTCCAATGTGGATGGTAGAGAGTCTTTTAGGTGTGCCAGGACCAGCCGCTCAAAGCACTTCATTACGATGGGTGTGAGTGCTACAGGGCGGTAGTCATTAAGGCACTTCGGGCTGGAGTGTTTTGGCACTGGCACAATGGAAGTGCATTTAAAGCATGTTGGTACAGCTGCTTGGGCAAGAGACAGGTTGAAAATGTCTGTAAAAACCCCAGCGAGCTGCTCCGCACATGCCCTGAGTACGCGTCCAGGGATGTTGTCTGGTCCAGCAGCCTTGTGCGCGCTGATCCTGCTCAGTGCATTGCAGACATCTGTGGAGGAGAGTGTGATCGGTGGGTGGTCAGCTGAGGATTTGAGCTTGGTGGCAGTTTCTCTGTTGTCTCTTTCAAAGCGAGCATAAAAGTCATTTAGCTCATTCAGGAAGTTGACATCAGTGGCTGCGGGGGTGGAGTGAGAGGGTTTGTAGTCACTGATGGCCTGAATGCCCTGCCACATGCGCCGAGGGTCAGCGTTGGAAAAGTGTCCCTCTATCTTAAGCTTGTAGCAGTGCTTGGCCTCTTTGATGCCCCTTTTCAGATTTGCTCTGGATGTGCTACTTATGCATGTGCTTGCTGCCTCGCTGCCTGCTGTGAGTGTGTTTGTTTGATTCGGTGCGATAAGCTCCGTCTTAGCCATATATTTCTTTGTTTTGAACCATCATTTTACTACCATTTCTAGTTGTTTATACTACTACATTTTACCCAACATCTCAGATTAACCTGACATCGCTAGCTTTTGTTATTAGTACTACTAGCACAACACGCTAGTAATTCGCTAGCCTGTTAACGCGCCACCCGTGCGCTCAGCTGTTTTATTTATTTATTTTTCTCTCGCGCGTCCGCGCCTTTGAGTTCATAAAAAGCTCAGGTGAGTAAGAATCACTCAACAAACACGGTGAGTAATGTCTTGTCCTGTTATTGTCACTTGCACTTCATGTCACATGTTTAGTATAGGCTTCTCTGTCGACAATATAGGATTTATATGTGATAAATGTAAGGAGACAGTTAGGTTGACAGAGAAGATTTCAGAATTAGAAACACGCATCCAAACTTTAATTGAGGATAGTAAGAGTGCTAGTGCTTTAGATGTTTTGGATGCGCATAGAATAGTGCACACTTTACATGAGTCGGTTCTGGCTGAAGTAGAGCCCGTGCAGCCGGGCAAATGGGTGACAGTGAGGGATCGCTCTAGTCGCGGATCAAAAAACCACTCTTCCGTTCCGATTACCACAACAAATCGATTTGCCCCGCTCAGTGAAACACCCACTGAGAATGATTGTGCCCTAGTTATTGGCGATTCTATTACACGGAACGTGAAAATAGAGACACCAACCACCATAGTCACATGTTTGCCGGGAGCCAGAGCGCCTGACATCAAAGCAAATTTAAAAGTGCTGGCTAATGCTAATCGTAAATTCTCTAAGATCATTATTCATGTCGGCACTAATGATGTTCGACTCCGTCAGTCGGAGATCACCAAAATTAATATTAAAGAGGTGTGTGAACTTGCAAGTACGATGTCAAGGACTGTAATTTGCTCTGGCCCCCTTCCTGTTCGCAGGAGTGATGAGATAGTTAGTAGATTATGTTCGCTTAACGGTTGGCTGTCTCGGTGGTGTCCGCTTAATAATATAGAATTCATAGACAATTGGAAAAGTTTTTGGGGCAAACCTGACCTGTTGAAAAGAGATGGTATTCATCCCTCCTGGGATGGTGCTGCTCTTCTCTCTAGTAATATGGCTCATAGTCTTAGAGCTCAAACATGACAATCTGGGGCTCAGGTCAGGAAGCAGACAGACTGGCTTAACCGACTGTCTGCTAGCGGCCTCGCGTCACCAAGGTCAGATAAATCCTATCACATAGAGCCTCTTTCACCTAGCTATCATCATATAGAGACTGTGTCTGTTCCCCGAATTTGGAAATCCAAAAAACGTTTAAACCCAACTAAGGTTAAAAATTTAATTGATGTTCAACAAATAAAAAACAGCTATAATACAGATGAGCAAATGCTAAAGCTTGGGTTGCTGAATATTCGATCGCTTACTTCAAAAGCACTCGTTGTTAACGATATGATTTCAGATAATAACCTAGATGTGCTGTGTTTGACAGAAACCTGGCTAAAACCAAACGATTACATTACTTTAAATGAATCAACCCCGCAAGATTACTGTTATAAACATGAGCCTCGTCTGAAACGCAAAGGGGGTGGTGTTGCTGTAATCTATAGTAATAGTTTCAAAACCACTAAGAAATCAAGTTTTAAATATAATTCTTTTGAAGCATTGGTGCTTAATGTAAAAATATATAGTGTAAACGATAAGTCACGTTTGAGATTTGTGCTGGCTACTGTATACAGGCCACCAGGGCACCATACAGACTTTATCAAAGAATTTGCGGACTTTCTATCAGAATTAATATTGACTGCAGATAAAGTACTAATTGTTGGTGATTTTAATATACACATCGATAATGAAAAAGATGCATTGGGATTGGCATTTAAAGACATTGTAAATTCAATTGGAGTTAGACAACACGTGTCAGGACCTACTCATTGTCGTAATCATACTCTAGATCTAATATTATCACACGGAATAGATGTGGATGCCGTTGAAATTCTGCAGCAGAGCGATGACATCTCAGATCATTATCTAGTCTCGTGTAATTTGCATTTAGCCAAGGCTGCAAAGCCGACTCCGTGTTTCAAATATGTGAGACCTATCACTTCTGCTACTAAAGATTGCTTTATTAATAATCTTCCTAATCAGTTTCATCATCTCAGCATCTCAGATAGCTTAGAAGAACTAGATATTACAACAGAAACGTTTAACTCTCTCTTTTCCAGCACTTTAGACACAGTTGCTCCGTTGCGCTTAAAGAAGATTAAAGAAAATAGTCCAACGCCGTGGTACAACGAGCACACTCAGGCACTTAAGAGAGCAGCCAGAAAAATGGAGCGCAACTGGAAGAAAACAAAACTAGAGGTATTTCGCATTTCATGGAAAGAGAGCTCAATTACTTACAGAGAGGCTTTAAAAGCTGCTAGATCTGCTTATTTTTCAACCCTATTAGAAGAAAATAAACATAATCCTAGGTATTTATTTGAAACGGTGGCTAAACTAACGAAAAATAAAGCTTCAAGCACCGAAGTTTCCAAGCAACACAGCAGTAATGACTTTATGAACTTCTTCACTTATAAGATTGATAATATCAGGGACAAAATTATAACTATGCAACCGTCTACTACAGTATCGCATCAGGCAGTGCATTGTAGTCTCCCTGAGGAAAAATTTGATTCATTCGTTGCTATAGGAGAGGAAGAATTTACTAAACTCATTAAATCATCTAAATCTACAACATGTATGTTAGACCCTATACCGACTAAGCTACTGAAAGAAATACTTCCAGAGGTCATAGATCCTCTTCTTAATATCATTAATTCGTCTTTGTCTCTAGGATACGTACCAAAAAACTTTAAGCTGGCTTTGATTAAACCGCTTGTTAAAAAAACGCAACTTGATCCTTCAGAATTAGTCAATTACAGGCCGATCTCGAATCTACCTTTTCTGTCAAAGATATTAGAAAAGGCAGTATCCTCACAACTGTGTTCCTTTCTTGAAAGAAATGATATCTGCGAGGATTTCCAGTCCGGATTTAGACCATACCATAGTACCGAAACAGCTCTCGTTAGAGTCACAAATGATTTGCTCTTATCATCCGATCGTGGTTGTATCTCTCTATTAGTGTTACTCGATCTTAGTGCTGCGTTTGACACCATCGACCACAACGTTCTTTTAAATAGATTAGAACATTATGTTGGCATTAGTGGAATTGCACTAGCATGGTTTAAATCATACTTATCTGACCGTTATCAGTTTGTAGCAGTAAATGATGAGATGTCTCATCGATCACAAGTTCAGTATGGCGTACCACAAGGCTCAGTACTAGGACCGCTGCTGTTCACTCTGTACATGCTACCCTTAGGAGATATCATTAGGAAACATGGCATTAGCTTTCACTGTTATGCCGATGATACTCAGCTCTATATTTCTTCAAAACCTAACGAAACTTATCAATTCACAAAATTAACGGAATGCATAGCGGATATAAAAAATTGGATGACTTGTAATTTCCTACTTCTAAATTCTGAAAAAACAGAGTTTCTAATTATTGGACAAAAAACTTCCTCACGTAATAACCTAGAATACTGTCTAACACTTGATGGCTGCTCTGTTAAGTCTTCGTCGTCGGTTAGGAACCTGGGTGTGCTCTTTGATACCAATCTTTCATTTGAAAGTCACGTGTCTAGTATCTGTAAAACTGCATTTTTCCATCTTAAAAATATATCTAAATTACGTCATATGCTCTCATTGACAAATGCGGAACAATTAGTCCATGCGTTCATGACCTCAAGGCTAGATTATTGTAATGCTCTACTAGGTGGTTGCCCTGCACGCTTAATAAACAAACTACAGCTGGTTCAAAACGCAGCAGCTCGAGTTCTTACCAGAACCAGGAAGTATGACCATATTAGCCCAGTTCTGTCAAAACTGCATTGGCTCCCTATTAAACATCGCATAAATTTTAAAATATTGCTGATTACTTACAAAGCACTGAATGGTTTAGCTCCGCAGTACTTGAGCGAGCTCTTAACGCATTATAGTCCGTCACGTCTATTACGATCTCAAAATTCCGGCCAGTTGATTATACCTAGAATATCAAAATCGACTGCTGGCGGTAGATCCTTTTCCTATTTAGCACCAAAACTCTGGAACAGTCTTCCTACCATTGTCCGGGAAGCAGACACACTCTTTCAGTTCAAAGCCAGATTAAAGACACATCTCTTTGACCTAGCTTTCACATAATACATTATAGACTTCTATAATTTAATGTTATGCTGCATAGATTAGGTCAGCCGGAGCCGGGAACACTTCCCAAAAATCCAGATGTACTCGTTACATCATGAGAAGAATGGCATCTACGCTAATTTTAGTGTCTGTGTTTATCCCAAGGTTTTTCCTGCAGCCTGCCGGATCCGGGCCGTATCCAGATCTGACGAAGGACCTTCACCTGGACCGATGACAACGCAGTGCTGAAGTGCCAACTAGTCTCTCCCTATGGAGGATCCCACTACCACTCTACAGATAAGGCGTTGTCGGGAAATTCGTCTTGCGGTCCTACCCCAAAGCAACAAATAAAATAAAATTCCTTATCAAAATTTATAAGGAAAGACAAGTACTTTGTTTAGGCTTGGCTTGTAGGGAATTCCAAACCTGCGTATATTCTAACGCACATAACTATAGAACCCATTCTAAATGCGCATGTGACCGCCATCAGCGTTTCTCACAGGTTCGCGTTTAAAGTCTGTGTAGAGAGAATGGTGTCGTCTTAGCGGCCCTAATTTAATAACAAATGATCATTGCGACGGAACCAAATAAATTAAAACTAACTTTAGATGGAAATAACTTAACTCTGCTGTAAAGCCGAAACAATCTCTGTTACCTTAAATTATACGCTTATCTCTGTGAAGCTGCTTTGAGACAATCTACATTGTTAAAAGCGCTATATAAATGAAGATGACTTGACTTGATAGGCTTGTGCATCTCCTGATCTGAAGGCAGTATTGCGTGTCTTCAATAGGAGTCGCACTTCCCTGTTCATCCATGGCTTCTGATTTGGGTATGTGGTGATCTGCTTCTGGGTTGTAACACTGTCAATGGTGGTATTAATATAATCCAGTACAGAGGAGGTGTAGCAGTCAATGTCCGTGTGAGAGCCACTGGTGGCTTGAGAAGCAAACATACTCCAGTCTGTGTGTAGAAACCTTTCCTGGAGTGAGAAATCTGCCCCCGCAGGCCACACCTTGATGGTCTTCACTGATGGCTTCACGCGATTGATCAGAGGTGCATATTTGGGGGTGAGGAACAAAGAAAGGTGATCTGACTGTCCCAAGTGGGGGAGGGGTGTCGCGACGTAAGCTTCAGCCATGTTTGTGTAAACATGGTCTAAGGTTTTGTTTCCTCTGGTGTGACAGGAAACATGCTGGTGAAATTTCGGTAGCACTGACTTTAAGTTTGAATGATTAAAATCACCCGCAACAATAAACGCAGCTTCCGGGTGAACGGTCTGTTGTTTACTGATGGCTGCGTGAAGTTCTTTCATAGCAAACTTGGCATCAGCATCCGGGGGAATATAGGCTGCAGTTATAATAGTGGAAGTGAACTCCCGCGGTAGATAAAACGGTCTACATTTAACCATGAGAAACTCAAGGTTAGCTGAACAATGTCTCCCAACAATAGCAGAGTTTGTGCACCAAGCTTTGTTAATGTAAATGCACAATCCACCACCTCTGGTCTTACCGGAGCCATCTAATGTTCTATCCGCCCGGAATGTATGGCGTCCCGCTAGCTCAATAGCGTTGTCCGGTATTCCGCTGTTTAACCATGTTTCCGTGAAAATTAGAACATTACAGTTCAAAAGTCTCTTGCTGTATGTGATGTTGAGTCGAATCTCCTCCATTTTGTTCAACAGCGACCGTACATTGGCAAGGAAAATGCTGGGTAAAGAGAGCCGGTGTGGTGTTAGCTTTAGCTTAGCTCTTAGTCCTCCGCGCTTCCCCCGCCTTTGTTTACGATCTCGCCGGCGCCTGCGAGCACTTCCGCCCGGCCGGGCAGAGTGCATAGCCTCGGGTGATCTGGCGATCTCAGGAAGGAGTCGAAGGTTGTCCATAAAACTGTCGGAAATTCGCAAACCAATATCCAAAAGCTCACCTTGGGTGTACGATGTTAAGGCACAACTGTTCTGGACGAACAGACCCGAAATGAGCAAGAAAAATACTGCTAAATTACAGAATCTGGAGAGACCGCGAGCCTCGCGATGTACTCGCGCCGCCATCTTGGATCAAAGTGGTTTACAAATTATTTGACTGGACGAATTCAGTGTGTGTCTATAGACAATTATATTTCTTCTCCTTTAATACTGTAGACAGGTGTTCCTCAATTTTGGGACCAATTTTATTTTCTATCTATAAATGAACTTGATACTAGTTGATACTAGTTGATACTATCATCTGGCTCCATCTTTAAAAGTGGCAATGAACTCTTTACAGAATGATTTTAATTATGTTGATATAATATGCATGCACGATGCACCTTTGAAAAATTGGATGTAATGTACCATGCTGCTTCACGATTTGTTACGATTTGTTCAAGTGTCCGTACACATCACTGTAATTTATATGAAATGACAAAATGGACATCACTGTGCTTAAGGACGTAAAAACATATGTTGATTTTTATTTTAAAGCAGCACTATGCATAGATATCATATAAAGGCTAGATGTCTTAAGGCGGAGTCACTTCCGGCATCACCGGCGGCCATCTTACTACAGGGCTCTGTGACTTAAGGTGAGTGATCAGCATGCACACAAATCCTCTTATCTCGGTGAAATCTTGACGGATTTACAAACGGTTTGGTTTCTTACAAACGTCATTACCGTGGCTAGAATTCTTTCATATGGAAGTCCATTTGTATAATTTTTCATATGTATGCAGTTTCATAGCTACATCTCTGACGTTTATAACAAACCAAACCGTTTGAAAATCGGTAGAAAATTTAGCAAGTTATGGTTATTTAAAAGTACATGCACCATGTTACGAGTGAGCGAGCACCCTGTCGTAAGATGGCCGCCGTGTGCGGACGTCGACCTCCATTGGCCAGCAGCGCGGACGAGACATCTAGCCTTTATATGATATCTATGGCACTATGCAGCTCTGCCGATTTCTTCGCTGTTTTCTCGCGGGTTTCTCTATAGAGCTCCCCCTACAACTTCGGAATAGATATTTGACAACACTGTCGTCAAATCTCGTTGCCGCCTCTCCCCCCTCCCATCTTCTCCCGCTGGTCATGTGCTTTTGTTTTCAAAGAACCCAGCGAACGCACGAGGTATGTATGATACACAGAAGGCTAGCATAAATGTTTAGTGTATGTGTGCAGTGCCGTTGTGGTATAGTATTCGGTAACCCTATAGTATTCGGTAACCCTGAGGACCCAAGCAATCCGATTGGTTCAAATCACGTTTTATGGGTAAACGCTTTAGTGCCTGGTTACAAATCATACAAAATCACTTGATTATAGAAGACGTTTGTACTACGTATTAACGAATCATTAATGTATTTAATGTATTTTAAATTATACGTTTCATATACTAGTATTTAACCGAAGCTATAGATTGTGAATGTGATATCATCCATATAAATCACCACCACATGTATTGAGTTGAAGTTAATCCTTTACTTTCTGTTTGCAGCAGTTACAGCAACAGGCATCAAACATTCTATGGCTGCGTCCGAAACCGCATACTTCCCTACTATATAGTATGGAAAAAGCAGTAGGCGAGCGAATAAGTATGTCCGAATCCTTAGTATCCATAAAAGAGTAGGCGAGAATTACCAGAGTGACGTACTAATTATCGCGAGATTCGGGCGTACATATACTTATAGTGCGTCCGAATATTCCTACTTTCCTACTATATAGTAGGGGAAAACAGTACGTGAACGGAGTAGTATGTCCGAAACCTCAGTACTCATAAAAGAGTAGGCGAGAAGTTCCCGGATGGCTTACTGCTTCAACACAGATTTTGAAGAGCTCGAAGATGAATACTTTTCTATCCCAGGAGGCCACGCGAGAGGATACGTCATTATCAAACATCGCAGAGATCAGCGACGCGGGTGCTTTCAAATGTGAGTAAACACGGGTCCTTGTGAATTGCATGTGTTGAACTACTGTAGAGTAAACTGTTGAATTGTTGAAGGTGTAAAGACGTTACACAGTGTAGTATAGTTGTGATTTTGCTACGTTAACGTTAGCTAACAGGGGAGCTCCAGTAAGGACACGTAAGTTACGTCTCTAAAGTGGATTTACATAAACCATATACATCCTAAAGACGCTTATTTTAAATGTCTATTTACTTCTGACAGGAAAATCTTCAGTAAGTATTGCAGAAGAGCACATCACAACATGAAATAGACATCTGAGTGATGAATGTGTGCTATTATGTAGAACAAATCTATAAAGTAACTAAACATAAGTTATCTATTTTATTTGTCCATTAGTACTGTTGATAAATTGAGGAACTTTTATGTTGGATAAAAAGTTAAAACAAGCTCATAAATCACAGAGGTAATGTGAATCTTGTCTGGATGTTACAGGGTCAGATGAACAGATGTGTTTTTATCCGGTGGA
The DNA here is from genome assembly GCA_021464565.1 of Rutilus rutilus. Taxonomy (NCBI): domain Eukaryota; kingdom Metazoa; phylum Chordata; class Actinopteri; order Cypriniformes; family Leuciscidae; genus Rutilus; species Rutilus rutilus. Next base: position 28,484,378 of record JAJAQA010000022.1, on the reverse strand, counting down.
GAGTGGCTCATGAAGCTGAATGCTGCCATCAAAGGCTTTGAGTGAGTATACCACAGAAATTAATAACAATAACTAATTATTGTAATTTCAAACAGAGCTATTACAGCACTTTTCTGATTCTTGATTTCTGTGCATTAGCTGCACAGCTTTTGTGGTGGAGCAGGACCTGCAAGGGAAGATGATGGCGGCGTTTGTGAAAAAAAGTGGTTTTGTCTTCTAAATAATACTGAAATCATATGACATTGTGTGGTTAAAATGACTGCTTTTGTGTTATGTTTGTGCATTTTGTAGAATCTGAAATGTCAGCAGGCTGGTGTGAGTGCTGAGGATGAGGAGCCCAGAGCTGAATCCTGGAGATGGTGCCATGAGTCCCTCCATCACTCCACCAGCCCTTACGAGACCAGCCCTTACGAGTCCCTCCATCACTCCACCTGCCCTTATTGCCTCATATTGTGAAGCACAACACAACACGCAACAACCTCAGCGCCTTCAGCCTACATACATGATTGTAGTTTGAATAAAGCTTTGTTTCATGTGTTGACTTGTATATGCATTTGTTTATTGTGTGATGGTGACTTTCATTCATTCTTTTACTAATTTATTAATATTTCTCATTGTTGTCAGTAAATACAATATAATTAAGTTGGCTTGAGAAAGCCAACTTCCTGAAATCCTATTTAAACTTATTAAGTTGGCTTGAGAGAGCCAACATATTGAAATCCTATTTAAACTTATTATTATTATTATTAAGTTGGCTTGAGAAAGCCAACATATTGAAATCCTATTTAAACTTATTAAGTTGGCTTGAGAGAGCCAACATATTGAAATCCTATTTAAACTTATTATTATTATTCTGAGACTAAAATTTCTATATGAAACTCGTCCTAGAGCTTTAACTCTACGTACTCCAAACTCGGCTCAGACACTCAAACTTTTCTGACTAAGTGTGCTATCTATTTTCAGACTGATCGGACTTACGGTTTTCCTAAAAATGACGATCAAAACTCGGAAAAACTCCCATTGACTTAACATTGGGCATTCTAAAAAAATTCAAACTCACCAACCGACAAAAATTTAAATCTAAATCCCTTGAAAACTAATTCAAACTGCCATTCTATATATATTAGCCAATGAAACTCATTTAAACTAATAAACTCTAATCTCATACACTTATAAACTAATTAACTTAAATTTAATAACTAATTAACTAATAAACTCATGAATTCATAGACTTATGAACTCTTAAACTCATAAATTAATAAATTCTGAACTCTAAACTCATTTAAACTTATAAACTCTAAACTCAAAAACTTGTACACTTATAAACTCTAAACTCATAAACTCTGAGTGTGTGTGTGTGTGTGTGTGTGTGTCTGAGTGAGTGTGTGAGCGAGGTAGTCTGTGTGAGTGTGTGTGTGTGTGTGTGTGTGTGTGTGTTTGTTTGTATCTATCTAACTTATTTATATATCTATCATAAACTTCAAACTACTTTAAACTACTTTAAACTTCAAACCAATTTAAACTTCTTAAGTTTAAAGCTCCCAGCTCCCAAGCAACTCCATAGCAACCAAACTTGAGTACCCTAGCAACCGTTTTGCAAGACCTATATCTCTGTATCAGAACATCGTATAGAGATGAGGTTTGGCTCTTTTGACTCATGCTAGCAAACAGCACTTCCAACATGCTACATATGCTAGCAGTGAATAGCTACATGCTAATAGCGATTAGTTAAGTGTTAAATCATGCCAAGATCATGCTAAGAACTCTATAAAAACTCCATAGTAACCATCTGTGATAACTACCAACCACCTAGTAACACCATATCAACCGCCCTGAATACCATAGCAACCCCCCAGAACACCCTAGCAACCGCCTAGCAACCACCCAAAAGACCCTAGCAACCACCCAGAACACCGTAGCAACCACCCAAAAGACCCTAGCAACCGCCTAGCAACCACCCAAAAGACCCTAGCAACCACCCAAAAGACCCTAGCAACCACCCAAAAGACCCTAGCAACCACCCAGAATACCCTAGCAACCACCCAAAACAGCCTAGCAACCACCCAGAACACCCTGGCCACCACCTAGCAACCACCCAGAATACCTTAGCAACGCCTAGCAACACCATAGCAACCACCCATAACACCCTAGCAACTGCCTAGCAACCACCCAGAACACCCTAGCAACCACCCAAAATACCCTAGCAACCGCCTAGCAACCACCCAAAACCGCCTAGCAACCACCCAAAACACCCTAGCAACCGCCTAGCAACCACCCAAAATACCCTAGCAACCACCCAAAAGACCCTAGCAACCACCCAAAATATCCTAGCAACCACCCAGAACACCCTAGCAACCGCCTAGCAACCACACAAAAGACCCTGGCAACCGCCTAGCAACCACCCAAAACACCCTAGCAACCACCCAAAACACCCTAGCAACCACCCAAAATACCCTAGCAACCGCCTAGCAACCACCCAGAATACCTTAGCAACCGCCTAGCAACACCATAGCGACCACCCATAACATCCTAACAACCGCCTAGCAAAAAACTTTCCGGTCCAAACTTTCTCAAGCCAACTTAAAGTTTGTCTCGACGAACTTTCGCATCTAGTTAAGTTGGCTTGAGAAAGCCAACATATTGAAATCCTATTTAAACTTATTATTATTATTCTTCTGACCCTAAAAAAATCTATATCAAACTCCTCCTAGAGCTTTAACTCTACATACTCCAAACTCGGCTCAGACACTCAAACTGATCTGACTCGGTATGCTATATCTTTTCAGACTGATCGGACTTACGGTTTTCCTAAAAATGACGATCAAAACTCGAAAAAACTCATTCAAAAACTCCCATTGACTTACATTGGGGAGTTCTAAAAAATTCAAACCGACAAAAATTTAAATCTAAACACCTTGAAGACTAAACCAAACTGCCGTTCTATATACTATATGAGCCAATGAGACTCATTTAAACTAATAAACTCTAAACTATAAACACTTATAAACTAATTAACTTATAAACTCATGAATTCATAAACTTATGAACTCTTAAACTCATAAATTAATAAACTCTGAACTCTTAATCTCATTTAAACTTATAAACTCTAAACTGATTTAAACTTATAAACTCAAAACTCAAGAACTCATACACTTATAAACTCATCAATTTATACACTTATAAACTCTAAACTCAGACACACACACTGAGTTTATGAGTGAGTGTGTGAGCGAGTTAGTGTGTGTGTGTGTTTGTGTCTGTGTGTGTGTGTGTGTGTTTGTGTGTGTGTGTGTGTCTATCTAACTTATTTATCTATCTGTCAAACTTCAAACTACTGTAAACTACTGTAAACTTAAAACCACTATAAACTTCTTAAGTTTAAATCTTCCAGCTCCCAAGCAACTCCATAGCAACCAAACTCGAGTACCCTAGCAACCGTTTTGTAAGACCTATATCTCTGTATCAGAACATCGTATAGAGATGAGGTTTGGCTCTTTTGACTCATGCTAGCAAACAGCACTTCCAACATACTACACATGCTAGCAGTGAATAGCTACATGCTAATAGTGATTAGTTAAGTGTTAAATCATGCCAAGATCATGCTAAGAACTCTATAAAAACTTCATAGTAACCATCTGTGACAACTACCAGCCACCTATTAACACCATATCAACCGCCCTGAATACCTTAGCAACCGCCTAGCAACACCATAACAACCACCCATAACACCCTAGCAACCGCCTATCAACCACCCAGAACAGCCTAGCAACCACCCATAACACCCTAGCAACCGCCTAGCAACCACCCAGAACACCCTAGCAACCACCTAGCAACCACCCATAAGACCCTAGCAACCGCCTAGCAACCACCCAAAACACCCTAGCAACCACCCAAAACACCCTAGCAACCACCCAGAATACCCTAGCAACCACCCAAAAACCCTAGCAACTGCCTAGCAACCACCCAAAAGACCCTAGCAACCACCCAAAACACCCTAGCAACCACCCAGAATACCCTAGCAACCGCCTAGCAACCACCCAAAACACCCTAGCAACCACCCAAAATACCCTAGCAACCGCCTAGCAACCACCCAGAAGACCCTAGCAACCACCCAAAATATCCTAGCAACCACCCAAAAGACCCTAGCAACCGCCTAGCAACCACCCAAAAGACCCTAGCAACCACCCAAAATATCATAGCAACCGCCTAGCAACCACCCAAAACACCCTAGCAACCACCCAAAACACCCTAGCAACCACCCAGAATACGCTAGCAACCACCCAAAACACCCTAGCAACCACCCAAAACACCCTAGCAACCACCCAGAATACCCTAACAACCACCCAAAACACCCTAGCAACCACCCAGAATACCCTAGCAACCGCCTAGCAACCACCCAAAACACCCTAGCAACCACCCAAAACACCCTAGCAACCACCCAGAATACCCTAACAACCACCCAAAACACCCTAGCAACCACCCAGAATACCCTAGCAACCGCCTAGCAACCACCCAAAACACCCTAGCAACCACCCAAAATACCCTAGCAACCGCCTAGCAACCACCCAAAACACCCTAGCAACCACTCAAAATATCCTAGCAACCACCCAAAACACCCTAGCAACCACCCAAAATACCCTAGCAACCGCCTAGCAACCACCCAGAAGACCCTAGCAACCACCCAAAATATCCTAGCAACCACCCAAAAGACCCTAGCAACCGCCTAGCAACCACCCAAAAGACCCTAGCAACCACCCAAAATATCCTAGCAACCGCCTAGCAACCACCCAAAACACCCTAGCAACCACCCAAAACACCCTAGCAACTACCCAAAACACCCAAAACACCGTAGCAACCACCCAAAACACCGTAGCAACCACCCAAAACACAGTAGCAACCACCCAGAATACCCTAGCAACCACCCAAAAACCCTAGTAACCGCCTAGCAACCACCCAAAACACCCTAGCAACCGCCTAGCAACCACCCAAAACACCCTAGCAACCACCCAGAATACCCTAGCAACCCCCTAGCAACCACCCAAAATACCCTAGCAACCGCCTAGCAACACCATAGCGACCACCCATAACATCCTAGCAACCGCCTAGCAAAAAAACGTTCTGGTCCAAACTTTCTCAAGCCAACTTAAAGTTTGTCTCGACGAACTTTCGCATCTAGTTATTATTATTCTTCTGACCCTAAAAAAATCTATATCAAACTCGTCCTAGAGCTTTAACCCTACATACTCCAAACTCGGCTCAGACACTCAAACTGATCTGACTCGGTATGCTATATCTTTTCAGACTGATCGGACTTACGGTTTTCCTAAAAATGACGATCAAAACTCGAAAAAACTCATTCAAAAACTCCATTGACTTACATTGGGGAGTTCTAAAAAATTCAAACCGACAAAAATTTAAATCTAAACACCTTGAAGACTAAACCAAACTGCCGTTCTATATACTATATGAGCCATTGAGACTCATTTAAACTAATAAACTCTAAACTATAAACACTTATAAACTAATTAACTTATAAACTCATGAATTCATAAACTTATGAACTCTTAAACTCATAAATTAATAAACTCTGAACTCAATCTCATTTAAACTTATAAACTCTAAACTGATTTAAACTTATAAACTCAAAACTCAAGAACTCATACACTTATAAACTCATCAATTTATACACTTATAAACTCTAAACTCAGACACACACACTGAGTTTATGAGTGAGTGTGTGAGCGAGTTAGTGTGTGTGTGTGTGTGTGTGTGTTTGTGTGTGTGTGTGTGTGTCTATCTAACTTATTTATCTACCTGTCAAACTTCAAACTACTGTAAACTACTGTAAACTTCAAACCACTATAAACTTCTTAAGTTTAAATCTTCCAGCTCCCAAGCAACTCCATAGCAACCAAACTCGAGTACCCTAGCAACCGTTTTGTAAGACCTATATCTCTGTATCAGAACATCGTATAGAGATGAGGTTTGGCTCTTTTGACTCATGCTAGCAAACATCACTTCCAACAAACTACACATGCTAGCAGTGAATAGCTACATGCTAATAGTGATTAGTTAAGTGTTAAATCATGCCAAGATCATGCTAAGAACTCTATAAAAACTCCATAGTAACCATCTCTGACAACTACCAGCCACCTAGTAACACCATATCAACCACCCTGAATACCTTAGCAACCGCCTAGCAACACCTAGCAACCACCCATAACACCCTAGCAACCACCTAGCAACCACCCAAAAGACCCTAGCAACCACCTAGCAACCACCCAAAATATCCTAGCAACCACCCAAAAGACCCTAGCAACCACCAAAAATATCCTAGCAACCACCCAAAATACCCTAGCAACCGCCTAGCAACCACCCAAAAGACCCTAGCAACCACCGAAAATATCCTAGCAACCACCCAAAAGACCCTAGCAACTACCCAAAATATCCTAGCAACCGCCTAGCAACTACCCAAAAGACCCTAGCAACCACCCAGAACACCCTACCAACCGCCTAGCAACCACCCAGAACACCCTAGCAACCACCCAAAATATCCTAGCAACCACCCAAAAGACCTAGCAACCGCCTAGCAACCACCCAAAAGACCCTAGCAACCGCCTAGCAACCACCCAAAAGACCCTAGCAACCACCCAAAATACCCTAGCAACCACCCAAAACACCCTAACAACCGCCTAGCAACCACCCAAAACACCCTAGCAACCACCCAAAATATCATAGCAACCACCCAAAACACCCTAGCAATCGCCTACCAACCACCCAAAAGACCCTAGCAACCACCCAAAATATCCTAGCAACCACCCAAAACACCCTAGCAACCGCCTAGCAACCACCCAAAAGACCCTAGCAACCACCCAAAACATCCTAGCAACCACCCAAAACACCCTAGCAACCGCCTAGCAACCACCCAAAAGACCCTAGCAACCGCCTAGCAACCACCCAAAAGACCCTAGCAACCACCTAAAATATCCTAGCAACCACCCAAAAGACCCTAGCAACCGCCTAGCAACCACCCAAAAGACCCTAGCAACCACCTAAAATACCCTAGCAACCGCCTAGCAACCACCCAAAAAACCCTAGCAACCACCCAAAAAATCCTAGCAACCGCCTAGCAACCACCCAAAAGACCCTAGCAACCATCAGAAATATCCTAGCAACCGCCTAGCAACCACCCAAAACAGCCTAGCAACCACCCAGAAAACCCTAGCAACTGCCTAGCAACCACCTAAAATATCCTAGCAACCACCCAAAAGACCCTAGCAACCGCCTAGCAACCACCCAAAAGATCCTAGCAACCACCTAAAATACCCTAGCAACCGCCTAGCAACCACCCAAAAGACCCTAGCAACCACCCAAAAAATCCTAGCAACCGCCTAGCAACCACCCAAAAGACCCTAGCAACCATCAGAAATATCCTAGCAACCGCCTAGCAACCACCCAAAACAGCCTAGCAACCACCCAGAAAACCCTAGCAACTGCCTAGCAACCACCCAAAGACCTTAGCAACCACCCAGGACACCCTAGCAACCACCCAGAACACCCTAGCAACCGCCCAAAATACCCTAGCAACACCATAGCAACCACCCAGAATACCCTAGCAACCACCCAAAATATCCTAGCAACCGCCTAGCAACCACCCAGAACACCCTAGCAACCACCCAAAAGACCCTAGCAACCACCCAAAATATCCTAGCAACCACCTAAAATACCCTAGCAACCGCCTAGCAACCACCCAAAAGACCCTAGCAACCACCCAAAATATCCTAGCAACCGCCTAGCAACCACCTAGAACACCCTAGTAACCACCCAAAATACCCTAGCAACACCCTAGCAACCACCCAAAACATCCTAGTAACCACTCATAACACCCTAGCAACCGCCTAGCAACCACCCAGAACACCCTAGCAACCGCCCAAAATACCCTAGCAACACCATAGCATCCACCCATAACATCCTAGCAACCACCTAGCAAAAAAGTTTCTGCTCCAAACTTTCTCAAGCCAACTTAAAGTTTGTCTCGACGAACTTTCGCATCTAGTTAAGTTGGCTTGAGAGAGCCAACATATTGAAATCCTATTTAAACTTATTATTATTATTATTATTCTTCTGAGCGGAAAAAAATCTGAGACTAACTCCTCCTAGAGCTTTAACGCTACATACTCCAAACTCGGCTCAGACACTCAAACTGATCTGACTCGAGTTGCTTTATCTTTTCAGACTGATCGGACTTACGGTTTTCCTAAAAATGACGATCAAAACTCGAAAAAAACTCATTCAAAAACTCCCATTGACTTACATTGGGGAGTTCTAAAAAATTCAAACCGACAAAAATTTAAATCTAAACACCTTGAAGACTAAACCAAACTGCCGTTCTATATACTATATGAGCCATTGAGACTCATTTAAACTAATAAACTCTAAACTATAAACACTTATAAACTAATTAACTTATAAACTAATGAATTCATAAACTTATGAACTCTTAAGCTCTTAAATTAATAAACTCTGAACTCTTAATCTCATTTAAACTTATAAACTCTAAACTGATTTAAACTTATAAACTCAAAACTCAAGAACTCATACACTTATAAACTCATCAATTTATACACTTATAAACTCTAAACTCAGACACACACACTGAGTTTATGAGTGAGTGTGTGAGCGAGTGTGTGTGTGTGTGTGTGTGTGTGTGTGTTTGTGTGTGTGTGTGTGTGTGTGTGTGTGTGTGTCTATCTAACTTATTTATCTATCTGTCAAACTTCAAACTACTGTAAACTACTGTAAACTTCAAACCACTATAAACTTCTTAAGTTTAAATCTTCCAGCTCCCAAGCAACTCCATAGCAACCAAACTCGAGTACCCTAGCAACCGTTTTGTAAGACCTATATCTCTGTATCAGAACATCGTATAGAGATGAGGTTTGGCTCTTTTGACTCATGCTAGCAAACAGCACTTCCAACATGCTACACATGCTAGCAGTGAATAGCTACATGCTAATAGTGATTAGTTAAGTGTTAAATCATGCCAAGATCATGCTAAGAACTCTATAAAAACTCCATAGTAACCATCTGTGACAACTACCAACCACCTAGTAACACCATATCAACCGCCCTGAATACCTTAGCAACCACCTAGCAACACCATAGCAACCACCCATAACACCCTAGCAACCGCCTAGCAACCACCCAGAACAGCCTAGCAACCACCCATAACACCCTAGCAACCACCCTAGCAACCACCCAAAAGACCCTAGCAACCGCCTAGCAACCACCCAAAAGACCCTAGCAACCACCCAAAAGACCCTAGCAACCACCGAAATATCCTAGCAATCGCCTAGCAACCACCCAAAAGACCCTAGCAACTACCCAAAATATCCTAGCAACCGCCTAGCAACTACCCAAAAGACCCTAGCAACCACCCAGAACACCCTAGCAACCGCCTAGCAACCACCCAGAACACCCTAGCAACCACCCAAAAGACCCTAGCAACCACCCAAAATATCCTAGCAACCACCCAAAACACCCTAGCAACGCCTAGCAACCACCGAGAACACCCTAGAAACCACCCAAAATACCCTAGCAACCACCCAAAAGACCCTAGCAACCACCCAAAACACCCTAGCAACCGCCTAGCAACCACCCAAAAGACCCTAGCAACCACCCAAAATATCCTAGCAACCACCCAAAACACCCTAGCATCCGCCTAGCAACCACCCAAAACATCCTAGCAACCACCCAAAAGACCCTAGCAACCACCCAAAAGACCCTAGCAACCACCTAAAATATCCTAGCAACCGCCTAGCAACCACCCAAAATATCCTAACAACCGCCTAGCAACCACCCAAAAGACCCTAGCAACCATCAGAAATATCCTAGCAACCGCCTAGCAACCACCCAGAATACCCTAGCAACCACCCAAAACAGCCTAGCAACCACCCAGAACACCCTAGCAACCACCCAAAATACCCTAGCAACCACCCAAAAGACCCTAGCAACCACCCAAAATACCCTAGCAACCACCCAAAACACCCTAGCAACCACCCAGAACACCCTAGCAACCACCTAGCAACCACCCAAAAGACCCTAGCAACCACCCAAAATATCCTAGCAACCACCCAAAACACCCTAGCAACCGCCTAGCAACCACCCAAAAGACCCTAGCAACCACCCAAAATATCCTAGCAACCACCCAAAACACCCTAGCAACCGCCTAGCAACCACCCAAAAGACCCTAGCAACCACCCAAAACATCCTAGCAACCACCCAAAACACCGTAGCAACTGCCTAGCAACCACTCAAAAGACCCTAGCAACCACCCAAAAGACCCTAGCAACCACCCAAAACACCCTAGCAACTGCCTAGCAACCACCCAAAAGACCCTAGCAACCACCCAAAACATCCTAGCAACCACCCAAAACACCCTAGCAACTGCCTAGCAACCACTCAAAAGACCCTAGCAACCACCCAAAAGACCCTAGCAACCACCCAGAAAACCCTAGCAACCGCCTAGCAACCACCCAGAATACCCTAGCAACCACCTAGAACACCCTAGCAACCACCCAAAATACCCTAGCAACCACCCAAAAGACCTTAGCAACCACCCAGGACACCCTAGCAACCACCTAGCAACCACCCAGAACACCCTAGCAACCGCCAAAAATACCCTAAAAAATACATTAGGAACCACCCAGAACACCCTAGCAACCTTTGCGGCCCAAACTTTCTCAAGCCAACTTAAAGTTTGTCTCGACGAACTTTCGCATCTAGTTATTATTATTATTCTTCTTACTAAAAAATCTGACTCAAACTCCTCCTAGAGCTTTAACTCTACATACTCCAAAATCGGCTCAGACACTCAAACAGATCTGACTCGGTGTGCTCTATCTTTTCAGACTGATCGGACTTACGGTTTTCCTAAAAATGACGATCAAAACTCGGAAAAACTCCCATTGACTTAACATTGGGCATTCTAAAAAAATTCAAACTCACCAACCGACAAAAATTTAAATCTAAATCCCTTGAAAACTAATTCAAACTGCCATTCTATATATATTAGCCAATGAAACTCATTTAAACTAATAAACTCTAATCTCATACACTTATAAACTAATTAACTTAAATTTAATAACTAATTAACTAATAAACTCATGAATTCATAGACTTATGAACTCTTAAACTCATAAATTAATAAATTCTGAACTCTAAACTCATTTAAACTTATAAACTCTAAACTCAAAAACTTGTACACTTATAAACTCTAAACTCATAAACTCTGAGTGTGTGTGTGTGTGTGTGTCTGAGTGAGTGTGTGAGCGAGGTAGTCTGTGTGTGTGTGTGTGTGTGTGTGTGTGTGTGTGTGTGTGTGTTTGTTTGTATCTATCTAACTTATTTATATATCTATCATAAACTTCAAACTACTTTAAACTACTTTAAACTTCAAACCAATTTAAACTTCTTAAGTTTAAAGCTCCCAGCTCCCAAGCAACTCCATAGCAACCAAACTTGAGTACCCTAGCAACCGTTTTGCAAGACCTATATCTCTGTATCAGAACATCGTATAGAGATGAGGTTTGGCTCTTTTGACTCATGCTAGCAAACAGCACTTCCAACATGCTACATATGCTAGCAGTGAATAGCTACATGCTAATAGCGATTAGTTAAGTGTTAAATCATGCCAAGATCATGCTAAGAACTCTATAAAAACTCCATAGTAACCATCTGTGATAACTACCAACCACCTAGTAACACCATATCAACCGCCCTGAATACCATAGCAACCCCCCAGAACACCCTAGCAACCGCCTAGCAACCACCCAAAAGACCCTAGCAACCACCCAGAACACCGTAGCAACCACCCAAAAGACCCTAGCAACCACCCAAAAGACCCTAGCAACCGCCTAGCAACCACCCAAAAGACCCTAGCAACCACCCAAAAGACCCTAGCAACCGCCTAGCAACCACCCAAAAGACCCTAGCAACCACCCAAAAGACCCTAGCAACCACCCAGAATACCCTAGCAACCACCCAAAACAGCCTAGCAACCACCCAGAACACCCTGGCCACCACCTAGCAACCACCCAGAACACCGTAGCAACCACCCAAAAGACCCTAGCAACCACCCAAAAGACCCTAGCAACCACCCAGAACACCGTAGCAACCACCCAAAAGACCCTAGCAACCCCCCAGAACACCCTAGCAACCGCCTAGCAACCACCCAAAAGACCCTAGCAACCACCCAGAACACCGTAGCAACCACCCAAAAGACCCTAGCAACCACCCAAAAGACCCTAGCAACCGCCTAGCAACCACCCAAAAGACCCTAGCAACCACCCAAAAGACCCTAGCAACCGCCTAGCAACCACCCAAAAGACCCTAGCAACCACCCAAAAGACCCTAGCAACCACCCAGAATACCCTAGCAACCACCCAAAACAGCCTAGCAACTACCCAGAACACCCTGGCCACCACCTAGCAACCACCCAGAATACCTTAGCAACGCCTAGCAACACCATAGCAACCACCCATAACACCCTAGCAACTGCCTAGCAACCACCCAGAACACCCTAGCAACCACCCAAAATACCCTAGCAACCGCCTAGCAACCACCCAAAACCGCCTAGCAACCACCCAAAACACCCTAGCAACCGCCTAGCAACCACCCAAAATACCCTAGCAACCACCCAAAAGACCCTAGCAACCACCCAAAATATCCTAGCAACCACCCAGAACACCCTAGCAACCGCCTAGCAACCACACAAAAGACCCTGGCAACCGCCTAGCAACCACCCAAAACACCCTAGCAACCACCCAAAATACCCTAGCAACCGCCTAGCAACCACCCAGAATACCGTAGCAACCGCCTAGCAACACCATAGCGACCACCCATAACATCCTAACAACCGCCTAGCAAAAAACGTTCCGGTCCAAACTTTCTCAAGCCAACTTAAAGTTTGTCTCGACGAACTTTCGCATCTAGTTATTATTCTTCTTCTTATTCTTCTGACCCAAAATTTATCAACTCTAACTCCACCTAGAGCTTTAACTCTACAAACTCCAAACTCGGGTCAGACTTTCAGACTGTTCTGACTTGGTGTGCTATATCTTTTCAGACTGATTTGACTTTCAGTTTTCTTAAAAATTAATATTAAAAACCATAAAAATCCCATAGACTTATCTTTCTAACTAACTTATCTTTCTATCTATCTTTCTAACTAACTTATCTATCTTTCTTTCTTACTAATCTATCTATCTTTCTAACTAACTTATCTATCTATCTTTCTTTCTAACTAATCTATCTTTCTTTCTAACTAACTAATCTATCTTTCTTTCTTTCTTACTAATCTATCTATCTTTTTAACTAACTTATCTATCTTTCTTTCTAATCTATCTATCTTTCTAACTAACTTATCTATCTTCCTTACTAATCTATCTATCTTTCTAACTAACTATCTATCTATCTATCTATCTATCTATCTATCTATCTATCTATCTATTTTCAAACCTTATCTATCTATCTATCTATCTATCTATCTATCTATCTATCTTTTTAACTTATCTATCTATCTATCTATCTATCTATCTATCTATCTATCTATAAACATTATCTATCTATCTATCTATCTATCTATCTATCTATCTATCTATCTATCTATCTATCTATCTATCTCTATGCTACAATCAGTAAATCATACTTGAACATGGTAAATCATGGTATACTATAGTAAATCATAGTAAACTATGGTAAATCGTGGTAAATCATGGTAAACTATGGTAAATCATGGTAAACTATGATAAATCATGTTAGAATCAGTAAATCATACTTGAACATGGTAAATCATGGTATACTATAGTAAATCATGGTAAACTATGGTAAATCGTGGTAAATCATGGTAAACTATGCTAAATCATGCTAAACTATGGTAAATCATGCTAGAATCAGTAAATCATACTTGAACATGGTAAATCGTGGTATACTATAGTAAATCATGGTAAACTATGGTAAATCGTGGTAAATCATGGTAAACTATGGTAAATCATGGTAATCTATGATAAATCATGCTAGAATCAGTAAATCATACTTGAACATGGTAAATCATGGTATACTATAGTAAATCATGGTAAACTATGGTAAATCGTGGTAAATCATGGTAAACTATGGTAAATCATGGTAAACTATGATAAATCATGCTAGAATCAGTAAATCATACTTGAACATGGTAAATCATGGTATACTATAGTAAATCATGGTAAACTATGGTAAATCGTGGTAAATGATGGTAAACTATGGTAAATCATGGTAATCTATGATAAATCATGCTAGAATCAGTAAATCATACTTGAACATGGTAAATCATGGTATACTATAGTAAATCATGGTAAACTATGGTAAATCGTGGTAAATGATGGTAAACTATGGTAAATCATGGTAATCTATGATAAATCATGCTAGAATCAGTAAATCATACTTGAACATGGTAAATCATGGTATACTATAGTAAATCATGGTAAACTATGGTAAATCGTGGTAAATCATGGTAAACTATGGTAAATCATGGTAAACTATGCTAAATCATGCTAGAATCAGTAAATCATACTTGAACATGGTAAATCATGGTATACTATAGTAAATCATGGTAAACTATGGTAAATCGTGGTAAATCATGGTATACTATAGTAAATCATGGTAAACTATGGTAAATCATGGTAAACCATGCTAGCAACATGGTAAAAAAATTCTAGCATCATGCTAGCAACATGATAATCATGCTAGCATGGTAAACTATGGTAAATCATGGTAAACTATGGTAAATCGTGGTAAACTATGGTAAATCATGCTAGAATCATAGTAAATCATACTTGAACATGGTAAATCATGGTATACTATAGTAAATAATGGTAAACTATGGTAAATCATGGTAAATCATGGTAAATCATGGTAAACTATGGTAAATCATGCTAAACTGTGGTAAATCATGCTAGAATCAGTAAATTATACTTGAACATGGCAAATCGTGGTATACTATAGTAAATCATGGTATACTATAGTAAATCGTGGTAAATCATGGTAAACTATGGTAAATCATGCTAGAATCAATAAATCATACTTGAACATGGTAAATCATGGTATACTATAGTAAATCATGGTAAACTATGGTAAATCGTGGTAAATCATGGTAAACTATGCTAAATCATGCTAGAATCAGTAAATCATACTTGAACATGGTAAATCATGGTATACTATAGTAAATCATGGTAAACTATGGAAAATCGTGGTAAATCATGGTATACTATAGTAAATCATGGTAAACTATGGTAAATCGTGGTAAATCATGGTAAACTATGGTAAATCATGGTAAACCATGCTAGCAACATGGTAAAAAAATTCTAGCAGCATGCTAGCAACATGATAATCATGGTAATCTATGGTAAATCGTGGTAAAATATGGTAAATCATGCTAGAATCATAGTAAATCATACTTGAACATGGTAAATCTTGGTATACTATAGTAAATAATGGTAAACTATGGTAAATCATGGTAAATCATGGTAAACTATGGTAAATCATGCTAAACTATGGTAAATCATGCTAGAATCAGTAAATTATACTTGAACATGGCTAATCGTGGTATACTATAGTAAATCATGGTAAACTATAGTAAATCGTGGTAAATCATGGTAAACTATGGTAAATCATGCTAGAATCAATAAATCATACTTGAACATGGTAAATCATGGTATACTATAGTAAATCATGGTAAACTATGGTAAATCGTGGTAAATCATGGTAAACTATGGTAAATCATGCTAGAATCAGTAAATTATACTTGAACATGGTAAATCGTGGTATACTATAGTAAATCATGGTAAACTATGGAAAATGATGGTAATCTATGACAAATCATGCTAGAATCAGTAAATCATACTTGAACATGGTAAATCATGGTATACTATAGTAAATTATGGTAAACTATGGTAAATCATGGTAAACTATGGTAAATCATGGTAAACTATGGTAAATCATGCTTGAATCAGTAAATCATCTATCTATCTTTCTTTCTTTCTTTCTTTCTTTCAACTAATCAATCTTTCTTTTTCTTTCTTTCTCTCTTTCTTTCTTTCTCTCTTTCTTTCTCCTTCTTTCTTACTAATTAATCTTTCTTTCTTTCTTTCTTTCTTTCTTTCTTTCTTTCTTTAAACATTTTCTTTCTTTCTTTCTATCTCTTTAAACCTTTTCTTTCTATCTATCTATCTATCTATCTATCTATCTATCTATCTATCTATCTATCTATCTATCTTTTGAACTTATCTATCTATCTATCTATCTATCTTTTGAACTTATCTATCTATCTATCTATCTATCTATCTATCTATCTATCTATGTACTTGAACATGGCAAATCGTGGTATACTATAGTAAATCATGGTATACTATAGTAAATCGTGGTAAATCATGGTAAACTATGGTAAATCATGCTAGAATCAATAAATCATACTTGAACATGGTAAATCATGGTATACTATAGTAAATCATGGTAAACTATTGTAAATCGTGGTAAATCATGGTAAACTATGGTAAATCATGCTAGAATCAATAAATCATACTTGAACATGGTAAATCATGGTATACTATAGTAAATCATGGTAAACTATGGTATATCGTGGTAAATCATGGTAAACTATGGTAAATCATGGTAAACTATGGTAAATCATGCTTGAATCAGTAAATCATCTATCTATCTTTCTTTCTTTCTTTCTTTCAACTAATCAATCTTTCTTTTTCTTTCTTTCTCTCTTTCTTTCTTTCTTTCTCTCTTTCTTTCTCCTTTCTTACTAATTAATTAATCTTTCTTTCTTTCTTTCTTTCTTTCTTTCTTTCTTTCTTTCTTTCTTTCTTTCTTTCTTTAAACATTTTCTTTCTTTCTTTCTATCTCTTTAAACCTTTTCTTTCTATCTATCTATCTATCTATCTATCTATCTATCTATCTATCTATCTATCTATCTATATATCTATCTATCTATCTATCTATCTTTTGAACTTATCTATCTATCTATCTATCTATCTATCTATCTATCTATCTATCTATCTTTTGAACTTATCTATCTATCTATCTATCTATCTATCTATCTATCTATCTATCTTTTGAACTTATCTATCTATCTATCTATCTATCTATCTATCTATCTATGTACTTGAACATGGCAAATCGTGGTATACTATAGTAAATCATGGTATACTATAGTAAATCGTGGTAAATCATGGTAAACTATGGTAAATCATGCTAGAATCAATAAATCATACTTGAACATGGTAAATCATGGTATACTATAGTAAATCATGGTAAACTATTGTAAATCGTGGTAAATCATGGTAAACTATGGTAAATCATGCTAGAATCAATTAATCATACTTGAACATGGTAAATCATGGTATACTATAGTAAATCATGGTAAACTATGGTATATCGTGGTAAATCATGGTAAACTATGGTAAATCATGCTAGAATCAGTAAATTATACTTGAACATGGTAAATCGTGGTATACTATAGTAAATCATGGTAAACTATGGTAAATCGTGGTAAATCATGGTAAACTATGCTAAATCATGCTAGAATCAGTAAATCATACTTGAACATGGTAAATCATGGTATACTATAGTAAATCATGGTAAACTATGGAAAATCGTGGTAAATCATGGTATACTATAGTAAATCATGGTAAACTATGGTAAATCGTGGTAAATCATGGTAAACTATGGTAAATCATGGTAAACCATGCTAGCAACATGGTAAAAAAATTCTAGCATCATGCTAGCAACATGATAATCATGCTAGCATGGTAAACTATGGTAAATCATGGTAAACTATGGTAAATCGTGGTAAAATATGGTAAATCATGCTAGAATCATATTAAATCATACTTGAACATGGTAAATCTTGGTATACTATAGTAAATAATGGTAAACTATGGTAAATCATGGTAAATCATGGTAAACTATGGTAAATCATGCTAAACTATGGTAAATCATGCTAGAATCAGTAAATTATACTTGAACATGGCAAATCGTGGTATACTATAGTAAATCATGGTAAACTATAGTAAATCGTGGTAAATCATGGTAAACTATGGTAAATCATGCTAGAATCAATAAATCATACTTGAACATGGTAAATCATGGTATACTATAGTAAATCATGGTAAACTATGGTAAATCGTGGTAAATCATGGTAAACTATGGTAAATCATGCTAGAATCAGTAAATTATACTTGAACATGGTAAATCGTGGTATACTATAGTAAATCATGGTAAACTATGGAAAATGATGGTAATCTATGACAAATCATGCTAGAATCAGTAAATCATACTTGAACATGGTAAATCATGGTATACTATAGTAAATTATGGTAAACTATGGTAAATCATGGTAAATCATGGTAAACTATGGTAAATCATGGTAAACTATGGTAAATCATGCTTGAATCAGTAAATCATCTTTCTTTCTTTCTTCCTTTCTTTCTTTCTTTCTTTCTTTCTTTCAACTAATCAATCTTTCTTTTTCTTTCTTTCTCTCTTTCTTTCTTTCTCTCTTTCTTTCTCCTTCTTTCTTACTAATTAATCTTTCTTTCTTTCTTTCTTTCTTTCTTTCTTTCTTTCTTTCTTTCTTTCTTTAAACATTTTCTTTCTTTCTTTCTATCTCTTTAAACCTTTTCTTTCTATCTATCTATCTATCTATCTATCTATCTATCTATCTATCTTTTGAACTTATCTATCTATCTATCTATCTATCTATCTTTTGAACTTATCTATCTATCTATCTATCTATCTATCTCTATCTATCTATCTATCTATCTTTTGAACTTATCTATCTATCTATCTATCTATCTATCTATCTATCTATGTATCTATCTATCTATCTATCTATCTGACTTATCTAACTTTTCTTTCTTTCTACCTAATCTTTCTTTCGTTCTTTCTTTCTTTATACCTAATCTTTCTTTCTTTCTTTCTTTCTTTCTTTCTTTCTTTCTTTCTTTCTTTCTTTCTTTCTACCTAATCTTTCTTTCGTTCTTTCTTTCTTTATACCTAATCTTTCTTTCTTTCTTTCTTTCTAGCTAATCTTTCTTTCTTTTTTCTTTCATTCTTTCTTTCTACCTAATCTTTCTTTCTTTCTTACAATCTTTCTTTCTTTCTTTTTTTCTTTCTAGCTAATCTTTCTTTCTTTTTTCTTTCATTCTTTCTTTCTAGCTAATCTTTCTTTCTTTTTTCTTTCATTCTTTCTTTCTACCTAATCTTTCTTTCTTTCTTTCTTTCTTTCTTTCTTTCTTTCTTTCTTTATACCTAATATTTCTTTCTTTCTTTCTTTCTTTCTTTCTTTCTTTCTTTCTTTCTTTCTTTCTTTCTTTCTTTATACCTAATCTTTCTTTCTTTCTTTCTTTATACCTAATCTTTCTTTCTTTCTTTCTTCCTAACTAATCTTTCTTCTTTCTTTCTTTCTTTCTTTCTTTCTTTCTTTCTTTCTTTCTTTTTTTTCTTTCTTTCTTTCTTTCTTTCTTTCTTTCTTTCTTTCTTTCTTTCTTTCTTTCTAACTTTTCTTTCTTTCTACCTAATCTTTCTTTCGTTCTTTCTTTCTTTATACCTAATCTTTCTTTCTTTCTAACTAATCTTTTTTTTCTTTCTTTCTACCTAATCTTTCTTTCGTTCTTTCTTTCTTTATACCTAATCTTTCTTTCTTTCTTTCTTTCTAACTAATCTTTCTTTCTTTTTTCTTTCTTTCTAACTAATCTTTCTTTCTTTCTTTCTTTCTTTCTTTCTTTCTTTCTTTCTTTCTTTCTTTTTTTTATACCTAATCTTTCTTTCTTTCTAACTAATCTTTCTTCTTTCTTTCTTTCTTTCTTTCTTTCTTTCTTTCTTTCTTTCTTTCTTTCTTTCTTTCTAACTAATCTTTTCTTTTTTCTTTCTTTATACCTAATCTTTCTTTCGTTCTTTCTTTCTTTATACCTAATCTTTCTTTCTTTCTTTCTAACTAATCTTTCTTTCTTTTTTCTTTCTTTCTAACTAATCTTTCTTTTTTCTTTTTCTTTCTTTCTTTCTTTCTTTCTTTCTTTCTTTCTAACTTTTCTTTCTTTCTAACTATTCTTTCTTTCTAACTAATTTATCAATCAAAATTTAAACTACTTTAAACTTCAAACTACTTCAAACTTCAAACTACTTCAAACTTCAAACTACTTCTAACTACTTTAAACTTCTAACTACTTTTAACTTCTTCAAACTCTCTGGTCCGGCTTTCTCAAGCCAACTTAAAGTTTGTCTCAACAAACTTTTTTTTCTAGTTATTTAATTAATGCTTTATTTAATTGTTTGAATGCAAATGTAGATATGTTCACTATATACTTTTTACTACTATTTTCAGTAAAAAGTAATATAATTAAGTTGGCTTGAGAAAGCCAACTTACTGAAATCCTATTTAAACTTATTAAGTTGGCTTGAGAAAGCCAACTTACTGAAATCCTATTTAAACTTATTAAGTTGGCTTGGGAAAGCCAACTTACTGAAATCCTATTTAAACTTATTAAGTTGGCTTGGGAAAGCCAACTTACTGAAATCCTATTTAAACTTATTATTATTATTCTTCTGACCCAAAATTTTCTGACACTAACTCCTCCTAGAGCTTTAACTCTACAAACTCCAAACTCGGGTCAGACCTTCAGACTGTTCTGACTCGAGTTGCTATATCTTTTCAGACTGATTTGACTTTCAGTTTTGTTAAAAATTCATATTAAATATCATAAAAATCCCATTGACTTTCATTGCAGACTGTTCAAATTGAGCCAAGACTACGGTGGCCCATTAGTGCACAAACACAAAAACTCAAATCTAAACTCCCTGAAGCCCTAGACTCAATTAAACTACTATTCTATGTACTAATGAACCTATCTATCTATCTATCTATCTATCTATCTATCTATCTATCTATCTATCTATCTATCTATCTATCTATCTATCTATCTATCTATCTATCATCTTTTTAACTCCTATCTATCTATCTATCTATCTATCTATCTATCTATCTATCTATCTATCTATCTATCTATCTATCTATCTATCTATCATCTTTTTAACTCTATCTATCTATCTATCTATCTATCTATCTATCTATCTATCTATCTATCTATCTATCTTTTTAACTAAATAATCCATCTTTCTTTCTTTTAAACAAACTAATCTATCTTTCTTTTTAACTAAATAATCCATCTTTCTTTCTTTTTAATGAACTAATCCATCTTTCTTTCTAACTAATATATCTTTCTTTCTTTCATTCTAACTAATATATCTTTCTTTCTTTCATTCTAACTAATCTATCTTTCTTTCTTTCATTCTAACTAATCTATCTTTCTTTCTTTCATTCTAGCTAATCTATCTTTCTTTCTAAGTAATCTATCTTTCTTTCATTCTTACTAATCTATCTATCTTTCTTTCTAACTTATCTATCTTTCATTCTAACTAATCTATCTCTTTCTTTCTAACTAATCTACCTATCTTTCATTCTAACTAATCTATCTATCTTTCTTTCTAAGTAATCTATCTTTCTTTCATTCTTACTAATCTATCTATCTTTCTTTCTAACTAATCTATCTATCTTTCATTCTAACTAATCTATCTCTTTCTTTCTAACTAATCTATCTATCTTTCTTTCTAACTAATCTATCTTTCATTCTTACTAATCTATCTATCTATCTTTCTTTCTAACTAATCTATCTATCTTTCATTCTAACTAATCTATCTATCTTTCTTTCTAACTAATCTATCTATCTTTCATTCTAACTAATCTATCTATCTTTCTTTCTAAGTAATCTATCTTTCTTTCATTCTTACTAATCTATCTATCTTTCTTTCTAACTAATCTATCTATCTTTCTTTCTAACTAATCTATCTTTCATTCTAACTAATCTATCTATCTTTCTTTCTAACTAATCTATCTTTCTTTCATTCTTACTAATCTATCTATCTATCTTTCTTTCTAACTAATCTATCTATCTTTCATTCTAACTAATCTATCTATCTTTCTTTCTAACTAATCTATCTATCTTTCATTCTAACTAATCTATCTATCTTTCTTTCTAACTAATCTATCTATCTTTCATTCTAACTAATCTATCTATCTTTCTTTCTAACTAATCTATCTTTTTCATTCTAACTAATCTATCTATCTTTCTTTCTTTCTAACATATCTTTCTATCTAATCTATCTTTCTAACTAATCTTTCTTTCTTTCTTTTTCTTTCTTTCTTTCTTTCTTTCTTTCTTTCTTTCTTTCTTTCTTTCTTTCTTTCTTTCTTTCTAACTAATCAATCTTTTTTCTTTCTCTCACTAATCTATCTTTCTTTCTAACTAATTAGTCTTTCTTTCTTTCTTTCTTTCTTTCTTTCTTTCTTTCTTTCTGTCTGTCTGTCTGTCTGTCTGTCTGTCTGTCTGTCTGTCTTTCTTTCTTTCTTTCTTTCTTTCTTTCTTTCTTTCTATATTTCTTTCTAACTAATCTGTATTTCTTTCTAACTAATCTTTCTTTATTTTTTCTTTCTTTCTTTCTTTCTAGCCAATCTTTTTTCTTTCTTTCTAGCTAATCTTTCTTTTATCTTTTTCTTTCTTTCTTTCTTTCTTTCTTTCTTTCTTTCTTTTTCTAACTAATCTTTCTTTTCTTTCTTGCTTACTTTTCTTATCTTTCTTTCTAACTAATCTTTCTTTTTTCTTTCTTTTCTTTCTTTCTATCTAATCTTTCTTTTTTTCTTTCTTCTTTCATTCTAACAAATTTTTCTTTCTTTTTTCTTCCTTACTTTTCTTTCTTACTAATTTTGCTTTTTTCTTTCTTTCTACTTAATCTTTCTCTTTCTTTCTTTCTTACTTTCTTTCTTTATTTCTCTTTCTTTCTTTCTTTCTTTCTTTCTTTCTTTCTTTCTTTCTTTCTTTCTTTCTTTCTAACTAATCTTTCTTTTCTTTCTTGCTTGCTTTTCTTTTCTGTCTTTCTAACTAATCTTTCTTTTTTCTTTCTTTCTTTCTTTCTTTCTTTCTTTCTTTCTTTCTTTCTTTCTTTCTATCTAATCTTTCTTTTTTCTTTCTTCTTTCGTTCTAAATAATTTTTCTTTCTTTTTTCTTCCTTACTTTTCTTTCTTTCTTACTAATTTTGCTTTTTTCTTTCTTTCTACCTAATCTTTCTCTTTCTTTCTTTCTTTCTTTCTTTCTTTCTTTCTTTCTTTCTTTCTACCTAATCTTTCTTTTTTCTTTTCTTTCTTTCTTTCTTTCTTTCTTTCTTTCTAACTAATCTTTCTTTTCTTTCTTGCTTACTTTTCTTTTCTTTCTTTCTAACTAATCTTTCTTTTTTCTTCCTTACTTTTCTTTCTTTCTTACTAATTTTGCTTTTTTCTTTCTTTCTACCTAATCTTTCTCTCTTTCTTTCTTTCTTTCTTTCTTTCTTACTCTTTCTTTCTTTCTTTCTTTCTTTCTTTCTTTCTTTCTTTCTTTCTTTCTTTCTTTCTTTCTTTCTTTATACCTAATCTTTCTTTCTTTCTTTTTAACTAATCTTTCTAACTAATCTTTCTTTCCTTTCTAACAAATCTTTCTTTTTTCTTTCTTTCTTTCTAACTAATCTTTCTTTCCTTTTTCTTTCTTTCTTACTTTCTTTCTTTCTTTCTTTCTTTCTTTCTTTCTTTCTTTCTTTCTTTCTTTCTTTCTTTCTTTCTTTCTACCTAATCTTTCTTTTTTCTTTTCTTTCTTTCTTTCTTTCTTTCTTTCTAACTAATCTTTCTTTTCTTTCTTGCTTACTTTTCTTTTCTTTCTTTCTAACTAATCTTTCTTTTTTCTTCCTTACTTTTCTTTCTTTCTTACTAATTTTGCTTTTTTCTTTCTTTCTACCTAATCTTTATCTTTCTTTCTTTCTTTCTTACTTTCTTTCTTTCTTTCTTTTTTCTTTTCTTTCTTTCTTTCTAACTAATCTTTCTTTTCTTTCTTTCTTTCTTTCTTTCTTTCTTTCTTACTCTTTCTTTCTTACTTTCTCTTTCTTTCTTTCTTTCTTTCTTTCTTTCTTTCTTTCTTTCTTTCTTTCTTTCTTTCTTTCTTTCTTTCTTTATACCTATCTATCTAATCTTTCTTTTTTTCTTTCTTCTTTCGTTTTAACTAATTTTCTTTCTTTTTTCTTCCTTACTTTTCTTTCTTTCTTACTAATTTTGCTTTTTTCTTTCTTTCTACCTAATCTTTCTCTCTCTCTTTCTTTCTTTCTTTCTTTCTTTCTTTCTTTCTTACTCTTTCTTTCTTTCTTTCTTTCTTTCTTTCTTTCTTTCTTTCTTTCTTTCTTTCTTTCTTTATACCTAATCTTTCTTTCTTTCTTTCTAACTAATCTTTCTTTCCTTTTTCTTTCTTTCTTACTTTCTTACTTTCTTTCTTTCTTTCTTTCTTTCTTTCTTTTTTCTTTTCTTTCTTTCTTTCTAACTAATCTTTCTTTTCTTTCTTTCTTTCTAACTAATCTTTCTTTTCTTTCTTTCTTTCTTTCTTTCTTTCTTACTCTTTCTTTCTTACTTTCTCTTTCTTTCTTTCTTTCTTTCTTTCTTTCTTTCTTTCTTTCTTTATACCTATCTATCTAATCTTTCTTTTTTTCTTTCTTCTTTCGTTCTAACTAATTTTCTTTCTTTTTTCTTCCTTACTTTTCTTTCTTTCTTACTAATTTTGCTTTTTTCTTTCTTTCTACCTAATCTTTCTCTTTCTCTCTTTCTTTCTTTCTTTCTTTCTTTCTTTCTTTCTTTCTTTCTTTCTTTCTTACTCTTTCTTTCTTTCTTTCTTTCTTTCTTTCTTTCTAACAAATCTTTCTTTTTTCTTTCTTTCTTTCTAACTAATCTTTCTTTCCTTTCTAACAAATATTTCTTTTCTTTTTTTTCTTTTTCTTTCTTTCTAACTAATCTTTCTTTTCTTTCTTGCTTACTTTTCTTTTCTTTCTTTCTAACTAATCTTTCTTTCTTTCTTTCTTTTCTTTCTAACTAATCTTTATTTTATTTTTCTTCTTTCGTTCTAACTAATTTTTCTTTCTTTTTTCTTCCTTACTTTTCTTTCTTTCTAACTAATCTTTCTTTCTTTATTTCTTTCTTTCTTTCTTTCTTTCTTCCTTTTTTTCTAATCTATCTATCTTTCTTTCTAACTAATCTATCTATCTTTCATTCTAACTAATCTATCTCTTTCTTTCTAACTAATCTATCTATCTTTCTTTCTAACTAATCTATCTTTCATTCTTACTAATCTATCTATCTATCTATCTTTCTTTCTAACTAATCTATCTATCTTTCATTCTAACTAATCTATCTATCTTTCTTTCTAACTAATCTATCTATCTTTCATTCTAACTAATCTATCTATCTTTCTTTCTAAGTAATCTATCTTTCTTTCATTCTTACTAATCTATCTATCTTTCTTTCTAACTAATCTATCTATCTTTCTTTCTAACTAATCTATCTTTCATTCTAACTAATCTATCTATCTTTCTTTCTAACTAATCTATCTTTCTTTCATTCTTACTAATCTATCTATCTATCTTTCTTTCTAACTAATCTATCTATCTTTCATTCTAACTAATCTATCTATCTTTCATTCTAACTAATCTATCTATCTTTCTTTCTAACTAATCTATCTATCTTTCATTCTAACTAATCTATCTATCTTTCTTTCTAACTAATCTATCTATCTTTCATTCTAACTAATCTATCTATCTTTCTTTCTAACTAATCTATCTTTTTCATTCTAACTAATCTATCTATCTTTCTTTCTTTCTAATATATCTTTCTATCTAATCTATCTTTCTAACTAATCTTTCTTTCTTTCTTTCTTTCTTTCTTTCTAACTAATCAATCTTTTTTCTTTCTCTCACTAATCTATCTTTCTTTCTAACTAATTAGTCTTTCTTTCTTTCTTTCTTTCTTTCTTTCTTTCTTTCTTTCTTTCTACCTAATCTTTCTTTTTTCTTTTCTTTCTTTCTTTCTTTCTTTCTTTCTTTCTTTCTTTCTTTATACCTAATATTTCTTTTTTCTTTTCTTTCTTTCTTTCTTTCTTTCTTTCTTTCTTTCTTTCTTTCTAACTAATCTTTCTTTTCTTTCTTGCTTACTTTTCTTTTCTTTCTTTCTAACTAATCTTTCTTTTTTCTTCCTTACTTTTCTTTCTTTCTTACTAATTTTGCTTTTTTCTTTCTTTCTACCTAATCTTTCTCTTTCTTTCTTTCTTTCTTTCTTTCTTTCTAACTAATCTTTCTTTCTTTCTTTTTTCTTTCTAACTTTTCTTTCTTTCTAACCAATCTTTCTTTCTATCTTTCTAACTAATCTGTCTTTCTCTCATTCTACCTAATATTTCTTTCTTTCTTTCTTTCTTTCTTTCTTTCTTTCTTTCTAATCTTTTTCTTTCTTTCTTTCTTTCTTTCTTTCTTTCTTTCTTTCTTTCTTTCTTTCTTTCTTTCTTTCTTTCTTTCTTTCTAACTATTCTTTCTTTATACCTAATCTTTCTTTCTTTCTTTCTAACTGTTCTTTCTTTCTAACTAATTTATCAATCAAAATTTAAACTACTTTAAACTTCAAACTACTTCAAACTTCTAACTACTTTAAACTTCTAACAACCTTTATCTTCTTCAAACTCTCTGGTCCGGCTTTCTCAAGCCAACTTAAAGTTTGTCTCAACAAACTTTTTTTTCTAGTTATTATTCTTCTTCTTATTCTTCTGACCCAAAATTTATCAACTCTAACTCCTCCTAGAGCTTTAACTCTACAAACTCCAAACTCGGGTCAGACTTTCAGACTGTTCTGACTTGGTGTGCTATATCTTTTCAGACTGATTTGACTTTCAGTTTTCTTAAAAATTAATATTAAAAACCATAAAAATCCCATAGACTTACATGGCAGACTGCTCAAATTGAGCCAAGACTACGGTGGCCCATTAGTGTACAAGCCAAAAACTCAAATCTAAACTCCCTGAAGCCCTAGACTCAATTAAACTACCATTCAATGACCTAATAAACTTCTATCTATTAAACTATCTAAACTATCTATCTATCTATCTATCTATCTATCTATCTATCTATCTATCTATCTATCTAACTTATCTTTCCAACTAACTTATCTTTCTATCTATCTTTCTAACTAACTTATCTATCTTTCTTTCTTACTAATCTATCTATCTTTCTAACTAACTTATCTATCTATCTTTCTTTCTAACTAATCTATCTTTCTTTCTAACTAACTAATCTATCTTTCTTTCTTTCTTACTAATCTATCTATCTTTTTAACTAACTTATCTATCTTTCTTTCTAATCTATCTATCTTTCTAACTAACTTATCTATCTTCCTTACTAATCTATCTATCTTTCTAACTAACTTATCTATCTATCTATCTATCTATCTATCTATCTATCTATCTATCTATCTATCTAACTTATCTTTCTAACTAACTTATCTTTCTATCTATCTTTCTAACTAACTTATCTATCTTTCTTTCTTACTAATCTATCTATCTTTCTAACTAACTTATCTATCTATCTTTCTTTCTAACTAATCTATCTTTCTTTCTAACTAACTAATCTATCTTTCTTTCTTTCTTACTAATCTATCTATCTTTTTAACTAACTTATCTATCTTTCTTTCTAATCTATCTATCTTTCTAACTAACTTATCTATCTTCCTTACTAATCTATCTATCTTTCTAACTAACTTATCTATCTATCTATCTATCTATCTATCTATCTATCTATCTATCTATCTATCTATCTATCTATCTACAAACCTTATCTATCTATCTATGCTACAATCAGTAAATCATACTTGAACATGGTAAATCATGGTATACTATAGTAAATCATAGTAAACTATGGTAAATCGTGGTAAATCATGGTAAACTATGGTAAATCATGGTAAACTATGATAAATCATGTTAGAATCAGTAAATCATACTTGAACATGGTAAATCATGGTATACTATAGTAAATCATGGTAAACTATGGTAAATCGTGGTAAATCATGGTAAACTATGGTAAATCATGCTAGAATCAGTAAATCATACTTGAACATGGTAAATCGTGGTATACTATAGTAAATCATGGTAAACTATGGTAAATCGTGGTAAATCATGGTAAACTATGGTAAATCATGGTAATCTATGATAAATCATGCTAGAATCAGTAAATCATACTTGAACATGGTAAATCATGGTATACTATAGTAAATCATGGTAAACTATGGTAAATCGTGGTAAATCATGGTAAACTATGGTAAATCATGGTAAACTATGATAAATCATGCTAGAATCAGTAAATCATACTTGAACATGGTAAATCATGGTATACTATAGTAAATCATGGTAAACTATGGTAAATCGTGGTAAATGATGGTAAACTATGGTAAATCATGGTAATCTATGATAAATCATGCTAGAATCAGTAAATCATACTTGAACATGGTAAATCATGGTATACTATAGTAAATCATGGTAAACTATGGTAAATCGTGGTAAATCATGGTAAACTATGGTAAATCATGGTAAACTATGCTAAATCATGCTAGAATCAGTAAATCATACTTGAACATGGTAAATCATGGTATACTATAGTAAATCATGGTAAACTATGGTAAATTGTGGTAAATCATGGTATACTATAGTAAATCATGGTAAACTATGGTAAATCATGGTAAACCATGCTAGCAACATGGTAAAAAAATTCTAGCATCATGCTAGCAACATGATAATCATGCTAGCATGGTAAACTATGGTAAATCATGGTAAACTATGGTAAATCGTGGTAAACTATGGTAAATCATGCTAGAATCATAGTAAATCATACTTGAACATGGTAAATCATGGTATACTATAGTAAATAATGGTAAACTATGGTAAATCATGGTAAATCATGGTAAATCATGGTAAACTATGGTAAATCATGCTAAACTGTGGTAAATCATGCTAGAATCAGTAAATTATACTTGAACATGGCAAATCGTGGTATACTATAGTAAATCATGGTATACTATAGTAAATCGTGGTAAATCATGGTAAACTATGGTAAATCATGCTAGAATCAATAAATCATACTTGAACATGGTAAATCATGGTATACTATAGTAAATCATGGTAAACTATTGTAAATCGTGGTAAATCATGGTAAACTATGGTAAATCATGCTAGAATCAGTAAATTATACTTGAACATGGTAAATCGTGGTATACTATAGTAAATCATGGTAAACTATGGAAAATGATGGTAATCTATGACAAATCATGCTAGAATCAGTAAATCATACTTGAACATGGTAAATCATGGTATACTATAGTAAATTATGGTAAACTATGGTAAATCATGGTAAATCATGGTAAACTATGGTAAATCATGCTTGAATCAGTAAATCATCTTTCTTTCTTTCTTTCTTTCAACTAATCAATCTTTCTTTTTCTTTCTTTCTCTCTTTCTTTCTTTCTCTCTTTCTTTCTCCTTCTTTCTTACTAATTAATCTTTCTTTCTTTCTTTCTTTAAACATTTTCTTTCTTTCTTTCTATCTCTTTAAACCTTTTCTTTCTATCAATCAATCTATCTATCTATCTATCTATTATCTATCTGTCTATCTTTTGAACTTATCTATCTATCTATCTATCTATCTTTTGAACTTATCTATCTATCTATCTTTCTATCTTTTGAACTTATCTATCTATCTATCTATCTATCTATCTATCTATCTGACTGACTTATCTAACTTTTCTTTCTTTCTACCTAATCTTTCTTTCGTTTTTTCTTTCTTTATACCTAATCTTTCTTTTTCTTTCTTTCTTTCTTTCTTTCTTTCTTTCTTTCTTTCTTTCTTTCTTTCTTTCTTTCTTTCTTTCTTTCTTTCTTTCTTTCTTTCTTTCTTTCTCTCTTTCTACCTAATCTTTCTTTCGTTCTTTCTTTCTTTATACCTAATCTTTCTTTCTTTCTTTCTAGCTAATCTTTCTTTCTTTCTTTTTTCTTTCATTCTTTCTTTCTACCTAATCTTTCTTTCTTTCTTACAATCTTTCTTTCTAGCTAATCTTTCTTTCTTTTTTCTTTCATTCTTTCTTTCTACCTAATCTTTCTTTCTTTCTTACAATCTTTTTCTTTTTTTCTTTCTAGCTAATCTTTCTTTCTTTTTTCTTTCATTCTTTCTTTCTAGCTAATCTTTCTTTCTTTTTTCTTTCATTCTTTCTTTCTACCTAATCTTTCTTTCTTTCTTTCTTTCTTTCTTTCTTTCTTTCTTTCTTTCTTTCTTTCTTTCTTTCTTTCTTTCTTTATACCTAATCTTTTTCTTTCTTTCTTTATACCTTATATTTTTTTCTTTCTTTCTTTCTTTCTTTCTTTCTTTCTTTCTTTCTTTATACCTAATCTTTCTTTCTTTCTTTCTTTATACCTAATCTTTCTTTCTTTCTAACTAATCTTTCTTTCTTTTTTCTTTCTTTCTAACTAATCTTTCTTTCTTTCTTTCTTTCTTTCTTTCTTTCTTTCTTTCTTTCTTTCTTTCTTTCTTTCTTTATACCTAATCTTTTTCTTTCTAGCTAATCTTTCTTTCTTTTTTCTTTCATTCTTTCTTTCTAGCTAATCTTTCTTTCTTTTTTCTTTCATTCTTTCTTTCTACCTAATCTTTCTTTCTTTCTTTCTTTCTTTCTTTCTTTCTTTCTTTCTTTCTTTCTTTCTTTCTTTCTTTCTTTATACCTAATCTTTTTCTTTCTTTCTTTATACCTTATATTTCTTTCTTTCTTTCTTTCTTTCTTTCTTTCTTTCTTTCTTTCTTTCTTTCTTTCTTTCTTTCTTTCTTTCTAGCTAATCTTTCTTTTTTCTTTCATTCTTTCTTTCTACCTAATCTTTCTTTCTTTCTTACAATCTTTCTTTCTTTCTTTCTAGCTAATCTTTCTTTCTTTTTTCTTTCATTCTTTCTTTCTACCTAATCTTTCTTTCTTTCTTACAATCTTTCTTTCTTTTTTTCTTTCTAGCTAATCTTTCTTTCTTTTTTCTTTCATTCTTTCTTTCTAGCTAATCTTTCTTTCTTTTTTCTTTCATTCTTTCTTTCTACCTAATCTTTCTTTCTTTCTTTCTTTCTTTCTTTCTTTCTTTATACCTAATCATTCTTTCTTTCTTTCTTTATACCTAATCTTTCTTTCTTTCTTTCTTTCTTTCTTTCTTTCTTTCTTTCTTTCTTTCTTTCTAACTAATCTTTCTTCTTTCTTTCTTTCTTTCTTTCTTTCTTTCTTTCTTTCTTTCTTTCTTTTCTTTCTTTCTACCTAATCTTTCTTTCGTTCTTTCTTTCTTTATACCTAATCTTTCTTTCTTTCTTTCTAACTAATCTTTTCTTTTTTCTTTCTTTCTACCTAATCTTTCTTTCGTTCTTTCTTTCTTTCTTTATACCTAATCTTTCTTTCTTTCTTTATACCTAATCTTTCTTTCTTTCTTTCTTTCTTTCTTTCATTCTTTCTTTCTTTCTTTCTTTCTAACTAATCTTTCTTCTTTCTTTCTTTCTTTCTTTCTTACTTTTCTTTCTTTCTACCTAATCTTTCTTTCGTTCTTTCTTTCTTTATACCTAATCTTACTTTCTTTCTTTCTAACTAATCTTTTCTTTTTTCTTTCTTTCTACCTAATCTTTCTTTCGTTCTTTCTTTCTTTATACCTAATCTTTCTTTCTTTCTTTCTAACTAATCTTTCTTTCTTTTTTCTTTCTTTCTAACTAATCTTTCTTTTTTCTTTCTCTTTCTTTCTTTCTTTCTTTCTTTCTTTCTTTCTTTCTTTCTAACTTTTCTTTCTTTCTAACTATTCTTTCTTTCTAACTAATTTATCAATAAAAATTTAAACTACTTTAAACTTCAAACTACTTCAAACTTCAAACTACTTCAAACTTCAAACTACTTTAAACTTCTAACTACTTTTAACTTCTTCAAACTCTCTGGTCCGGCTTTCTCAAGCCAACAAACAACAAAACTCAACAAAACTTTTTTTTCTAGTTAAGTTGGCTTGGGAAAGCCAACTTACTGAAATCCTATTTAAACTTATTATTATTATTCTTCTGAGACTAAATTTACAATTCTAACTCCTCCTAGAGGTTTAACTCTACAAACTCCAAACTCAGGTCAGACGTTCAGACTGTTCTGACTCGGTATGCTATATCTTTTCAGACTGATTTGACTTTCAGTTTTCTTAAAAATTAATATTAAAAACCATAAAAATCCCATAGACTTACATTGCAGACTGTTCAAATTGAGCCAAGACTACGGTGGCCCATTAGTGTAAAAGCCAAAAACTCAAATCTAAATTCTCTGAAGCCCTAGACTTAATTAAACTACAATTCTAAGACCTAATAAACTTATCTATCTATCTATCTATCTATCTATCTATCTATCTATCTATCTATCTATCTATCTATCTATCTATCTATCTATCTATCTATCTATCTATCTATCTATCTATCTATCTAACTTATCTATCTTTCTTTCTAACTTATCTATCTTTCTTTCTCTTTCTAACTAATCTATCTATCTATCTTTCTAACTAATTTATCTATCTATCTTTCTAACTAACTTATCTATCTGTCTTTTTCTTTTTAACTTATCTATCTATCTCTCTAACTTACCTATCTATCTTTCTTTCTTTCTTTTTAACTAATCTATCTTTCTAACTAACTTATCTTTCTTTCTTTCTTACTAATCTATCTATCTTTCTAACTAACTAACTTATCTATCTTTCTAACTAACTAACTTATCTATCTTTCTTTCTTACTAATCTATCTATCTTTCTAACTAACTAACTTATCTATCTTTCTTTCTTACTAATCTATCTATCTTTCTAACTAACTTATCTATCTTTCTTTCTTACTAATCTATCTATCTTTCTAACTAACTAACTTATCTATCTTTCTTTTTTTAACCTTACTTATCTATCTTTCTTTCTAACTAATCTATCTATCTTTCTAACTAAGTTATCTATCTTTCTTTCTTTTTAACTAATCTATCTATCTTACCTTTCTTTCTTTTTAACTAATCTATCTTTCTAACTTATCTATCTTTCTTTATTTCTTTTTAACTAATCCATCTTTCTAACTAATCTATCTTTCTTTCTTACTAATCTATATATCTGTCTTTCTAACTAACTTATCTTTCTTTCTTTCTTACTAATCTATCTATCTTTTTAACTAACTTATCTATCTTTTTTTCTGACTAATTTATCTATCTTTCTAACTAACTTATCTTTCTTTCTTACTAATCTATCTATCTTTCTAACTAACTTATCTTTCTTTCTTTCTAATCTATCTATCTTTCTAACTAACTTATCTTTCTTTCTTTCTGACTAATCTATCTATCTTTCTAACTAACTTATCTATCTATCTTTCTTTCTTACTAATCTATCTTTCTAACTAACTTATCTTTTTTTCTTACTAATCTATCTATCTTTCTAACTAACTAACTTATCTATCTTTCTTTATGACTAATCTTTCTTTCTAACTAATCCATATTTCTTTCTTTCTAACTAATCCATCTTTCATTCTTTCTAACTAACCAATCCATCTTTCTATCTTTCTTTCTTTCTTTCTTTCTTTCTTTCTTTCTTTCTAACTAATCTATCTTTCTTTTTAACTAATCCATCTTTCTTTCTTTCTTTCTTTCTTTCTAACTAATACATCTTTCTTTCTAACTAATCTGTCTTTCTTTCATTCTAACTAATCTGTCTTTCTTTCTAACCTTTCTTTTTTTCTTTCTCTCTTACTAATCTATCTTTCTTTCGAACTAATGTCTTTCTTTCATTCTAACTAATCAGTCTTTCTTTCTTTTTACCTAATCCATCTATCTTTCTTTCTAATTAACCAATCCATCTTTCTTTCTTTCTAACTAATCTTTCTTTCTTTCTTTTTCTTTATTTCTAACTAATCTGTCTAACTAATCTTTCTAACTAATCATTCTTTCTTTCTAACTAATCTTTCTTTCTAACTAATCTATCTTTCTCTCTTTCCAACTAACCTTTCTTTTTCTTTCTAACTAATCTGTTTTTCTTTTTCTTTCTAACTAATCTTTCTTTCTTACTAATCTTTTTTCTTTTTCTTTCTAACTAATCTTTTCTTTCTTTCTTTCTTTCTTTCTTTCTTTCTTTCTTTCTTTCTTTCTTTCTTTCTTTCTTTCTTTCTTTCTTTCTTTCTTTCTTTCTTTCGAACTATCTATCTATCAAACTTTAACCTACTTTAAACATCAAACTACTTTAAACTACTTCAAACTCTCTGGTCCGGCTTTCTCAAGCCAACTTAAAGTTTGTCTCAACAAACTTTTTTTTCTAGTTAAGTTGGCTTGAGAAAGCCAACATATTGAAATCCTATTTAAACTTATTAAGTTGGCTTGAGAGAGCCAACATATTGAAATCCTATTTAAACTTATTAAGTTGGCTTGAGAGAGCCAACATATTGAAATCCTATTTAAACTTATTATTATTAAGTTGGCTTGAGAGAGCCAACATATTGAAATCCTATTTAAACTTATTATTATTAAGTTGGCTTGAGAAAGCCAACATATTGAAATCCTATTTAAACTTATTATTATTTTTCTTCTGACCCTAAAAAAATCTATATCAAACTCCTCCTAGAGCTTTAACTCTACATACTCCAAACTCGGCTCAGACACTCAAACTGATCTGACTCGGTATGCTATATCTTTTCAGACTGATCGGACTTACGGTTTTCCTAAAAATGACGATCAAAACTCGAAAAAACTCATTCAAAAACTCCCATTGACTTACATTGGGGAGTTCTAAAAAATTCAAACCGACAAAAATTTAAATCTAAACACCTTGAAGACTAAACCAAACTGACGTTCTATATACTATATGAGCCATTGAGACTCATTTAAACTAATAAACTCTAAACTATAAACACTTATAAACTAATTAACTTATAAACTCATGAATTCATAAACTTATGAACTCTTAAACTCATAAATTAATAAACTCTGAACTCTTAATCTCATTTAAACATAAACTCTAAACTGATTTAAACTTATAAACTCAAAACTCAAGAACTCATACACTTATAAACTCATCAATTTATACACTTATAAACTCTAAACTCAGACACACACACTGAGTTTATGAGTGAGTGTGTGAGCGAGTTAGTGGGTGTGTGTGTGTGTTTGTGTGTGTGTGTGTGTGTCTATCTAACTTATTTATCTATCTGTCAAACTTCAAACTACTGTAAACTACTGTAAACTTCAAACCACTATAAACTTGTTAAGTTTAAATCTTCCAGCTCCCAAGCAACTCCATAGCAACCAAACTCGAGTACCTTAGCAACCGTTTTGTAAGACCTATATCTCTGTATCAGAACATCGTATAGAGATGAGGTTTGGCTCTTTTGACTCATGCTAGCAAACATCACTTCCAACATACTACACATGCTAGCAGTGAATAGCTACATGCTAATAGTGATTAGTTAAGTGTTAAATCATGCCAAGATCATGCTAAGAACTCTATAAAAACTCCATAGTAACCATCTGTGACAACTACCAGCCACCTAGTGACACCATATCAACCACCCTGAATACCTTAGCAACCGCCTAGCAACACCTAGCAACCACCCATAACACCCTAGCAACCACCTAGCAACCACCCAAAAGACCCTAGCAACCACCTAGCAACCACCCAAAATATCCTAGCAACCACCCAAAACACCCTAGCAACCGCCTAGCAACCACCCAAAAGACCCTAGCAACCACCAAAAATATCCTAGCAACCACCCAAAAGACCCTAGCAACCACCGAAAATATCCTAGCAACCACCCAAAAGACCCTAGCAACTACCCAAAATATCCTAGCAACCGCCTAGCAACTCCCCAAAAGACCCTAGCAACCACCCAGAACACCCTACCAACCGCCTAGCAACCACCCAGAACACCCTAGCAACCACCCAAAATACCCTAGCAACCACCCAAAAGACCCTAGCAACCACCCAAAATATCCTAGCAACCACCCAAAAGGCCTAGCAACCACCCAAAAGACCCTAGCAACCACCCAAAACACCCTAGCAACCGCCTAGCAACCACCCAAAAGACCCTAGCAACCACCCAAAAGACCCTAGCAACCACCCAAAATATCCTAGCAACCACCCAAAACACCCTAGCAACCGCCTAGCAACCACCCAAAAGACCCTAGCAACCACCCAAAATACCCTAGCAACCACCCAAAACACCCTAGCAATCGCCTAGCAACCATCCAAAAGACCCTAGCAACCACCCAAAATATCCTAGCAACCACCCAAAACACCCTAGCAACCGCCTAGCAACCACCCAAAAGACCCTAGCAACCACCCAAAACATCCTAGCAACCACCTAAAACACCCTAGCAACCGCCTAGCAACCACAAAAAAGACCCTAGCAACCGCCTAGCAACCACCCAAAAGACCCTAGCAACCACCTAAAATATCCTAGCAACCACCCAAAAGACCCTAGCAACCGCCTAGCAACCACCCAAAAGACCCTAGCAACCACCTAAAATATCCTAGCAACCGCCTAGCAACCACCCAAAAGACCCTAGCAACCACCCAAAATATCCTAGCAACCGCCTAGCAACCACCCAAAAGACCCTAGCAACCATCAGAAATATCCTAGCAACCGCCTAGCAACCACCCAAAACAGCCTAGCAACCACCCAGAAAACCCTAGCAACTGCCTAGCAACCACCCAAAAGACCTTAGCAACCACCCAGGACACCCTAGCAACCACCTAGCAACCACCCAGAACACCCTAGCAACCGCCCAAAATACCCTAGCAACACCATAGCAACCACCCATAACATCCTAGCAACCGCCTAGCAAAAAAACGTTCTGCTCCAAACTTTCTCAAGCCAACTTAAAGTTTGTCTCGACGAACTTTCGCATCTAGTTAAGTTGGCTTGAGAGAGCCAACATATTGAAATCCTATTTAAACTTATTATTATTATTATTATTAAGTTGGCTTGAGAGAGCCAACATATTGAAATCCTATTTAAACTTATTATTATTATTATTATTATTATTATTATTCTTCTTACTAAAAAATCTGACTCAAACTCCTCCTAGAGCTTTAACTCTACATACTCCAAAATCGGCTCAGACACTCAAACAGATCTGACTCGGTGTGCTCTATCTTTTCAGACTGATCGGACTTACGGTTTTCCTAAAAATGACGATCAAAACTCGGAAAAACTCCCATTGACTTAACATTGGGCATTCTAAAAAAATTCAAACTCACCAACCGACAAAAATTTAAATCTAAATCCCTTGAAAACTAATTCAAACTGCCATTCTATATATATTAGCCAATGAAACTCATTTAAACTAATAAACTCTAATCTCATACACTTATAAACTAATTAACTTAAATTTAATAACTAATTAACTAATAAACTCATGAATTCATAGACTTATGAACTCTTAAACTCATAAATTAATAAATTCTGAACTCTAAACTCATTTAAACTTATAAACTCTAAACTCAAAAACTTGTACACTTATAAACTCTAAACTCATAAACTCTGAGTGTGTGTGTGTGTGTGTGTGTGTGTGTGTGTCTGAGTGAGTGTGTGAGCGAGGTAGTCTGTGTGTGTGTGTGTGTGTGTGTGTGTGTGTGTGTGTGTGTGTGTGTGTGTGTGTTTGTTTGTATCTATCTAACTTATTTATATATCTATCATAAACTTCAAACTACTTTAAACTACTTTAAACTTCAAACCAATTTAAACTTCTTAAGTTTAAAGCTCCCAGCTCCCAAGCAACTCCATAGCAACCAAACTTGAGTACCCTAGCAACCGTTTTGCAAGACCTATATCTCTGTATCAGAACATCGTATAGAGATGAGGTTTGGCTCTTTTGACTCATGCTAGCAAACAGCACTTCCAACATGCTACATATGCTAGCAGTGAATAGCTACATGCTAATAGCGATTAGTTAAGTGTTAAATCATGCCAAGATCATGCTAAGAACTCTATAAAAACTCCATAGTAACCATCTGTGATAACTACCAACCACCTAGTAACACCATATCAACCGCCCTGAATACCATAGCAACCCCCCAGAACACCCTAGCAACCGCCTAGCAACCACCCAAAAGACCCTAGCAACCACCCAGAACACCGTAGCAACCACCCAAAAGACCCTAGCAACCACCCAAAAGACCCTAGCAACCGCCTAGCAACCACCCAAAAGACCCTAGCAACCACCCAAAAGACCCTAGCAACCGCCTAGCAACCACCCAAAAGACCCTAGCAACCACCCAAAAGACCCTAGCAACCACCCAGAATACCCTAGCAACCACCCAAAACAGCCTAGCAACCACCCAGAACACCCTGGCCACCACCTAGCAACCACCCAGAATACCTTAGCAACGCCTAGCAACACCATAGCAACAACCCATAACACCCTAGCAACTGCCTAGCAACCACCCAGAACACCCTAGCAACCACCCAAAATACCCTAGCAACCACCCAAAACCGCCTAGCAACCACCCAAAACACCCTAGCAACCGCCTAGCAACCACCCAAAATACCCTAGCAACCACCCAAAAGACCCTAGCAACCACCCAAAATATCCTAGCAACCACCCAGAACACCCTAGCAACCGCCTAGCAACCACACAAAAGACCCTGGCAACCGCCTAGCAACCACCCAAAACACCCTAGCAACCACCCAAAATACCCTAGCAACCGCCTAGCAACCACCCAGAATACCGTAGCAACCGCCTAGCAACACCATAGCGACCACCCATAACATCCTAACAACCGCCTAGCAAAAAACGTTCCGGTCCAAACTTTCTCAAGCCAACTTAAAGTTTGTCTAGACGAACTTTCGCATCTAGTTATTAAGTTGGCTTGAGAGAGCCAACATATTGAAATCCTATTTAAACTTATTAAGTTGGCTTGAGAGAGCCAACATATTGAAATCCTATTTAAACTTATTATTATTATTATTATTATTCTGACCCTAAAAATTTACAACTCAAACTCCTCTTAGAGCTTTAACTCTATATACTCCAAACTCGGCACAGACACTCAAACTGATCTGACTCGGTATGCTCTATCTTTTCAGACTGATCGGACTTACGGTTTTCCTACAAATGACGATCAAAACTCGAAAAAACTCATTCAAAAACTCCCATTGACTTACATTGGGGAGTTCTAAAAAATTCAAACCGACAAAAATTTAAATCTAAACACCTTGAAGACTAAACCAAACTGCCGTTCTATATACTATATGAGCCATTGAGACTCATTTAAACTAATAAACTCTAAACTCTAAACACTTATAAACTAATTAACTTATAAACTCATGAATTCATAAACTTATGAACTCTTAAACTCATAAATTAATAAACTCTGAACTCTTAATCTCATTTAAATTTATAAACTCTAAACTGATTTAAACTTATAAACTCAAAACTCAAGAACTCATACACTTATAAACTTGTCAATTTATACACTTATAAACTCTAAACTCAGACACACACACTGAGTTTATGAGTGAGTGTGTGAGCGAGTTAGTGGGTGTGTGTATGTGTGTGTTTGTGTGTTTGTGTGTGTGTGTGTGTGTGTGTGTGTGTGTGTCTATCTAACTTATTTATCTATCTGTCAAACTTCAAACTACTGTAAACTACTGTAAACTTCAAACCACTATAAACTTGTTAAGTTTAAATCTTCCAGCTCCCAAGCAACTCCATAGCAACCAAACTCGAGTACCCTAGCAACCGTTTTGTAAGACCTATATCTCTGTATCAGAACATCGTATAGAGATGAGGTTTGGCTCTTTTGACTCATGCTAGCAAACATCACTTCCAACATACTACACATGCTAGCAGTGAATAGCTACATGCTAATAGCAATTAGTTAAGTGTTAAATCATGCCAAGATCATGCTAAGAACTCTATAAAAACTCCATAGTAACCATCTGTGACAACTACCAACCACCTAGTAACACCATATCAACTGCCCTGAATACCATAGCAACCACCCAGAACACCCTAGCAACCGCCTAGCAACCACCCAAAAGACCCTAGCAACCACCCAAAATATCCTATCAACCACCCAAAACACCCTAGCAACCGCCTAGCAACCACCCAAAAGACCCTAGCAACCACCCAAAATATCCTAGCAACCACCCAAAACACCCTAGCAACTGCCTAGCAACCACCAAAAAGACCCTAGCAACCACCCAGAACACCCTAGCAACCGCCTAGCAACCACCCAGAACACCCTAGCAACCACCCAAAATACCCTAGCAACCACCCAAAAGACCCTAGCAACCACCCAAAATATCCTAGCAACCGCCCAAAAGACCCTAGCAACCACCCAAAACACCCTAGCAACCGCCTAGCAACCACCCAAAAGACCCTAGCAACCACCCAGAACACCCTAGCAACCGCCTAGCAACCACCCAGAACACCCTAGCAACCACCCAAAATACCCTAGCAACCACCCAAAAGACCCTAGCAACCACCCAAAATATCCTAGCAACCGCCCAAAAGACCCTAGCAACCACCCAAAACACCCTAGCAACCGCCTAGCAACCACCCAGAACACCCTAGCAACCGCCTAGCAACCACCCAGAACACCCTAGCAACCACCCAAAAGACCCTAGCAACCACCCAAAACACCCTAGCAACCACCCAAAAGACCCTAGCAACCACCCAAAAGACCCTAGCAACCACCCAAAATATCCTAGCAACCACCCAAAACACCCTAGCAACCGCCTAGCAACCACCCAAAAGACCCTAGCAACCACCAAAAATATCCTAGCAACCACCCAAAATACCCTAGCAACCGCCTAGCAACCACCCAAAAGAGCCTAGCAACCACCGAAAATATCCTAGCAACCGCCTAGCAACCACCCAAAAGACCCTAGCAACCACCCAGGACACCCTAGCAACCACCTAGCAACCACCCAGGACACCCTAGCAACCGCCCAAAATACCCTAGCAACACCAAAGCAACCACCCATAACATCTTAGCAACCGCCTAGCAAAAAACGTTCTGCTCCAAACTTTCTCAAGCCAACTTAAAGTTTGTCTCAACGAACTTTCGCATCTAGTTAAGTTGGCTTGAGAAAGCCAACATATTGAAATCCTATTTAAACTTATTATTATTATTCTTCTGACCCTAAAAAAATCTATATCAAACTCGTCCTAGAGCTTTAACCCTACATACTCCAAACTCGGCTCAGACACTCAAACTGATCTGACTCGGTATGCTATATCTTTTCAGACTGATCGGACTTACGGTTTTCCTAAAAATGACGATCAAAACTCGAAAAAACTCATTCAAAAACTCCATTGACTTACATTGGGGAGTTCTAAAAAATTCAAACCGACAAAAATTTAAATCTAAACACCTTGAAGACTAAACCAAACTGCCGTTCTATATACTATATGAGCCATTGAGACTCATTTAAACTAATAAACTCTAAACTATAAACACTTATAAACTAATTAACTTATAAACTCATGAATTCATAAACTTATGAACTCTTAAACTCATAAATTAATAAACTCTGAACTCTTAATCTCATTTAAACTTATAAACTCTAAACTGATTTAAACTTATAAACTCAAAACTCAAGAACTCATACACTTATAAACTCATCAATTTATACACTTATAAACTCTAAACTCAGACACACACACTGAGTTTAT
Organism: Rutilus rutilus; assembly: GCA_021464565.1. Lineage (NCBI taxonomy): Eukaryota > Metazoa > Chordata > Actinopteri > Cypriniformes > Leuciscidae > Rutilus > Rutilus rutilus. The sequence continues at coordinate 28,442,683 of JAJAQA010000022.1, read as the reverse complement.
GAGTGAGTGTGTGAGCGAGTTAGTGGGTGTGTGTGTGTGTGTGTTTGTGTGTTTGTTTGTGTGTGTGTGTGTGTGTGTGTGTGTGTGTCTATCTAACTTATTTATCTATCTGTCAAACTTCAAACTACTGTAAACTACTGTAAACTTCAAACCACTATAAACTTGTTAAGTTTAAATCTTCCAGCTCCCAAGCAACTCCATAGCAACCAAACTCGAGTACCCTAGCAACCGTTTTGTAAGACCTATATCTCTGTATCAGAACATCGTATAGAGATGAGGTTTGGCTCTTTTGACTCATGCTAGCAAACATCACTTCCAGCAAACTACACATGCTAGCAGTGAATAGCTACATGCTAATAGTGATTAGTTAAGTGTTAAATCATGCCAAGATCATGCTAAGAACTCTATAAAAACTCCATAGTAACCATCTCTGACAACTACCAGCCACCTAGTAACACCATATCAACCACCCTGAATACCTTAGCAACCGCCTAGCAACACCTAGCAACCACCCATAACACCCTAGCAACCACCTAGCAACCACCCAAAAGACCCTAGCAACCACCTAGCAACCACCCAAAATATCCTAGCAACCACCCAAAAGACCCTAGCAACCACCAAAAATATCCTAGCAACCACCCAAAATACCCTAGCAACCGCCTAGCAACCACCCAAAAGACCCTAGCAACCACCGAAAATATCCTAGCAACCACCCAAAAGACCCTAGCAACTACCCAAAATATCCTAGCAACCGCCTAGCAACTACCCAAAAGACCCTAGCAACCACCCAGAACACCCTACCAACCGCCTAGCAACCACCCAGAACACCCTAGCAACCACCCAAAAGACCCTAGCAACCACCCAAAATATCCTAGCAACCACCCAAAAGACCTAGCAACCGCCTAGCAACCACCCAAAAGACCCTAGCAACCACCCAAAACATCCTAGCAACCACCCAAAACACCCTAGCAACCGCCTAGCAACCACCCAAAAGACCCTAGCAACCGCCTAGCAACCACCCAAAAGACCCTAGCAACCACCTAAAATATCCTAGCAACCACCCAAAAGACCCTAGCAACCGCCTAGCAACCACCCAAAAGACCCTAGCAACCACCTAAAATACCCTAGCAACGCCTAGCAACCACCCAAAAGACCCTAGCAACCACCCAAAAAATCCTAGCAACCGCCTAGCAACCACCCAAAAGACCCTAGCAACCATCAGAAATATCCTAGCAACCGCCTAGCAACCACCCAAAACAGCCTAGCAACCACCCAGAAAACCCTAGCAACTGCCTAGCAACCACCTAAAATATCCTAGCAACCACCCAAAAGACCCTAGCAACCGCCTAGCAACCACCCAAAAGATCCTAGCAACCACCTAAAATACCCTAGCAACCGCCTAGCAACCACCCAAAAGACCCTAGCAACCACCCAAAAAATCCTAGCAACCGCCTAGCAACCACCCAAAAGACCCTAGCAACCATCAGAAATATCCTAGCAACCGCCTAGCAACCACCCAAAACAGCCTAGCAACCACCCAGAAAACCCTAGCAACTGCCTAGCAACCACCCAAAAGACCTTAGCAACCACCCAGGACACCCTAGCAACCACCTAGCAACCACCCAGAACACCCTAGCAACCGCCCAAAATACCCTAGCAACACCATAGCAACCACCCAGAATACCCTAGCAACCACCCAAAACAGCCTAGCAACCACCCAAAATATCCTAGCTTGAGAGAGCCAACATATTGAAATCCTATTTAAACTTATTATTAAGTTGGCTTGAGAGAGCCAACATATTGAAATCCTATTTAAACTTATTATTATTATTAAGTTGGCTTGAGAAAGCCAACATATTGAAATCCTATTTAAACTTATTAAGTTGGCTTGAGAGAGCCAACATATTGAAATCCTATTTAAACTTATTATTATTAAGTTGGCTTGAGAGAGCCAACATATTGAAATCCTATTTAAACTTATTATTATTAAGTTGGCTTGAGAGAGCCAACATATTGAAATCCTATTTAAACTTATTATTATTATTATTATTATTATTATTCTTCTTACTAAAAAATCTGACTCAAACTCCTCCTAGAGCTTTAACTCTACATACTCCAAAATCGGCTCAGACACTCAAACAGATCTGACTCGGTGTGCTCTATCTTTTCAGACTGATCGGACTTACGGTTTTCCTACAAATGACGATCAAAACTCGGAAAAACTCCCATTGACTTACATTGGGGAGTTCTAAAAAATTCAAATCCAGATTCAAACTCACCAACCGACAAAAATTCAAATCTAAACACCTTGAAGACTAAACCAAACTGCCGTTCTATATATATTAGCCAATGAAACTCATTTAAACTAATAAACTCTAATCTCATACACTTATAAACTAATTAACTTAAATTTAATAACTAATTAACTAATAAACTCATGAATTCATAGACTTATGAAATCTTAAACTCATAAATTAATAAACTCTGAACTCTAAACTCATTTAAACTTATAAACTCTAAACTCAAAAACTCGTACACTTATAAACTCTAAACTCATAAACTCTGAGTGTGTGTGTGTGTGTGTGTGTGTGTGTGTGTGTGTGTGTGTGTGTGTGTGTGTGTGTGTGTGTGTGTGTCTGAGTGAGTGTGTGTGTGTGTGTGTGTGTGTCTGAGTGAGTGTGTGAGCGAGGTAGTCTGAGTGAGTGTGTGTGTGAGGTAGTCTGAGTGAGTGTGTGTGTGAGGTAGTCTGAGTGAGTGTGTGTGTGTGTGTGTGTGTGTGTGTGTGTGTGTGTGTGTGTGTGTGTGTGTGTGTGTGTGTGTGTGTGTTTGTGTGTATCTATCTAACTTATTTATATATCTATCATAAACTTCAACTACTTTAAACTTCAAACCACTTTAAACTTCTTAAGTTTAATGCTTCCAGCTCCCAAGCAACTCCATAGCAACCAAACTTGAGTACCCTAGCAACTGTTTTGCAAGACCTATATCTCTGTATCAGAACATCGTATAGAGATGAGTTTTGGCTCTTTTGACTCATGCTAGCAAACAGCACTTCCAACATGCTACACATGCTAGCAGTGAATAGCTACATGCTAATAGCAATTAGTTAAGTGTTGAATCATGCCAAGATCATGCTAAGAACTCTATAAAAACTCCATAGTAACCATCTGTGACAACTACCAACCACCTAGTAACACCATATCAACTGCCCTGAATACCATAGCAACCACCCAGAACACCCTAGCAACCGCCTAGCAACCACCCAGAACACCCTAGCAACCACCCAAAAGACCCTAGCAACCACCCAAAATATCCTAGCAACCACCCAAAACACCCTAGCAACCGCCTAGCAACCACCCAAAAGACCCTAGCAACCACCTAGCAACCACCCAAAATATCCTAGCAACCACCCAAAACACCCTAGCAACCGCCTAGCAACCACCCAAAAGACCCTAGCAACCACCCAAAACACCCTAGCAACCGCCTAGCAACCACCCAGAACACCCTAGCAACCACCCAAAACACCCTAGCAACCACCCAAAAGACCCTAGCAACCACCCAAAATATCCTAGCAACCACCCAAAACACCCTAGCAACCGCCTAGCAACCACCCAAAAGACCCTAGCAACCACCCAGAACACCCTAGCAACCGCCTAGCAACCACCCAGAACACCCTAGCAACCACCCAAAATACCCTAGCAACCACCCAAAAGACCCTAGCAACCACCCAAAACACCCTAGCAACCACCCAAAATACCCTAGCAACCACCCAAAATACCCTAGCAACCACCCAAAATACCCTAGCAACTGCCTAGCAACCACCCAAAAGACCCTAGCAACCACCAAAAATATCCTAGCAACCACCCAAAATACCCTAGCAACCGCCTAGCAACCACCCAAAAGACCCTGGCAACCACCGAAAATATCCTAGCAACCGCCTAGCAACCACCCAAAAGACCCTAGCAACCACCCAGGACACCCTAGCAACCACCTAGCAACCACCCAGAACACCCTAGCAACCGCCCAAAATACCCTAGCAACACCAAAGCAACCACCCATAACATCTTAGCAACCGCCTAGCAAAAAACTTTCTGCTCCAAACTTTCTCAAGCCAACTTAAAGTTTGTCTCAACGAACTTTCGCATCTAGTTATTATTATTATTCTTCTTACTAAAAAATCTGACTCAAACTCGTCCTAGAGCTTTAACTCTACATACTCCAAAATCGGCTCAGACACTCAAACAGATCTGACTCGGTGTGCTATATCTTTTCAGACTGATCAGACTTACGGTTTTCCTAAAAATGACGATCAAAACTCGGAAAAACTCCCATTGACTTACATTGGGGAGTTCTAAAAAATTCAAATCCAGATTCAAACTCACCAACCGACAAAAATTCAAATCTAAACACCTTGAAGACTAAACCAAACTGCCGTTCTATATATATTAGCCAATGAAACTCATTTAAACTAATAAACTCTAAACTCATACACTTATAAACTAATTAACTTAAATTTAATAACTAATTAACTAATAAACTCATGAATTCATAGACTTATGAACTCTTAAACTCATAAATTAATAAACTCTGAACACTTAAACTCATTTAAACTTTTATAAACTCTAAACTCAAAAACTCATACACTTATAAACTCATCAATTTATACACTTATAAACTCTAAACTCATAAACTTTGAGAGTGTGTGTGTGTGTGTGTGTGTGTGTGTGTGTGTCTGAGTGAGTGTGTGAGCGAGGTAGTCTGAGTGAGTGTGTGTGTGTGTGTGTGTGTGTGTGTGTGTGTATCTATATAACTTATTTATCTATCTATCTCTCTCATAAACTTCAAACTACTTTAAACTTTAAACCAATTTAAACTTCTTAAGTTTAAAGCTCCCAGCTCCCAAGCAACTCCATAGCAACCAGACTTGAGTACCCTAGCAACCGTTTTGCAAGACCTATATCTCTGTATCAGAACATCGTACAGAGATGAGGTTTGGCTCTTTTGACTCATGCTAGCAAACAGCACTTCCAACATGCTACACATGCTAGCACTGAATAGCTACATGCTAATAGCGATTAGTTAAGTGTTAAATCATGCCAAGATCATGCTAAGAACTCTATAAAAACTCCATAGTAACCATCTGTGACAACTACCAACCACCTAGTAACACCATATCAACCGCCCTGAATACCATAGCAACCACCCAGAACACCCTAGCAACCGCCTAGCAACCACCCAAAACACCCTAACAACCGCCTAGCAACCACCCAAAAGACCCTAGCAACCACCCAAAATATCCCAGCAACCGCCTAGCAACCACCCAGAATACCCTAGCAACCACCCAGAAACCCTAGCAACCGCCTAGCAACCACCCAAAAGACCCTAGCAACCGCCTAGCAACCACCCAGAACACCCTAGCAACCACCCAAAATACCCTAGCAACCACCCAGAAACCCTAGCAACCGCCTAGCAACCACCCAAAATACCCTAGCAACCACCCAGAAACCCTAGCAACCGCCTAGCAACCACCCAAAATACCCTAGCAACCACCCAGAAACCCTAGCAACCGCCTAGCAACCACCCAAAATACCCTAGCAACCACCCAGAAACCCTAGCAACCGCCTAGCAACCACCCAAAAGACCCTAGCACCCAAAATATCCTAGCAACCGCCTAGCAACCACCCAAAAGACCCTAGCAACCACCAGAAATATCCTAGCAACCGCCTAGCAACCACCCAGAATATTCTAGCAACCACCCAAAACAGCCTAGCAACCGCCTAGCAACCACCCAGAACACCCTAGCAACCACCCAAAAGACCCTAGCAACCGCCTAGCAACCACCCAAAAGACCCTAGCAACCGCCTAGCAACCACCCAAAAGACCCTAGCAACCACCCAAAAGACCCTAGCAACCGCCTAGCAACCACCCAAAACACCCTAGCAACCGCCTAGCAACCACCCAAAAGACCCTAGCAACCACCCAGAATACCCTAGCAACCATCCAAAACAGCCTAGCAACCACCCATAACACCCTAGCAACTGCCTAGCAACCACCCAGAACACCCTAGCAACCACCCAAAATACCCTAGCAACCGCCTAGCAACCACCCAAAACACCCTAGCAACCGCCTAGCAACCACCCAAAAGACCCTAGCAACCACCCAAAATATCCTAGCAACCACCCAGAACACCCTAGCAACCACCTAGCAACCACCTAGCAACCGCCTAGCAACCACCCAGAATACCTTAGCAACCGCCTAGCAACACCATAGCGACCACCCATAACATCCTAACAACCGCCTAGCAAAAAACGTTCTGCTCCAAACTTTCTCAAGCCAACTTAAAGTTTGTCTCGACGAACTTTCGTATCTAGTTAAGTTGGCTTGAGAGAGCCAACATATTGAAATCCTATTTAAACTTATTAAGTTGGCTTGAGAGAGCCAACATATTGAAATCCTATTTAAACTTATTATTATTAAGTTGGCTTGAGAGAGCCAACATATTGAAATCCTATTTAAACTTATTATTATTATTATTATTATTATTCTTCTTACTAAAAAATCTGACTCAAACTCCTCCTAGAGCTTTAACTCTACATACTCCAAAATCGGCTCAGACACTCAAACAGATCTGACTCGGTGTGCTCTATCTTTTCAGACTGATCGGACTTACGGTTTTCCTAAAAATGACGATCAAAACTCGGAAAAACTCCCATTGACTTAACATTGGGCATTCTAAAAAAATTCAAACTCACCAACCGACAAAAATTTAAATCTAAATCCCTTGAAAACTAATTCAAACTGCCATTCTATATATATTAGCCAATGAAACTCATTTAAACTAATAAACTCTAATCTCATACACTTATAAACTAATTAACTTAAATTTAATAACTAATTAACTAATAAACTCATGAATTCATAGACTTATGAACTCTTAAACTCATAAATTAATAAATTCTGAACTCTAAACTCATTTAAACTTATAAACTCTAAACTCAAAAACTTGTACACTTATAAACTCTAAACTCATAAACTCTGAGTGTGTGTGTGTGTGTGTGTCTGAGTGAGTGTGTGAGCGAGGTAGTCTGTGTGTGTGTGTGTGTGTGTGTGTGTGTGTGTGTGTGTGTGTTTGTTTGTATCTATCTAACTTATTTATATATCTATCATAAACTTCAAACTACTTTAAACTACTTTAAACTTCAAACCAATTTAAACTTCTTAAGTTTAAAGCTCCCAGCTCCCAAGCAACTCCATAGCAACCAAACTTGAGTACCCTAGCAACCGTTTTGCAAGACCTATATCTCTGTATCAGAACATCGTATAGAGATGAGGTTTGGCTCTTTTGACTCATGCTAGCAAACAGCACTTCCAACATGCTACATATGCTAGCAGTGAATAGCTACATGCTAATAGCGATTAGTTAAGTGTTAAATCATGCCAAGATCATGCTAAGAACTCTATAAAAACTCCATAGTAACCATCTGTGATAACTACCAACCACCTAGTAACACCATATCAACCGCCCTGAATACCATAGCAACCCCCCAGAACACCCTAGCAACCGCCTAGCAACCACCCAAAAGACCCTAGCAACCACCCAGAACACCGTAGCAACCACCCAAAAGACCCTAGCAACCACCCAAAAGACCCTAGCAACCACCCAAAACACCCTAGCAACCACCCAAAAGACCCTAGCAACCGCCTAGCAACCACCCAAAAGACCCTAGCAACCACCCAAAAGACCCTAGCAACCACCCAGAATACCCTAGCAACCACCCAAAACAGCCTAGCAACCACCCAGAACACCCTGGCCACCACCTAGCAACCACCCAGAATACCTTAGCAACGCCTAGCAACACCATAGCAACAACCCATAACACCCTAGCAACTGCCTAGCAACCACCCAGAACACCCTAGCAACCACCCAAAATACCCTAGCAACCGCCTAGCAACCACCCAAAACCGCCTAGCAACCACCCAAAACACCCTAGCAACCGCCTAGCAACCACCCAAAATACCCTAGCAACCACCCAAAAGACCCTAGCAACCACCCAAAATATCCTAGCAACCACCCAGAACACCCTAGCAACCGCCTAGCAACCACACAAAAGACCCTGGCAACCGCCTAGCAACCACCCAAAACACCCTAGCAACCACCCAAAACACCCTAGCAACCACCCAAAATACCCTAGCAACCGCCTAGCAACCACCCAGAATACCGTAGCAACCGCCTAGCAACACCATAGCGACCACCCATAACATCCTAACAACCGCCTAGCAAAAAACGTTCCGGTCCAAACTTTCTCAAGCCAACTTAAAGTTTGTCTCGACGAACTTTCGCATCTAGTTATTATTATTATTCTTCTTACTAAAAAATCTGACTCAAACTCCTCCTAGAGCTTTAACTCTACATACTCCAAAATCGGCTCAGACACTCAAACAGATCTGACTCGGTGTGCTCTATCTTTTCAGACTGATCGGACTTACGGTTTTCCTAAAAATGACGATCAAAACTCGGAAAAACTCCCATTGACTTAACATTGGGCATTCTAAAAAAATTCAAACTCACCAACCGACAAAAATTTAAATCTAAATCCCTTGAAAACTAATTCAAACTGCCATTCTATATATATTAGCCAATGAAACTCATTTAAACTTATAAACTCTAATCTCATACACTTATAAACTAATTAACTTAAATTTAATAACTAATTAACTAATAAACTCATGAATTCATAGACTTATGAACTCTTAAACTCATAAATTAATAAATTCTGAACTCTAAACTCATTTAAACTTATAAACTCTAAACTCAAAAACTTGTACACTTATAAACTCTAAACTCATAAACTCTGAGTGTGTGTGTGTGTGTGTGTGTCTGAGTGAGTGTGTGAGCGAGGTAGTCTGTGTGTGTGTGTGTGTGTGTGTGTGTGTGTGTGTGTTTGTTTGTATCTATCTAACTTATTTATATATCTATCATAAACTTCAAACTACTTTAAACTACTTTAAACTTCAAACCAATTTAAACTTCTTAAGTTTAAAGCTCCCAGCTCCCAAGCAACTCCATAGCAACCAAACTTGAGTACCCTAGCAACCGTTTTGCAAGACCTATATCTCTGTATCAGAACATCGTATAGAGATGAGGTTTGGCTCTTTTGACTCATGCTAGCAAACAGCACTTCCAACATGCTACATATGCTAGCAGTGAATAGCTACATGCTAATAGCGATTAGTTAAGTGTTAAATCATGCCAAGATCATGCTAAGAACTCTATAAAAACTCCATAGTAACCATCTGTGATAACTACCAACCACCTAGTAACACCATATCAACCGCCCTGAATACCATAGCAACCCCCCAGAACACCCTAGCAACCGCCTAGCAACCACCCAAAAGACCCTAGCAACCACCCAGAACACCGTAGCAACCACCCAAAAGACCCTAGCAACCACCCAAAAGACCCTAGCAACCGCCTAGCAACCACCCAAAAGACCCTAGCAACCACCCAAAAGACCCTAGCAACCGCCTAGCAACCACCCAAAACACCCTAGCAACCACCCAAAAGACCCTAGCAACCACCCAGAATACCCTAGCAACCACCCAAAACAGCCTAGCAACCACCCAGAATACCTTAGCAACGCCTAGCAACACCATAGCAACCACCCATAACACCCTAGCAACTGCCTAGCAACCACCCAGAACACCCTAGCAACCACCCAAAATACCCTAGCAACCGCCTAGCAACCACCCAAAACCGCCTAGCAACCACCCAAAACACCCTAGCAACCGCCTAGCAACCACCCAAAATACCCTAGCAACCACCCAAAAGACCCTAGCAACCACCCAAAATATCCTAGCAACCACCCAGAACACCCTAGCAACCGCCTAGCAACCACACAAAAGACCCTGGCAACCGCCTAGCAACCACCCAAAACACCCTAGCAACCACCCAAAACACCCTAGCAACCACCCAAAATACCCTAGCAACCGCCTAGCAACCACCCAGAATACCGTAGCAACCGCCTAGCAACACCATAGCGACCACCCATAACATCCTAACAACCGCCTAGCAAAAAACGTTCCGGTCCAAACTTTCTCAAGCCAACTTAAAGTTTGTCTCGACGAACTTTCGCATCTAGTTATTATTATTCTTCTGACCCTAAAAAAATCTATATCAAACTCGTCCTAGAGCTTTAACCCTACATACTCCAAACTCGGCTCAGACACTCAAACTGATCTGACTCGGTATGCTATATCTTTTCAGACTGATCGGACTTACGGTTTTCCTAAAAATGACGATCAAAACTCGAAAAAACTCATTCAAAAACTCCATTGACTTACATTGGGGAGTTCTAAAAAATTCAAACCGACAAAAATTTAAATCTAAACACCTTGAAGACTAAACCAAACTGCCGTTCTATATACTATATGAGCCATTGAGACTCATTTAAACTAATAAACTCTAAACTATAAACACTTATAAACTAATTAACTTATAAACTCATGAATTCATAAACTTATGAACTCTTAAACTCATAAATTAATAAACTCTGAACTCTTAATCTCATTTAAACTTATAAACTCTAAACTGATTTAAACTTATAAACTCAAAACTCAAGAACTCATACACTTATAAACTCATCAATTTATACACTTATAAACTCTAAACTCAGACACACACACTGAGTTTATGAGTGAGTGTGTGAGCGAGTTAGTGGGTGTGTGTGTGTGTGTTTGTGTGTTTGTTTGTGTGTGTGTGTGTGTGTGTGTGTGTGTGTCTATCTAACTTATTTATCTATCTGTCAAACTTCAAACTACTGTAAACTACTGTAAACTTCAAACCACTATAAACTTGTTAAGTTTAAATCTTCCAGCTCCCAAGCAACTCCATAGCAACCAAACTCGAGTACCCTAGCAACCGTTTTGTAAGACCTATATCTCTGTATCAGAACATCGTATAGAGATGAGGTTTGGCTCTTTTGACTCATGCTAGCAAACATCACTTCCAACAAACTACACATGCTAGCAGTGAATAGCTACATGCTAATAGTGATTAGTTAAGTGTTAAATCATGCCAAGATCATGCTAAGAACTCTATAAAAACTCCATAGTAACCATCTGTGACAACTACCAGCCACCTAGTAACACCATATCAACCACCCTGAATACCTTAGCAACCGCCTAGCAACACCTAGCAACCACCCATAACACCCTAGCAACCACCTAGCAACCACCCAAAAGACCCTAGCAACCACCTAGCAACCACCCAAAATACCCTAGCAACCGCCTAGCAACCACCCAAAAGACCCTAGCAACCACCGAAAATATCCTAGCAACCACCCAAAAGACCCTAGCAACTACCCAAAATATCCTAGCAACCGCCTAGCAACTACCCAAAAGACCCTAGCAACCACCCAGAACACCCTAGCAACCGCCTAGCAACCACCCAGAACACCCTAGCAACCACCCAAAAGACCCTAGCAACCACCCAAAATATCCTAGCAACCACCCAAAAGACCTAGCAACCGCCTAGCAACCACCCAAAAGACCCTAGCAACCGCCTAGCAACCACCCAAAAGACCCTAGCAACCACCCAAAATACCCTAGCAACCACCCAAAACACCCTAACAACCGCCTAGCAACCACCCAAAACACCCTAGCAACCACCCAAAACATCCTAGCAACCACCCAAAACACCCTAGCAACCGCCTAGCAACCACCCAAAAGACCCTAGCAACCGCCTAGCAACCACCCAAAAGACCCTAGCAACCACCTAAAATATCCTAGCAACCACCCAAAAGACCCTAGCAACCGCCTAGCAACCACCCAAAAGACCCTAGCAACCACCCAAAAGACCCTAGCAACCACCCAAAACATCCTAGCAACCACCCAAAACACCCTAGCAACCGCCTAGCAACCACCCAAAAGACCCTAGCAACCGCCTAGCAACCACCCAAAAGACCCTAGCAACCACCTAAAATATCCTAGCAACCACCCAAAAGACCCTAGCAACCGCCTAGCAACCACCCAAAAGACCCTAGCAACCACCTAAAATACCCTAGCAACCGCCTAGCAACCACCCAAAAGACCCTAGCAACCACCCAAAAAATCCTAGCAACCGCCTAGCAACCACCCAAAAGACCCTAGCAACCATCAGAAATATCCTAGCAACCGCCTAGCAACCACCCAAAACAGCCTAGCAACCACCCAGAAAACCCTAGCAACTGCCTGGCAACCACCTAAAATATCCTAGCAACCACCCAAAAGACCCTAGCAACCGCCTAGCAACCACCCAAAAGATCCTAGCAACCACCTAAAATACCCTAGCAACCGCCTAGCAACCACCCAAAAGACCCTAGCAACCACCCAAAAAATCCTAGCAACCGCCTAGCAACCACCCAAAAGACCCTAGCAACCATCAGAAATATCCTAGCAACCGCCTAGCAACCACCCAAAACAGCCTAGCAACCACCCAGAAAACCCTAGCAACTGCCTAGCAACCACCCAAAAGACCTTAGCAACCACCCAGGACACCCTAGCAACCACCTAGCAACCACCCAGAACACCCTAGCAACCGCCCAAAATACCCTAGCAACACCATAGCAACCACCCAGAATACCCTAGCAACCACCCAAAACAGCCTAGCAACCACCCAAAATATCCTAGCAACCGCCTAGCAACCACCCAGAACACCCTAGCAACCACCCAAAAGACCCTAGCAACCACCCAAAATATCCTAGCAACCACCCAGAACACCCTAGCAACCACCTAAAATACCCTAGCAACTGCCTAGCAACCACCCAAAAGACCCTAGCAACCACCCAAAATATCCTAGCAACCGCCTAGCAACCACCTAGAACACCCTAGTAACCACCCAAAATACCCTAGCAACACCCTAGCAACCACCCAAAACATCCTAGTAACCACTCATAACACCCTAGCAACCGCCTAGCAACCACCCAGAACACCCTAGCAACCGCCCAAAATACCCTAGCAACACCATAGCATCCACCCATAACATCCTGGCAACCACCTAGCAAAAAAGTTTCTGCTCCAAACTTTCTCAAGCCAACTTAAAGTTTGTCTCGACGAACTTTCGCATCTAGTTATTATTATTCTTCTGAGACTAAATTTACAATTCTAACTCCTCCTAGAGCTTTAACTCTACAAACTCCAAACTCGGGTCAGACCTTCAGACTGTTCTGACTCGGTATGCTATATCTTTTCAAACTGATTTGACTTTCAGTTTTCTTAAAAATTAATATTAAACATCATAAAAATCCCATAGACTTTCATTGCAGACTGTTCAAATTGAGCCAAGACTACGGTGGCCCATTAGTGTACAAGCCAAAAACTCAAATCTAAATTCTCTGAAGCCCTAGACTCAATTAAACTACTATTCTATGTACTTATAAACTTTATCTATCTATCTATCTATCTATCTATCTATCTATCTATCTATCTATCTATCTATCTATCTATCTGTCTATCTATCTTTTTAACTAATCTGTCTGTCTGTCTGTCTGTCTATCTATCTATCTTTTTAACTTATCTATCTATCTATCTTTTTAACTAATCTATCTATCTATCTATCTATCTATCTATCTTTTTAACTAATCTATCTATCTATCTATCTATCTATCTATCTATCTATCTGTCTGTCTGTCTGTCTGTCTGTCTGTCTGTCTGTCTGTCTGTCTGTCTGTCTGTCTATCTATCTATCTTTTTAACTAATCTATCTATCTATCTATCTATCTATCTATCTATCTTTTTAACTAATCTATCTATCTATCTATCTATCTATCTATCTATTTATCTCTCTCTATATATATATATATATCTTCAAACCTTTTCTTTCTATCTATCTATCTATCTATCTATCTATCTTCAAACCTTTTCTATCTATCTATCTATCTATCTATCTATCTATCTATCTATCTTCAAACATTATCTATCTATCTATCTATCTATCTATCTATCTATCTATCTTCAAACCTTTTCTATCTATCTATCTATCTATCTATCTTTTTAACTAACTAATCTATCTATCTTTCTTTTTAACTAAATAATCTATCTTTCTTTTTAACGAACTAATCCATCTTTCTTTCTAAAATATAATATACTAAATACTAAAATATCTTTCTTTCTTTCATTCTAACTAATCTATCTATCTTTCTTTCTAACTAATCTATCTTTCTATCTAATCTTTCTTTCTAACTAATCCATCTTTCTTTCTTTCTTTCTTTCTTTCTTTCTTTCTTTCTTTCTTTCTTTCTAACTAATCAATCTTTTTCTTTCTCTCTCACTAATCTATCTTTCTTTCTAACTATTTAGTCTTTCTTTCTTTCTTTCTTTCTTTCTTTCTAATCCACCATTCATCATTCTTTCTTTCTAACTAATATTTCTTCTTTCTTTCTAACTAATCAATCTATCTTTCTTTCTAACTAATCTTTCTGTCTTTCTTTCTTTCTTTTTCTAACTAATCTTTCTTCTTTCTAATCTTTCTTTCTAACTTATCTTTCTATCTAATCTTTCTAACTAATCTTTCTTTCCTTTCTAACAAATCTTTCTTTTTTCTTTCTTTCTAACTAATCTTTCTTTCTTTTTTCTTTCTTTTTCTAGCCAATCTTTCTTCTTTCTTTCTAGCTAATCTTTCTTTTTTCTTTTTCTTTCTTTCTAACTAATCTTTCTTTTCTTTCTTGCTTACTTTTCTTTCTTTCTTTCTAACTAATCTTTCTTTTTTCTTTCTTACTTTTCTTTCTTTCTAACTAATCTTTCTTTTTTCTTTCTTCTTTCGTTCTATCTAATCTTTCTTTCTTTTTTCTTTTTTACTTTTCTTTCTTTCTTACTTTTCTTTCTTACTAATCTTTTTTTTCTTTCTTTCTAACTAATCTTTCTTTTTTCTTTCTTTCTTTCTTTCTTTCTTTCTTTCTTTCTAACTAATCTTTCTTTCTTTTTTCTTTCTTTCTTTCTTTCTTTCTTTCTTTCTTTCTTTCTTTCTTTCTAACTAATCTTTCTTTCTATCTTTCTGTCTTTCTTTCTTTCTATCTTTCTGTCTTTCTTTCTAACTAATCTGTCTTTCTTTCATTCCACCTAATCTTTCTTTCTTTCTTTCTTTCTTTCTTTCTTTCTAATCTTACTTTCTTTCTTTCTAGCTAATCTTTCTTTCCTTCTAGCTAATCTTTCTTTTTTCTTTTTCTTTCTTTCTAACTAATCTTTCTTTTCTTTCTTGCTTACTTTTCTTTCTTTCTTTCTAACTAATCTTTCTTTTTTCTTCCTTTTCTTTCTTTCTAACTAATCTTTCTTTTTTTCTTTCTTCTTTCGTTCTAACTAATCTTTCTTTCTTTTTTCTTTCTTACTTTAATTTCTTTCTTATTAATCTTGCTTTTTTCTTTCTTTCTAACTAATCTTTCTTTCTTTCTTTCTTTATACCTAATCTTTCTTTCTTTCTTTTTCTTTCTTTCTAACTAATCTTTCTTTTCTTTCTTGCTTACTTCTTTCTTTCTTACTTTTCTTTCTTTCTAACTAATCTTTCTTTTTTCTTTCTTACTTTTCTTTCTTTCTAACTAATCTTTCTTTTTTTCTTTCTTCTTTCGTTCTAACTAATCTTTATTTCTTTTTTCTTTTCTTTCTTTCTTACTTTTCTTTCTTTCTAACTAATCTTTCTTTTTCTTTCTTTCTTTCTTTCTTTCTTTCTTTCTTTCTTTATACCTAATCTTTCTTTCTTTCTAACTAATCTTTCTTTCTTTTTTCTTTCTTTCTAACTAATCTTTCTTTCTTTCTTTCTTTCTTTCTTTATACCTAATCTTTCTTTCTTTCTAACTAATCTTTCTTTCTTTTTTCTTTCTTTCTAACTAATCGTTCTTTCTTTTTTCTTTCTTTCTTTCTTTCTTTCTTTCTTTCTTTCTTTCTTTCTTTCTTTCTTTCTTTCTTTCTTTCTTTATACCTAATCTTTCTTTCTTTCTAACTAATCTTTCTTTCTTTTTTCTTTCTTTCTTTCTAACTAATCTTTCTTTCTTTTTTCTTTCTTTCTTTCTTTCTTTCTTTCTTTCTTTCTTTCTTTCTTTCTTTCTTTCTTTCTATCTATCTTTCTTTCTACCTAATCTTTCTTTCTTTCTTTCTACCTAATCTTACTTTCTTTCTTTCTAGCTAATCTTTCTTTCTTTCTAGCTAATCTTTCTTTTTTCTTTTTCTTTCTTTCTAACTAATCTTTCTTTTCTTTCTTGCTTACTTTTCTTTCTTTCTTTCTAACTAATCTTTCTTTTTTCTTCCTTTCTTCCTTTTCTTTCTTTCTAACTAATCTTTCTTTTTTCTTTCTTCTTTCGTTCTAACTAATCTTTCTGTCTTTTTTCTTTCTTACTTTAATTTCTTTCTTATTAATCTTGCTTTTTTCTTTCTTTCTAACTAATCTTTCTTTCTTTCTTTCTTTCTTTCTTTCTTTCTAACTAATCTTTCTTTCTTTTTTTCTTTCTTTCTTTCTTTCTTTCTTTCTTTCTAACTTTTCTTTCTTTCTAACTAATCTTTCTTTCTATCTTTCTTGCTTTCTAACTAATCTGTCTTTTTTCTTTCTACCTAATCTTTCTTTCTTTCTTTCTTTCTTTCTTTCTTTCTTTCTTTCTTTCTACCTAATCTTTCTTTCTTTATTTCTTTCTTTCTTTCTTTCTAGCTAATCTTTCTTTCTTTTTTCTTTCATTCTTTTTTCTACCTAATCTTTTTTTTCTTTCTTTCTACCTAATCTTTTTCTTTCTTTCTTTATACCTAATCTTTCTTTATTTTTCTTTCATTCTTTCTTTCAACCTAATCTTTTTTTATTTTTTCTTTCATTCTTTCTTTCTCCCTAATCTTTCTTTCTTTCTTTCTCTTTCTTTCTTTCTTTCTTTCTTTCTTTCTTTCTTTATACCTAATCTTTCTTTCTTTCTTTCTTTCTAACTAATCTTTCTTTCTTTCTAACTTTTCTTTCTTTCTAACTAATTTATCAATCAAAATGTAAACTACTTTAAACTTCTAACTACTTTAAACTTCTAACTACTTTAAACTTCTAACTACTTTTAACTTCTTCAAACTCACTGGTCCGGCTTTCTCAAGCCAACTTAAAGTTTGTCCAACAAACTTTTTTTTCTAGTTAAGTATTGGTCAGCATTTATCGTTGTTATTATTGTATGTTTTGGGGTGGGATATCAATGCAATTCATTCTGGGGTAATATTAATTTTTAATATTAATGATACTTAAATTTGAGTATAAAATCAACAGTTTTCTCCAAAGGCAAATCTTTGCACAGCTGCCCTTTTTGCAGACATTACAAACGCTGAGGAAACCCGTTCTAGGTAGGGCTGTTGAGTTACTGATGTTAGGAGGTGTGTGTGTATATATATATATATATATATATATATATATATATATATATATATATCATGGGTTTGCATACATAATATGAGATTTTTTACACAGGAAAAAATAACCTAGTACAAGGTTGAATATTTTAATATATTTTTTCTTAAATAATTCATTATAATACATTTAAAAATGCATTTAAAAAAAAAATATATATATATATTTATAGGCCTAGGCCTGAGGGATGAAACGAGAGTTAAATTCAACAAGAAAAAGAGGAAAACATAAAGCAGTTAGCCACTTTTGCTTGTGGATAAAAATGGTTGGATATAAAATAAAGAAATTAACAACATTCAAGAGATGACCATTTTGGGATTTCATAATAAAAATAAATAATATTGTAAGGATAAAACGGTGGGTCACATTAGTAGGGTTAAATATAAGAACTTTAATCAACCCTAAATGTATTCACAAAATAAATGGGCAGCAGTTTCTTCAAAATGAGCAAGTTTAATCAATATCAAGATATTTACAGATAGATGAATTAAACGTGTCGTTCAAATCTTTTAAGTTGTTGCGCGTGTGATAACGCGTCGTAGGTCACATGATAACGTCAACATGGCAGATGTCCGGTTCGCATCATTCATACTCAACGAGATTTGGCTATAAAGTACCTACTCTTTTAGCGCTCGTTAAGTAAGTACTCATTGAAAATAAGTACCTACTCATTGAGTACGCGGTTTCGGACGCAGCCTATGGCTGCGTTCGAAACCGCATACTTCCCTACTATTTAGTATGGGAAAAAGAGTAGGCGAGCGAAAAAGTATGTATGAATCCAAAAGAGTAGGCGAGAATTACCTGGGTGACGTACTAATTATCGCGAGATTCGGACTTAAGTGCGTTCGAATATGCCTACTTTCCTACTATATAGTAGGCGAAAACAGTACGTGAAGGAAGCAGTACGTTCGAAACATCAGTATTCATAAAAGAGTAGGCGAGAAGTTCCCGGATGGCTTACTCGCTTCCGCCCAGATTTTTGAGTGCTCAACGATGGATACTCTTCTATCCCAGGAGGCCACGCGAGAGGATACGTCATAAAAAAGAAGAAGAAGGATAGGTCATACTCGAACGTGACGGAAAGGATGACGGACGAGACTGTTTTCAAATGTGAGTATTACAAATCAAATGATCGCATGTGTTGAACTACTGTACAATAAACTGTTGAATTGTTGAAGATGTAAAGACGCTATATTTGTGATTTTGCTGTAAATCACATTTTATTATGTAGCTAACAGAGAAGCTCCAGTAAGGACACATACGTCTCCAAAGTGGATTTGCATACATTTTAAACCGTATACATCTTAAATACAATTACTAAATGTCTATTTAATATCTGGCAAGAAAATCTTCTATAAGAATTGCAGATTACTACGTCTAATATAGATATGAAATAGGCATCTGAGTGATGTATGTGTGCTATTATGTAGAACAAATCTATAAAGTAACTAAACATAAGTTATCTATTTTATTTGTCCATTAGTACTGTTGATAAATTAAGGAACATTTATGTAGGATAAAAAGTTAAAACAACCTCAACATGTAAATGTAGTGTTGAGCTCATAAATCACAGAGGTAATGTGAGTCTGGTCTGGATGTTACAGGGACAGATGAACAGATGTGTGTTTATCCGGTGGAGAGTGGCTCATGAAGCTGAATGCTACAATCAAAGGCTCTGTGACATTACAGAAATGAATACAACAACTATTTAAATATTAAGTTGTAGTTTATTTTAATTATTGTAGTTTCAAACAGAGCTATTACAGCACTTTTCTGATTCTTGATTTCTGTGCATTTGCTGCACAGCTTTTGTGGTGGAGCAGGACCTGCAAGGAAAGATGATGTGGCGGCATTTGTGGAAAAAAAGCTCTATTGCCTCAGATTGTGAAGCACAACACATCACGCAACAACCTCCGGCACGAAGGCACGGCTCACCTCTGGCGGTCAGCTGATTCATCAGAGCCGCAGAATGGGAACCGCTGTGTTGAGATGGCAGAAGGATGTGGTTCAGCGCCTGTAGCCTACATACATACATGATTGACTGTAGTTTTAATAAAGCTTTGTTTCATGTGTTGACTTGTATATGCATTTGTTTATTGTGTGATGGTGACTTTGATTCATTCTTTTACTAATTTATTAATATTTCTCATTGTTGTCAGTAAATAAAATACAATTAATTAATGCTTTATTTATTGTTTGAATGAAAATGTAGATGTTCACTATATACACATCTAGAGTGTATTCATGCATAGCTATTTCAAATGACATACATTACATTTTGTTTGTTTTATTGAATTATATAATTTACAGTAAAAAGTAATATAATTAATTGATCAGCATTTATCGTTGTTATTATTGTATGTTTTGGGGCTGGAATAGCAATGCAATTCATTCTGGGGTAATAATAATTTTTAATAATGATACTTAAATTTTTCGAGTATAAAATCAACAGTTTTCTCCAAAGGTGAATCTCCCTTTGTGCAGACATTACAAACGCTGAGGAAAACCGTTCTAGGTAGGGCTGTCGAGTTACTGATGTTATGAGGTATATCATGTAGGCTATGTATGTATATATATATATATATATATCAATCATGGGTTTGCAAACATATTATGATATTTTATACACAGGAAAAAACCTATAAGGTTGAATATCAATATTTATTTTCTTAAATAATTAATTATATAATACATTTAAAAAAAAAAAGCATTTTCTGTTATTTATAGGCCTGAGGGATGAAACGAGAGTTAAATTTAACAAGAAAAAGAGGAAAACAAAGCAGTAAGCCACTTTTGCTTATGGATGAAAATGTTTGGATATAAAATAAAGAAATTAACAACATATTCAAGAGATGACAATTTTGGGATTTCGTAATAAAAATAAATATCGTTAAGGATAAAACGGTGGGTCACATTAGTAGGGTTAAATATAAGAACTTAAATCAACCCTAAATGTACTCACAAAATAAATGGGAAGCAGTTTTTTCAAAAAGACCACAAAATGAGCAAGTTTAATCAATATCATGATATTTACAGACAGATTAATTAAGCGTGTCGTTCAAATCTTTTAAGTTGTTGCGCTTGTGATAACGCGTCGTAGGTCACATGATAACGTCAACATGGCAGATGTCCGGTTCTCATTCATACTCAACGAGATCTGGCTATAAAGTATCTACTCTTTTAGCGCTCGTTAAGTAAGTACTCATTGAAATTAAGTACCTACTCATCGAGTATGCGGTTTCGAACGCAGCCTATGCCTCCCACATGGCACATCTTCTTCCACCAACATTTACCAAGATAAAACCCAACAACTCTAATATACAGATGACACCTAGTGGATACTCCAGGATACTACATCCCCTCCTCCTTAAGCTATCAATTAGTTAACTTTTTTTATTTTTTTATTATTAATACTATTACCACCAATATCACCGACTAAATACTAATAACATTATTTACAAAATATAACACATCAACAACTATCAGTTAGATTGCATTCATTGTTTTGTTTTTTACTGACTTGACTTATGTAACATAGTCTTTCAAATAAGCTGGAGAACGTCTCTCTCTTACAGACCTTCTCAGATTTGTAGGTTGGTTAGTCTCTTTTTCTACAACAGTCAATTATAGCGATTGTTCTTTCTCAAGGGCAGACATCTCCTTGTCTGCAGGTGCATTGACAACATCCACACTAGGCAATGCAGAAGTGTCACCATTCTGTTCACTCTCTGTGGGTAGTACAATCTCAAGCATCTCATCTGTACAACGATTTCTTATTTGGTCCACATGTCTTTTCACAGTTTGTCCATGCCCCAGAGCAGTCTTGTATGAAAGAGGTCCTGTACAACATTCCACTACTGCAGGAATCCATTTAGGTCCACCAGCATACAGTAGTTCCTCACGTACACTGAATCTCCAACTTCAAAACTTCTGAGTTTGCAACTTTTATCATGGCCTTCTTTTTGTTTCTGCTGTTTTTTCAAAACTTTGGACTTCACATCAGGAATGAGTAAGTCAAATGTGGATCTCAACTTCCGTGACATTAGCATTTGAGCAGGTGATAACCCAGTTGTTGCATGAGGAGTGATTCTATAATTAAATAAGAATCTTGCTACTCTTGTCTCCACGGTGTCACCTTTCATCTTTTTCATCCCCTCCTTGAAAGTTTGAACAGCACATTCAGCTAGGCCGTTTGAAGAAGGATGATAAGGAGCTGAGGTTACATGTTGAATGCCATTTCTCACCATGAAAGTTTCAAACTCGTTACTGGTAAAACACGTTCCATTGTCTGACACTAACATTTTAGGTAATCCATGTGTACTGAAACACATTCTCAGTTTCTCAATTGTAATTTGGGAAGTGGCCTGCATGACAGGATAAACTTCCAACCACTTGGAATGAGAATCTACCAGAATTAGGAACATTCTTCCCAAAAAGGGCCCTGCGTAGTCTACATGAAGTCTTTCCCAGGGTGAGCCTGGCCACTCCCACGGGTGCAAAGGAGCTTGAGCAGGTGCCTTTCTGAAACTTTGACACACCTCACATTTCTGAACCACTCTTTCTACATCCTGATCCATACCAGGCCACCACATGTACGATCGGGCCAATCCTTTCATTCTGGACATGCCGGAATGAGTCTGATGTAACTGTTTCAATATAGCCGCTCGACCTTGCGATGGTATGACGATTCTCGCTCCCCAAGTCACACATCCATCTTTGACACTCAGAGCATCTCTCCTGTGATGGTACGGTAACACATGTGGCTCTACTTTCTCAGGCCAACCCTTTAAGATGTACTCATGTACCATGGAGAGTGTTATGTCATGTGATGTCCACTTCCGAATTTGTGCTGCACTTACAGGCGAATCGTCCATTAAGTCCATCATCAGCACTTGATCATTAGTGTCATCAGGTTCTCCCTCCCCTGGCACTGGAAGTCTACTCAGCGCATCAGCATTTTGATGGTACTTTCCTGGCTTGTAAACAATGTTGTACTGATATGCCTGTAACATTACAGCCCACCTTTGCACTCTGGGTGATCCCATTTGAGGAACTGCTTTTGTTTCATTAAACAAATGGATCAAGGGCTTATGATCAGTGCAAATTGTAAATGCACGACCATACAAATACTTGTGAAATCTATGGATGCCAAAAATCACAGCCAAGCCTTCTTTGTCCAGTTGTGAATAACGTTTCTCCGCAGGCGTTAATGTCCTAGACATGAACCCAAGGGGTTTCTCCACACTCTCTCCTTTTATACGCTGCGAGAGCACTGCACCAACCCCATAGGGTGAGGCGTCACAAGCCAAAACCAGTTCTGAATCTGATGAGTAATGTGCTAGCACCTCTGCCGATTTTAGTAAAGCTTTAGATTTTTTAAAAGCTTCTTGCTGTGGCTTTTTCCACATCCACTGAACATCTTTTCTCAGCAGCAGATGTAGTGGGGCCAACAGCGTTGCCAGGTTTGGAAGGAACTTGTTATAATAATTAAGCAGTCCCAGGTATGCTTTAAGCTCTGTGACATTCCTTGGTTCTGGTGCTTCTTCAATAGCTTTCACTTTAATTCCCAGAGGATGTAGACCCTGGGCATCTACTCTGTGGCCTAAATATTCCACCTCATCCGCCAGGAACACGCATTTTACTTGTTTCAGTCGCAAACCAGCTTCTTTCAGTCTCGACAGCACTTCATCCAGTATCTTCAAGTGACTTCCTTGGTTTACGCCAGTCACCAATATATCATCCAGATAAACAACTACTCCAGGAATACCCTGCAACAATCCCTCCATTGTTCTCTGGAAGATAGCAGGAGCTGAAGCCACTCCGAAGGGTGGTCGATTATATGTGAATAACCCTTTTTGTGTATTCACTGTCAAGTATTTCTTGGAGCTTTCATCCATGATGATTTGTTGGTATGCGTGACTCATGTCCAATTTTGTGAACTGCTTTCCTCCATCCAATAGAGCAAAAAGATCTTCCACCCTGGGTATTGGATACTGTTCCAATGTTGACACTCTATTAACTGTGAGTTTGTAATCACCGCATAATCTTATACTGCCATCTGGTTTCAAGATAGGAACAACCGGAGCTGTCCACTCTGAATACCTAACAGGTGAGATGATCTTGTCCCGTAGCAGTCGATTAATCTCTTCTTCCACCTTTATTTTCAGGGCATATGGCACGGATCTAGGTCTGAAAAACCGTGGTGTGGCATCAGTTGGCACGTGAAGAGTAGCAGTAGTACCCCTTAATGTCCCAAGTTCCTCTTTGAATACTTCCTCATGCTTGGATTGCACCTGTTGCAATGTCATCACCTCCGACTGAACCAGCTTTATCTCACTCCATTGTAGTTGAATTTCTTCAAGCCAGGCTCGGCCTAGTAAGCATGGTCCTGTTCCTTTCACTATGACAAGTGGCATTTTCTTTTCCTGCTGCTGGTATTTTACTTGTACATCAGCCACACCCACTATCTCTACTGGCTCTCCTGTATAAGTTCTCAATTTGATTTGTGTAAGTCTCAATTTGGGAGCTTCTGAATCTTTCCAGATGTCCTTGTACATTCCCTCATTCATAAGACTGACACTACATCCTGTATCAATCTCAAAGTTTACAAGTCTGCCATTAACATGCAACTCAACAGTGAGGGGTTTCACTTTCTTCAATGCCTCAGTTTTTACACATGCCAAAGTGAATGTTTCTTCAGATTCATCACTCTCATTATTTTCACTTACATTGAATGCTCGATGCGGACGCACTCCTTTTCCACCTTTTCCCGTTGTTGCGTGTCCACTCTGTTGGCTTTTGTTTCGACAGGCTTTGGCGATATGTCCGATTTTCCCGCACACATAACATTTATCCTTCTTAAATCTACATTCATTGGCTTTGTGGTTTTTCCCACTGCATCTGTGACATTCTCTGATTTCTTTCTGTTCACCAGATTCTCCTCTTTTCCAGTAATCTGGTTTCCTCTCTTTAAACATGATGCTGTTACATGACTGTACACCGGATTTATTTTGTAAATCGAGCACATTTTTGCTTGCGGCTTCAGTGGCCACTGCAATTTTAAAAGCAGTCTCAAATGTCAGATTTGCTTCTGAAAGCAACCGTCTCTGAATTCGATCATCATCTATGCCACAAACAAGCCGATCCCTCAGCATTTGGTCTAAAGTTGCTCCATAATTACAATCTTGTGCTAAGCAATGCAACTCAGCTACATACTCTGTCACAGTCTCTATCAGCTTCTTCGTTCTGGAATTAAATTTAAATCTCTGTACAATCTCACTTGGCTTGGGATTAAAATGATGTTTTAACATCATTATCAGTTGCTGATAAGTCTTTTCACTTGGTTTTGTAGGGCTAAGCAGATTTCGCATCACACTGTAAGTTTGTGGTCCCACAACACTTATGAGAATAGCTCTTTGCTTACCCTCATCTTCGATTCCATTAGCCACGAAAAATTGCTCCACTATTTCTGAATACTCTTCCCATGTTTGAGCTTTTGCATCAAATGCTGCTAGTGAGCCAATAGTTCCTGTAGCCATGGTTAATCTTCTCTTTATCCTTTACAACAGTTATCAGCACTCTGCTCCTTTTCACAATTTTAATCCGTTGTCCCCACAGGCTTTCCATCCCATCCTCGTCGCCATAAATGTGATATCGTCCATATAAATCACCACCACATGTATTGAGTTGAAGTTAATCCTTTACTTTCTGTTTGCAGCAGGTACAGCAACAGGCATCAAACATTCTATGCCTCCCACATGGCACATCTTCTTCCACCAACATTTTCCAAGATAAAACCCAACAACTCTAATATACAGATGACACCTAGTGGATACTCCAGGATACTACAGTGAAATTAAACATTTCTCGTTGGTAGTGTTTTTTAGTTAGCTTAGATAATAGCATAGCATACAGCTAACGTTATCCGATGATCGTGATTCGTGCTATGAGCTTTTCCTGAGCTTATACTGCACTGATACTGCCTTACCATATTCACAGCCATTCGTAATGCAATTAGAATTATGTAATTATTTTTTACAGTTTTATTTATTAAAATATTCTTAAAATAATGCTTATTTGTGTATATTACTATTTTTCGTATCAACAGTTTAGACATTTAAATAAATTACAGAATGCTAGCTATGTTTTGTGGGTATAAATATAAAATCTAGCCTTGACTAAAGAACAGTATAATACAATTATGGAATCACAATTTTTAATGTAATTAATCAAACCCCTTAATTCATATAATAATCTTTTATTTGAAAGAAATAACATTTTTAAAGTATGTTTTGTGACAAAGTTATTTGTTATTAAGCAATGGGGCATAAAATGCTTTTTTATTACAAGCATGTCATTTGTGTACTAATGCATATGATTTATGTCATAATTAATTCTTAATACAAAACATCATACAACACAATAACATTTAATGTAATAAAATGAGAGAACCAAAACTTATATAAAATTGAATTATGAGATGTAATATATTACATTTTTATTAACACAAAACTACAAGCAAAATGCACATCGGTTTAGGACATTTATAGAGCTTTTTAAAATACACAACAATACAAAGCAGCTTTAAACAAACATACTCTAGTATGTATTTACTTTCCTAAACACTTTTGTGATAGCCCTTAAAAACAATAAATGCTGAGTTAGCTGTGTTAAAATATTTAATGAACTGTAAGGTTAAAGTTTTTTGAGAGCTAATGAGACAAAAATAGATGCAGTGTCTTTTGCTGTATGTAAAGTCAGATCTTTAGTTTGAAGTAAATTCATGTTGTATGTGCAGTCAATTCTTTGTGGAACCATCCTTAGGCCTAGATGATGCAGTCAGTCAATTTCCCCTTTAGATGGTGCGGTCGTGACCTGGTAGGTGAGGAGGCTGGACTAGGTGTCATGGACTGACTTGAGGGAACTCTGCAAAAACACACAAACAACACGTCACGTGCAACTGTACACTTGCACAGTCTTGCACAGTCTTTAGTGCTGTGGAACACCACTCACTGTTTTTGCTTTGATATGCAAGCCCAAAGGTGCAACGCAGCAGACGCAGTTAGCCCGTTGAACCTGAGGTGTTGTGACATTAAAAGGCCATTTTAATGACACACTCCACAAGATAAGATATATCAGCCCAAAAGTGCCTGAAACCTTCTGTTCGTCTCAGTATTAGGCTGATCTGTACAACAAAAGATAAAAAAAGTAATTACTTAATGTTAGTTTAATGACGTAGTTAACCAAAACATAAACATCAGCCATCAGTTTCTCCCAAAATATTATCAAATGATACCAGGGTGAGAAAATGTGTTTTTTTGGTGATATAAAAAATTGGAGTACTTATTTGTACCAACACGATCCCATAAAATGCTTACCTCAGGAATCAATTCACACATTAAAAGGTCAAAATGGGGTCACCGTGCCGAATTTGGGGCCCCTGGGACCTTTCTATAAAACTCCAACTCACCTATTACTGTTAGAGGCTGAAAATGTTAGTTTTAGGGTTAGGGTTAGGGAATATTTTTGCCTTCACTCTACAGACCGGCGCTTTCGGTATGTCGATCGGGGCAGGCCCAGGGGTCATCGTGCCAAATTTGGGGCCCCTGGGACTTTTCTATAAAACTCCCACCTACCCATTAAATGAATGCGTTTGCCACAGTGGTTTCGCGGACACCGCTTAGAAAGGGCCGATCGACTAGGGGGCACCATTTTCCATCTCGCCACGGCCCCCTGGAGAGATTGCAAAACCACTAACTCATATATTTAATTTATCATTTCAAACTGGCATAGTTCCAAATAAAATGAAGATAGCAAAAGTAATCCCTTTGTTTAAATCTGGAAGTAAACACCAGTACACCAATTATAGACCAGTCTCTTTATTATCACAATTTTCAAAAATTCTGGAAAAACTGTTTCATTTAAGATTAGAAAAATTCATTGACAAACATAAAATATTAAGTGAAAACCAATATGGATTTAGAAAAAATAGATCCACGGCAATGGCCTTACTGGATTCCATTGAAGAAGTCACAGATTCAATAGAGCAAAAGAAAATAGCGGCAGGATTATTTATAGATCTTAAAAAAGCCTTTGATACTGTCGATCATTCAATTTTATTTTGGAAATTAGAGCACTATTTTAACACAGCTAACTCAACATTAATTGTGTTTTTAAATCTTCACAATCTATAGCCAGAGGACTATCACAAAAGTGTTTAGGAAAGTAAATACATACTAGAGTATGTTTGTTTAAAGCTGCTTTGTATTGTTGTGTATTTTAAAAAGCTCTATAAATGTCCTAAAAAGATGTGCATTTTGCTTGTAGTTTTGTTTAATAAAAATGTAATATATTACATCTCATAATTCAGTTTCAGAATTCATTATGTATTGTATTGTGTAATTTAATAAAATTTTTATATAGGTTTGATTCTCTAATTTTATTACATTAAATGTTATTGTGTTGTATGATGTTCTGTATTAAGAATTATTATGACATAAATCATATGCATTAGTACACAAATGACATGCTTGTAATAAAAAAAGCATATTATGCCCTATTTCTTTAAAACAAATAACTTCGTCACAAAACATACTTTAACATGTTATTTCTTTAAAATAAAGATTATTATATTAATTAAGGGGTTTGATTAATTACATTAAGATTGTGATTCCATAATTATATTATAGTGTTCTTTAGTCAAGGCTAGACAACCAATTAATATTTATGCCCACAAAACGTAGCTAGCATTCTGTCATTTATTTAAATGTAATAGTAAAAATAGTAATATACACAAATAAATATTATTTTATGGCTCTTTTAATAAATAAAAGTGTACTTGTAACATATTGCGCTGATTATTGAGGATAAAAAATAATTACATAATTATAATTGCATTACGAATGGCTGTGAATACGGTAAGGCAGTATCAGTGCAGTTTAAGCTCATAGCACGATCATCGGATAACGTTAGCTGTATGCTATGCTATTATCTAAGCTAACTAAAAAACACACGAACAACGAGAAATGTTTAATTTCACAATCTATAGCTTCGGTTAAATACTAGTATATGAAACGTATCATTTAAAAAACATTAAATACATTAATGACTTGTTAAAACGTAGTACAAACGTCTTCTATAATAAACATTTTTTGTATGATTTATAACCAGGCACTAAAGCGATTACCCATAAAACGTGCTTTGAACCAATCGGATTGCTTGGGTCCTCAGGGTTACCGTATACTATACGGTTACTGAATACTTTACCACACCGGTTCCATAGTGAGATCGGCACGGCCAGAGAAATTTTGGGCGCTGCGGCATAAATAGTTTTTCCGCGTGAGAAATACAATGTGTGGCGGGAATGCGTGACAAAAGACCGAAATGAGTGACTGTCACGCTCAATGCTTGACACTTGAGAGCTTGAGAGTATGTCAAATTAACATTTGACATGCATTAGACATGAAATTGTCACATTTTTCATTTATCAATAGGACTATGTCTCTCATCTGGGCAACACACACACACACACACACACACACACACACACACAGACACAGACACACACTGTATTATTGTGTAAATGGCAGTTAAAAAACAGAGAAATGTTTACCCTTATCACAATGTCATCAAGAACAAAGTTCAAAACTCAGAAGAATGACTGGTTAAGACCATTTGACCATTGAAATTAAGAAAGCACATAGTATCCTTTTTAGTGTGATTTTAAATCATATAGTGTGATATTAATTCAGAATGTTTCTATCGGTATTTATGCCTATATTATACATAAATAACTTTCTCTTTTTTTTTCTTTTTTTTTTTCAGACAACATGGTTTCTAATCAAAAGAAATGCCCCAACTGCCCCCAGGTCATGCCCTGTGCCACTAAGGTTTGTAAGGCCTGTGGGGCAGAGCAGCCCAAGAAGGCTCGTTTGATGAAGAGGCTGCAGGCCCTTGATATGAAGAAGGGGGAGTGGCTTGGCAATCTTAAAAAAAAAACACAATGAGGCAGCCATGCGGGATGAAGCCATCATTTTGGTGTGTACAATTAACACTACCTTTTTTAATAGGGTCGCCACATTTACCAGTCCTGATTGAGTGACATTTTTGACAGAAGATCATAATATATTTTTCAAATTCTTTTATTTTTATTTTTGAAAAGAGCGATTTAAGCCAGATTTCTGAAATATAGGGTTTACCGACCTCTAAACAGTTTAAACACCAAATGCAACTTGAAGGTTCTCTTTCACACAGTTAAAGCCTAGTGCAGGCGTGTTAAACTCAAATACACGGTGGTCCAAAATTAAAAACTGGGTCCAAGTTGCGGGCCAGGTAAATCTTTATTGAAAAACTGACTTAAAATTGAGCATGTGATTCCACCTTTCAGTAGTATGTGATGAATTTAATGTAGTCTTGGCATTCATGTAATATTATAAGGAATTTACACTGTTAGACTTTTCTGTAATTTCTAACTTTATTTACTTTAAATCCCCCAGTATTATACTGCTATTTCTCTTTACAGTAAATAACTGTGATTATTTATTTCCCATTGCATCATGGGCATTTTCTGTGACGTCTAACACCCCATACAGAGACTTGCTGTATTTTGTAAATTTGCTGTATACTACTGTATTTGACGTCTCTCTAGCTGGCACCATTCCATCGTGCTTTTTATTTCCTATTTTTTGCCTAACACCGCGTGTCTACAACGCTATAATAGCCAGAGGCTGTCTATATTGGACACATTGAAGCGACCGGACCTTTCATACAAAATGCAAACCTGTTTGTCCCTTGTCAGAAATAGCGCGAGCGCTTGGACTCGGAGTTCCGTACGTCAGAGATATAACGGCGCATCACTACACTGTTTGGGATTTGTCGTGTCGCGCCAGAGCATCCAGTGTAATATCAGTGGGGTCTGTCTTTTGTTGGATCGCACCGTTCGTGTCTGGCCCGGGGAAGAGACGGAATTCACTTCACCGAGAGAGAGACCAGCAAGCAAGGTAAAATAAAAAAACCTTCTGTGTGTGTTGACAGGATAAGTTAGCCTAACGTTAGCCTACTCGTCAACATGGCGGTAACGAACTTTACCACGGTAAACTGAGCTAACGTTTCATTTTACACACTTTGTTAGATTATTGAATTGTCGAGTTAAAATATGCCAACGAGCAACACGTTTACATTACCAATAAATGTGAATAAGCTAATGTGAAATTCTGTTTTTGTCACATGCCTGTCCTGTCTCGTGTAGCACATGTGGTGTTTGTGTTCCTGTCACTGTTTTGACCCCACCCTCCTTGTTATCTCATTATTGGTTTCATTTGCCCCACCTGTTGTTCCTCATCACCTGCCTGATTTGTCCCTTTTATAAGTTCCTTTGTGTTTGCAGTCTGTGTCGGATCGTTGTCTTGTTTACGTCTCCCGCTTTCCCATGAAACCCTGGTATGTTGTTTTGAAGTTGTAGTTTTGGTTATATCCTGTTTTCCCCCTTGAGGGTTTTTGTTTCACTTCATGTTTGTTTTATTTAATAAATATTCTTTCTGCACTTGAGTCCTCTCCTTTAGTTTTTCTTTAGTTATACGTGACAGAACGATCCGACCATGTTAAGTATGGAATGCCAAAGCTGCCAATATTAAAAATAAATAAATACATAAATAAATATACAAATAAATGTAAAAAAGAATAAATAAATAAATAAATATATAAATAAATATACATAGAAAAGCAAAAAAAACGAAAATAAATAATTATTTATACATTTATTTCCTTATTTATGTATATATTTATTTTTTTCCATATTTATTTATTTATTCTTTTATTTATTTATACATTTATTCATTTATACATTTATTTATTTATACATTTATTTATTTTTACATTTATTTATTTATACATTTATGTATTTCTACATTTATTTATTTCTTCATTTATTTCTTCCTACATTTCTTCCTGCGTAGGGTAATGAGGAGGGCGTGGTTTACCTCAGACATAGCAATCGAGCTCAGAGTAAGCGAAGGCGAAGGGT
This sequence comes from Rutilus rutilus, assembly GCA_021464565.1. Lineage (NCBI taxonomy): Eukaryota > Metazoa > Chordata > Actinopteri > Cypriniformes > Leuciscidae > Rutilus > Rutilus rutilus. Next base: position 28,411,274 of record JAJAQA010000022.1, on the reverse strand, counting down.
TGAGGCCACAGTGACACCCTGTGGCGAAATACAATAAGTATAGCTCACTGATGTTGATGCGGTCTGTGACTGCGAGGTATATAAATCCTAAATCTTACTGTGTGACATGGATAGGCTACTCTTTATTCCGGACATGGCCGTAGAACATCGTTTGTCTGTATTTGTAAAATGTCCTGGGCAGGTCCGGCTGCAGGATGAAATGACTGAGGGGGCATGTGAAATTGTTAAGGGGGCTTAACTTTATACCATCAATGAACAATACACACTGATAACTTGCTTAGTAAAAAAGATAAGCCAGCGTCATTTATTATGCATATAGTAACCCTTTCACGCTTAATTTTAATATTCTAACTGACTCCCATAGTGAGTTTTTTCAAGGCGACTGTTATTTTAGAACGTTCCCCCTTAATGTTTCCATGGCGACGCGTCATATTTGTCACGTGACACACCGCAGCCACAATAACTCTGATGTATCGCTTTTATTCCCTTTTCCCTTTTTTATTCAAAATATTCACAAACTTGCTTACCATGTCATCAACTATCTGATATTCCGATTCTCAAAAATGTGTGTATGTATCATTTAAAAACCTTTATAACTAATCTTGATCTTGATCTAACAGTTAACGTTACTATAACGTGAGATCTTTGCGCCGCAGTTCAGAGAATCCTGTGGCTGTGAGTCATCAGTTTCTCCCGAAAAATAAATGCAAGAAAGTGGTCGGTGAACTGTGAGAAGAGTAAACTTTATAGTTACTTCCACTGTGTTTGTCTGATATGAATAACACACGTCAGCAAATTATATTTGAATAGATTGTTATTGCTGCTTCCACATACATCAGTGTGTGTATTTTACAAACTCCAAATGTATTGTTTTACTAGTGCTTATGTGTATTTAAATGTCTGAAACCTAAAATAAACATTATGAGGTTGAAAACACAGCATAGTTGTGATATATGACAGCGCTGAACGCGTCCGTCTCTGGCTCAGCGCCAGCCAACGCGCGAAAGCCTTCTTTACTGTCTATGGCGAAAGCACAGTTTGAATCTGGCAGTTATGTCGTCACTGAACATTCTAAATCCCATATGTGGGACCGTACTCTCAGCACTGAAATAAAAATCCCATATAGCGCTCAAAAGGTTAAACATTTCATTTGTAACCATGAATACAAAGCCTCAACCCTTCGCCTTCGCTTACTCTGAGCTCGATTGCTATGTCTGAGGTAAACCACCCCCTCCTCATTACCCTACGCAGGAAGAAATGTAGGAAGAAATAAATGAAGAAATAAATAAATGTAGAAATACATAAATGTATAAATAAATAAATGTAAAAATAAATAAATGTATAAATAAATAAATGTATAAATGAATAAATGTATAAATAAATAAAAGAATAAATAAATAAATATGGAAAAAAATAAATATATACATAAATAAGGAAATAAATGTATAAATAATTATTTATTTTCGTTTTTTTTGCTTTTCTATGTATATTTATTTATATATTTATTTATTTATTTGTTCTTTTTTACATTTATTTGTATATTTATTTATGTTTAATATTGGCAGCTTTGGCATTCCATAGTTAAGGACTCAGCAGAAGAATTCACGACACCCACAAGGCCCTCCTGTCTCGTGCCCCCACTACGAACGCATTATTCGTTTTCAGGCACTAAGTGCCCTCCGCCAACAAGGGGCTGACCTGAGGAAGTTCGCGGGTGAATTTCTTAGAGTGGCGGAGGGTTTAAGACTTAATGACGGGCCTCTAAAGGACCTCTTCTTTTACGCACTCAATGAGCCCATGGACTGGGTTCTCAGGAGGGCGTATGATGGGTGTACCTTTGAGGCTATGGTGGAGGGTCTTGCTCGCTTTCAGGAGCGAGAAGCCAGGAAGGTGGTTCCCAGTTCCCGGTGATCCCGAGTCCGGTGGTCCCAGTTCCGGTGGTCCCAGTTCCGGTGGTCCCAAGTCCAGTGGTCTCGAAACGGAGGAGGAAGAGGAAGACTCCCTCCGTGACTGTTCCAGTGGTCTCAGTTCCGGTGGACCCGAGTCCGGTGGTGCCAGTTCCAGTGCCCGAGCCGGTGGTGCCAGTTCCAGTGCCCGAGCCGGTGGTGCCAGTTCCATTGTCCGAGCCGGTGGTGCCAGTTCCAGTGTCCGAGCCAGTTCCAGTGCCCGAGCCGGTGGTGCCAGTTCCTGAGCCCTCAGTGACCGCGACAGCCATGTGGTGTGTGTGGGCTATGCACACACTTGGACCGGTGGTGTCTGTTCCTGGGCCGGTGGTGTCTGTTCCTGAACCGGTGGTGCCAGTTCCCGAGCCGGTGGTGCCAGTTCCAGTGCCCGAGCCGGTGGTGTCTGTTCCAGTGCCTGAGCCGGTGGTGCCAGTTCCAGTGCCCGAGCCAGTTCCAGTGCCCGAGCCGGTGGTGGGAGTTCCAGTGCCCGAGCCGGTGGTGGGAGTTCCAGTGCCCGAGCCGGTGGTGCCAGTTCCAGTGCCCGAGCCGGTGGTGCCAGTTCCAGTGCCCGAGCCGGTGGTGCCAGTTCCAGTGCCCGAGCCGGTGGTGCCAGTTCCAGTGCCCGAGCCGGTGATGTCTGTTCCTGGGCCGGTGCCTGTTCCCTGGCCGCCCGGGGGAGAGTCTCCGCCCTGGCCGCCCGGGGGAGGGTCTCCGCCCTGGCCGCCCGGGGGAGGGTCTCCGCCCTGGCCGCCCGGGGGAAAGTCTCCGCCCTGGCCGCCCGAGGGAAGGTCTCCGCCCTGGCCGCCCGAGGGAAGGTCTCCGCCCTGGCCGCCCGAGGGAGGGTCTCCGCCCTGGCCGCCCGAGGGAAAGTCTCCGCCCTGGCCGCCCGAGGGGAAGTCTCCGCCCTGGCCGCCCGAGGGAGAGTCTCCGCCCTGGCCTCCCGAGGGAGAGTCTCCGCCCTGGCCGCCCGAGGGAAAGTCTCCGCCCTGGCCGCCCGAGGGAAAGTCTCCGCCCTGGCCGCCCGAGGGAGAGTCTCCGCCCTGGCCGCCCGAGGGAGAGTCTCCGCCCTGGCCGCCCGAGGGAAAGTCTCCGCCCTGGCCGCCCGAGGGAAAGTCTCCGCCCTGGCCGCCCGAGGGAGAGTCTCCGCCCTGGCCGCCCGAGGGAGAGTCTCCGCCCTGGCCGCCCGAGGGAGAGTCTGCTCCGCCCTGGCCGCCCGATGGACTCTCTGCTCCGCCCTGGCCGCCCGATGGACTCTCAGCTCCGCCCTGGCCTCCCGAACTGTCCATTTTCCCTGTCCCACCCTGGTCTGTCTTTCCTGTTCCCCCTGTCCCACCCTGGTCTGTCCCTCCCGTCCCGCCCTGGTCTGTCCCTCCCGTCCCGCCCTGGTCTGTCCCTCCCGTCCCGCCCTGGTCTGTCCCTCCCGTCCCGCCCTGGTCTGTCCCTCCCGTCCCGCCCTGGTCTGTCCCTCCCGTCCCTAGTGGAGCGTCTGGTAGCCGCTCCTTAAGGAGGGGGTAATGTCACATGCCTGTCCTGTCTCGTGTAGCACATGTGGTGTTTGTGTTCCTGTCACTGTTTTGACCCCACCCTCCTTGTTATCTCATTATTGGTTTCATTTGCCCCACCTGTTGTTCCTCATCACCTGCCTGATTTGTCCCTTTTATAAGTTCCTTTGTGTTTGCAGTCTGTGTCGGATCGTTGTCTTGTTTACGTCTCCCGCTTTCCCGTGAAACCCTGGTATGTTGTTTTGAAGTTGTAGTTTTGGTTATCTCATGTTTTCCCCCTTGAGGGTTTTTGTTTCACTTCATGTTTGTTTTATTTAACCCTCTGGGGACCAAAAACGCGCCCGCGCGTTTTGCTCGTTTTTTTTTTTAGCAATGAAAAATAAACACAAAATGCTCTTTTAATTTTGATCTTTCATTTTCGTGTAATACATCAATCGATCCTGTTCAGTTTCTATTTTTTTCTGTATACTCACAATAAAAATAGTGTTTTGCTTTTTGACAAATAAAGAAAAACTAACATGATGCTATTTCTGCCTCCTCTCTGTCAGTAAACTCCCATTTGAAACGCGTTCGAAAATGATCTATAACTCCTTAAATGAAGTAATTTATATAAAAAACAAATATTATCAGCTTCTGTAATCTGTATAAAAAGAGAGCGACTCCAGTCGAGCTCATTACGAGATGATTCACAGTAATTTGACCACGCCCCGGAGAGCGCGTGCTATTCAAACGCAAATTCTGAGAACCATTTCAGTCTGTGAAACGCCCACATCAACTGTAAACAAAGAGGCATAATATAGCCTACCTTATGGAGAAAATTTTCCGTGCTGATATGAGGAGCAGATCCCGCTGAGGAGTGAGGTAGGCTAAGTTATCCTTTCTCAAGTGTTAATGTGGAATAACGTTATGGAATAACGTTAGTGTAGGCCTATGTAAACATAAAGATGAATCGCGTTTCTATAATATGAATCGCGTTTCTGTGAGATGAATGAAGGGTACATATTTGTAAAGACTGTTTAGCCTAAATATGAATCGCGTTTCTGTGAGATGAATGAAGGGTACATATTTGTAAAGACTGTTTACCCTAAATATGAATCGCGTTTCTGTGAGATGAATGAAGGGTACATATTTGTAAAGACTGTTTAGCCTAAATATGAATCGCGTTTCTGTGAGATGAATGAAGGGTACATATTTGTAAAGACTGTTTAGCCTAAATATGAATCGCGCGTCTGTGTGTGAATAAACTGCTTTGCTAGAGCCTACTGAGATGAGTAAAAATCGACTGAAATATGTTGAAATAAAATGTATTTGTATAAGCAACGTATTAAACTGCAAATTAACATTTATAGGCTATGCCCTAATATTTCATAAAAACAACGTTGCAGTCAGGCGAAGTATGAAAGACAATATTTTGTTGACTAGATTTGGGTACAGTTTTTACTGTAGAATATACTGTCACATCAAATAAGCTTTTCTGCTCATATATATAAAATACTATTTTGTCAGAAATAAAGTCATAGACTAAGATGTTCCAATGTTGGCTATATTCAAACTAATGAATACATATGATAAAATGTAGGCCTATAATCTTTTTTTTTTTTTTTACAAAGAAAGAGTACTTTTTTTGCAGAAATATTGCTGAAATTGTAATTATTGTTGTAATTGTAACCTTTTTAATAAAATAGCAAAACATATTTACAAGATAGATGTAAGCAAAATCTTAAATGGTCAATATAAGTCTTCTTCTAAATATATATTTTGTCCTTGCATTGTGGCTCAGTCAGTGTCACACCTGAATGAATGGCTAATTATGCAGAGTCATTATGCAGAGTGGGTGGGACTGGGTAATCTAAGGTGTAAACTACTCCTCCCCCTCGCATATTGGCTTTCCAAGCAAAACCTGTTTTACACCATTTAAATCAATGTATTTTTTTTTGTGAACGATAAAGCAAGACTATTTTCACATAATTTTGAAGCTAGAACTCGAAGAGAAAACATCCATTAGTCAAAAGTCTTGTGGGCACATATTTTGTATGAGTTTTGTGGTCTTATTTCAGCAACTTTCATTTTTATTTTTTTAAATAACCACGCATAAACATTATTCTCTTAAAAATACAAACATCTACATACATGTTGCTCGCATATTATGGTAGGCCTGTTTGTGCTATATAGAGTGAATTTACACCTTTGCCATTAACATGTTTATAAATAACTGAAAAAAGCACAAATGTCAGAGCATGTCAGAACATCTCAAGGGCCCCAAAAACAGCTTGGTCCCCAGAGGGTTAAGGTTCAAGAAAAATTACTAAGAAGTAACTACTAATGAAGAGTCATACAAAACTACATAGAGTTGTGCCCTTCCTTATTTACTGATGTTATTACAGTTTTCTCGATTGCTTAGCAGAGCTATGTGGTATTTCTCTGCAGAGCTATGTGATATTTTAACACACCTGTTCAACATGAGCCTGCGTTTACAGAAGGTCCCAAGGTTGTGTAAGACATCTTGCCTGGTCCCTGTTCCAAAGAAAAATCATCCAACCCACCATGATGACTACAGACCGGTAGCGGTTAACTTCACATGTCATGAAGACATTTGAGAGAATTGTCCTGCACTACACTTCCTGCTCAGCTACTGTTCGGACGCTCTTGCTTACTGCTCCGCGCTTTGCTCTATCGCTTTTACATTTTATCTCCTATATTTTTATATTTTATTTCCTTTTATCACCTAATTTTAACTTCAGCAAACAGCACAGTGCTCAGACAACAAAGTTTGGATTACTACAAAAACGCAGAATTCTTTTACTCGACCAGCTTACATTCCGAGAAAGGAAAACACAACTGCCTACATTCATACGGATAAGAGAGAAAATGCCTCTTCAGGTTCAATAATCTACTTGCTGCACTAACTGCCACAGACTTTTACAAAGGATTGCAGTTCTCGAAACAAAGTTACTTACGGGACCACCAAACCAGACGGAGCACACAACAGAGCTTCGTCATGGACACCCTCAGCATACAGCCGGTGAGTCCCATGAAACTAGTGCTCCTCGACAGGTAGAGAAACAAGCCGATCGACTTACTAATCGATGGCACAAACAGGGAGCGAGACCCAAAGGCACTCGAGACATCAGATTGTCACGAGCATCACATATTGCCGCAGTAGCATCCTCTACCCCAGATACAGCTCTAACAAGAATTGCAAACACTGGTCTCCTACCACCGCCTATACATCTTGAGAACAGATTTGAAGTACTAATGAATGTAAATGAGGAATCCCCAAATGTGATGAATGTGATCGAACACAGACTGAATGGGCCAGTAGCTAACACTGATGCTAACTGGCGCTCAAGGTCGAGCAGACAGCGGCACTCAGCTCAGAGCGCAGCCGGGCCCAGGACTCTGATAGTGGGGGACTCCATAATCAGAAACATTAGCAGCAGGGATACAACTACATGCTGCCTTCCACAAGCAACAACTTCTGATGTAAACAGGGAACTTCAGAACATTCTGATGAAACATAAGACTGCAAATCGACTCATCATACATGTGGGGAAGAATGATATTCATAAAGAGCAGTCAGAACTCCTTAAGAAGGATTTCAATGAACTTTTTGAAACACTTAAAAGACTGAAAGTTGAAACATTCATCAGTGGACCTCTCCCAGCAAGAGGAACAAACAGGTTTTCACGGTTGCTTGGGCTAAATACATGGCTGAAAAAAACCTGCAATATAAAAGGAGTAAACTTCATTGACAATTTCAATCTTTTCTGGAGTCAGAGACAACTTTTTCATCGGGATGGCCATCACCCAAACAAACTTGGTTCAAGAGTGTTAAAGGACAATTTCTACTTCTCCCTCATACATCCTTCTGCAGTTTGTGCCAATCCAGTCAATCTGAACGGCACACACACACCTGGACACAGTATGAATGACCACGGGACTTCACTTCAGCAGCAAAATGGACATGCGGTTGACATATCACACAAGGACAATGATAACACCACTCCGCCACAACAACCTCTGCTCACGGACACAATCTCAGCTGAGCCCTGCCCACAGAGAGACTTATCAGAACTGCTCGAAGATTCAGCACCCAATGACGACTTCCGGGAAAACAGCCAGGGAAGCCAGGACAGCATATCACAACCTCCTATAACACCAGAGCAACAGCCCCTTTCACCAGACACGCTATCTCTCTCTCCAGCATCGCCACTTCTGTGCTTCTCACAGAAAATGGAAGAACTGGTGCATGCTGGAACCAGACTATCCCACTCTTTTGCTGCAAGCCCCCAGATACCAACCAAAAAACGACAGGCACCATTACCACCAAAGCCTGCGGGCCCAGCTCGCCCTCCCCCTCCTCCTGTGAGAGCTCTTCGGCCTCTGCCACAACGCCAGGGCCCACACCCTCCTCCATCTGCTCGAGGTGAACCAAAAACAACTGATACCAGCTCTCAGTGATGTGTTTTGGGTCCCCGCTCTGACAACAGTAACTTTCTCAAATTTTTACAGAACAAGCGGGAACCCAGTGTGCCTGTATCTTTCTCTATTGCTGTTTTATTACAAGATAGAAAATCTAAGGCCTTCAATAGCCGTGCAGCAAACCTAACTAATCTGGTGCCTATTACACGTCAAAGTAAGATTGATGTGGGGACAAAAAGTAAGACTGTTAAGTTAGCACTTTTAAACATTCGTTCACTTAAAAATAAATCACTTCCAGTCAACGATTTAATAACCACAAACAACCTGGATTTTATGCTTCTAAATGAAACCTGGCTAGAAGCCAGCTGCAGTGCAACAATCCTCAATGAAGCAGCCCCTCCTAACTTTACTTTTATGAGTGTCTGCAGAGCTGTTAAGAGAGGTGGGGGTCTAGCTGCTCTTTTTAAAGATATCTATCAATGTAAGCAAATATCATTTGGGAATTACCCTTCTTTCGAATATCTGGGTATTGTGTTAAAAGGTGCTCCACGCATTTTACTTATCATTATTTACAGGCCTCCAAAATACTCTCCAGCCTTCACTGAGGACTTTACAGAACTGTTATCAACAATTACCTCAGAGTTTGACTGTTTTGCCATTGCAGGAGATTTTAACATTCACATAGATTGTGCAGAGAACAATATGGCAGAAGAAATCAAAACTGTTTTAAAAACTTTTGATCTGACTCAGCATATACATGGACCCACACACAATCGTGGACACACTCTAGATTTACTTATCAGTAAGGGTCTAAACATTTCATTAATTGTTATTAAGGATGTAGCACTGTCTGATCATTTCTGTATTTTCTTTGATATATTGATCTCTCCTGCCACTGAAGCTAGATCTGTGTCTGTCAAGAAGAGATGCTTAAATGAGAACACTAGTGTACTATTTATGAAGGCTATATCCTTAACACCAAGCATATCTGCAGACTCTGTTGATTTTCTCCTTGATTCGTTTAACTCAAAAGTTAAAGGTATAATTGATGATATTGCTCCTGTGAAAGTCAGGAAGAAGAGTGGCAGACAAAAAGCACCTTGGAGAAACTCAACAGCAGTGCAAAATATGAAAAGACAATGCAGAAAAGTAGAGCGCATGTGGCGGAAGACTAAACTTGTAGTCCATTATAACATCTACAAAGACAGCCTTCATGCTTTTAATATGGAACTAGGCAAAGCTAGACAGACTTTTTTCTCAAATATTATAAACAGCAATTTAAACAACACACGCACTCTTTTTGCTACTGTAGAGAGACTGACAAACCCTCCAAGCCAGATTCCCAGTGAAATGCTCTCAGACAACAAGTGCAGTGAGTTTGCTTCTTTCTTCTCTGAGAAAATCAATAATATCAGAAAGGTGATCAGCACATCCTTGAGTTGCACTGGGGTCAGACAGATCAAACCACCTGAGAAATTAGTTACTATGTCTGATTTCAAAGAAATTGATGGCAAAATTTTGGAAGAAACTGTACAGCACCTTAAAACATCAACCTGTGCTCTTGACACACTTCCCACATCATTTTTCAAAAGTGTGTTAAACAGTTTAGAAGCAGATCTTCTAGAAGTGGTAAATGTCTCACTTCGCTCTGGGAATTTTCCAAACTCCCTGAAAACTGCAATTGTCAAGCCCCTCCTGAAAAAGAGCAATCTGGATAAGACCATATTAAGCAACTATAGACCGATCTCAAATCTTCCTTTCATAGGCAAGATCATTGAAAAAGTTGTCTTCAATCAGCTGAACAAATTCTTGAGCTTGAATGGATCCTTTGACAATTTTCAGTCTGGTTTCCGACCGCACCACAGCACAGAGACAGCGCTCATAAAGATAATAAACGATATTCGCTTAAATACTGATTCAGGCAAATTATCAGTGCTGGTACTACTTGACCTTAGTGCTGCATTTGACACTGTCGATCATAACATACTTCTTGACAGGCTGGAAAACTGGGTGGGGCTTTCTGGGATAGTCCTAAAATGGTTCAGGTCATACTTAGATGGGAGAGGTTATTATGTGAGTATAGGAGATCATAAGTCTGAGTGGACATCCATGACATGCGGAGTCCCTCAAGGCTCGATTCTTGCGCCACTCCTGTTCAACCTGTATATGCTCCCAATGAGCCAAATAATGAGAAAGAACCAAATTGCTTACCACAGCTATGCAGACGACACACAGCTCTACTTAGCCCTATCGCCTAACGATTACAGCCCAATTGACTCCCTGTGCCAATGCATTGACGAAGTCAACAGTTGGATGTGTCAAAACTTTCTTCAGTTAAACAAAGACAAAACTGAAGTCATTGCGTTTCTGAAACAAAGATGAAGTTCTCAAGGTGAACGCATACCTTCACTCTAGGGGTCAAACAACTAAAAATCAAGTCAGGAATCTCGGTGTGTCACTAGAGTCAGACCTTAGTTTCAGTAGTCATGTCAAAGCAATAACTAAATCAGCATACTATCATCTGAAAAATATTGCAAGAATTAGATGCTTTGTTTCCAGACAAGACTTAGAGAAACTTGTTCATGCTTTCATCACCAGCAGGGTGGATTATTGTAATGGAATCCTCACTGGCCTTCCCAAAAAGACCATAAGACAGTTGCAGCTCATACAGAACGCTGCCGCCAGGATTCTGAGCAGAACCAGAAAATATGAACATATCACACCAGTCCTCAGGTCTTTACACTGGCTCCCAGTTAAATTTAGGATTGATTTTAAAGTATTATTACTGGTATATAAATCATTTAATGGCCTAGGACCTCAATACATTGCAGATATGCTCACAGAATATAAACCCAACAGATCACTCAGATCACTAGGATCATATCAGCTAGAAATACCAAGGGTTCACTCTAAGCATGGCGAGTCCGCTTTTAGCTATTATGCCAGCCGCAGCTGGAACCAGCTTCCAGAGGAGATCAGATGTGCTCCTACTGTAGTCACTTTCAAATCCAGACTCAAAACACATCTGTTTAGCTATGCATTTACTGAATGAGCACTGTGCCACTGTTCGTCCGAATGTTTATACTGTATTTTATTCTATTTTTCTAAACTGTTTTAATTATTCTTATTTCTTTTATTATTTTAATTTCTTCTATGTAAAGCACTTTGAATTGCCATTGTGTATGAAATGTGCTATATAAATAAACTTGCCTTGCCTTGCCTTACATCAGGACTAGTGTGTCAACTCAAATGGACCCCTTCCAGTTTGCATATCAGCCCAACATCAGTGTTGATGATGTCCTCATTTATATTCTGCAGAGGGCTTATAATGCTTATACTGCTAGGGGATAAGATGGGAAGGATGAAGGTGGTTCCATCACTGGTCCTGTGGTGTTTGGACTACCTATCCCTCAGACCACAGTATGTACGCCTGCAGAAAAGTGTCTCAAGCACTGTTATTAGCAGCACAGGTGTGCCACAAGGAACTTACTGTTACTGTTTACCATCTACACAGCGGATTTTCAATATAACACCGACAGATGGTTCTTGCAGAAATTCTCAGATGACTCCACAGTTGTCGGTCTTATAAGAAGAGGTGATGAGGAGGAGTACACAGGAACTTTGTGCAATGGAGTGTGGACAATCATCTCCATCTGAATACCACAAAAACCAAGGAGATGGTTGTGGACTTCAGAAAGGGGGAGGAGGATGATCCAACCAACACCTATTACCATCGGGGGCACTGAGGTGGAGCTGGTGGCCAATCACAAGTACCTTGGTGTGCAGCTTGACAGTAAGCTGGACTGGAAGAGCCATATGGAGGCGGTGTACCTCAAGGGGCAAAGACGACTTTACTTTTTAAGGAGGCTAAGGTCGTTTAATATCTGTAATATCTATCTTTCTATCTATCTTAAACACATTTCTTGAAACTATGTCTTGTATTCTCAAAACTGTAAACACAAATCCACGACGTCTCACCCAGATCCCCAAACATCATATTTTCAGGTCAAAATGAAGCTCTACACTCAAAACCATTCACTCTTGCTGAAAAGCCAAACCTTGCCCTCAGACATCACACAAGCCCTTACAAACACACACACTACAACATAGTCTAAAACACTGGTGCAATACATTCAAAACAACATTTCCAAAACTTGGTAAGTTATGTTGCTTGTGGTCCCCCCCCTCACAAACCTTTTCACATGATGAACACAGAAGACACAACTAATGGATACAATGGCACATTTGTACTACACATTTGTACTACACATTACAACACACACACACACACAAAACACAAATAAACCCTCTGCCCCAGCATCCCGTCTTTGGTCTGGGTCAGGCCAGAGGATCTCGTCCACATCATAGGCTATATTGGCCCAGGCAGCGGGTGGGGGGGGTGGGGATCCTCTAGTGTGCCTGATCCCCGCTGGCACGTATCAACCGAAATATCTGGCAGGCTTTTTCCATTTCATCGTCTCTGTGTCCTAGAAAAATAGAAGTATTGATTTCTGTAACTGTAACACATCCTTTTTACAAAATGGAAGCATTCAGAAAACCCTTTTTATTACAGTAGTCTCAGGCAACAGCTACAGTTCATCTATGTGTTGTAACAGCACAGTGTACCGCACTCAACATTTACAGTAGAGAGCATTCTGAAGCACATCTACTGTACCTGATCTTCTCTATGAAGGTTCTTATGATCGAGGCGATGGTGAAGCGATTCAAGTTTGGCTGTACTCGTTGCCCAGCCTCCCTCATAGTCAAACCATGGACAAAGACATGGGCAACTAGAGTGGCACGAATTTCATCCGAGACTTGTCTCCTTGCCCTTCACCTTCACCTTCCTCCTCCTCCTCCACTCCAGTGTCCTCAACCTCTTCCTCCCCCTCTTCCTCCAGTCCCATCTACTCTTTCTCCTCCTCCTCCACTCCAGTGTCCTCAACCTCTTCCTCCCCCTCTTCCTCCAGTCCCATCTACACTTGCTCCTCCTCCTCCACTCCAGTGTCCTCAACCTCAACCTCTTCCTCCCCCTCTTCCTCCAGTCCCATCTACTCTTGCTCCTCCTACTCCACTCCAGTGTCCTCAACCTCAACCTCTTCCTTCCCCTCTTCCTCCAGTCCCATCTACTCTTGCTCCTCCTCCTCTACTCCAGTGTCCTCAAACTCTTCCTCCCCCTCTTCCTCCAGTCCCATCTACTCTTCCTCCTCCTCCTCCTCCTCCTCCACTCCAGTGTCCTCAACCTCTTCCTCCCCCTCTTCCTCCAGTCCCATCTACTCTTTCTCCTCCTCCTCCACTCCAGTGTCCTCAACCTCTTCTTCCAGTCCCATCTACTCTTTATCCTCCTCCTTCACTCATGTCCTCAACCTCTTCCTTCCCCTCTTCCTCCAGTCCCATCTACTCTTGCTCCTCCTCCTCCACTCCAGTGTCCTCAACCTCTTCCTCCCCCTCTTCCTCCAGTCCATCTACTCTTGCTCCTCCTCCTCCACTCCAATGTCCTCAAACTCTTCCTCACCCTCTTCCTCCAGTCCCATCTACTTTTGCTCCTCCTCCTCCACTCCAGTGTCTTCAACCTCTTCCTCGCCCTCTTCCTCCAGTCCCATCTACTCTTCTTCCTCCTCCTCCTCCTCCACTCCAGTGTCCTCAACCTCTTCCTTCCCCTCTTCCTCCAGCTTCCTTCCCCTCTTCCTCCAGTCCCATCTACTCTTGCTCCTCCTCCTCCACTCCAGTGTCCTCAAACTCTTCCTCCCCCTCTTCCTCCAGTCCCATCTACTCTTCCTCCTCCTCCTCCTCCTCCTCCTCCTCCTCCACTCCAGTGTCCTCAAACTCTTCCTCCCCCTCTTCCTCCAGTCCCATCTACTCTTTCTCCTCCTCCTCCACTCCAGTGTCCTCCCCCTCTTCCTCCAGTCCCATCTACTCTTTCTCCTCCTCCTCCACTCCAGTGTCCTCAACCTCTTCCTCCAGTCCCATCTACTCTTTCTCCTCCTCCTTCACTCATGTCCTCAACCTCTTCCTTCCCCTCTTCCTCCAGTCCCATCTACTCTTGCTCCTCCTCCTCCACTCAAGTGTCCTCAACCTCTTCCTCCCCCTCTTCCTCCAGTACCATCTACTCTTGCTCCTCCTCCTCCACTCCAGTGTCCTCAACCTCTTCCTCCCCCTCTTCCTCCAGTCCCATCTACTCTTGCTCCTCCTCCTCCACTCCAGCGTCCTCAAACTCTTCCTCCCCCTCTTCCTCCAGTCCCATCCACTCTTCCTCCTCCACTCCAGTATCATCAACCTCTTACTGTAATTCAGCTCTTCCTCCAGTCCCATCTACTCTTGGTCCTCCTCCTCCTCCACTCCAGTGTCCTCAACCTCTTCCTCCAGTCCCATCTACTCTTGCTCCTCCTACTCCACTCCAGTGTCCTCAACCTCTTCCTCCCCCTCTTCCTCCAGTCCCATCTACTCTTGCTCCTCCTCCTCCACTCCAGTGTCCTCAAACTCTTCCTCCCCCTCTTCCTCCAGTCCCATCTACTCTTGCTCCTCCTCCTCCACTCCAGTGTCCTCAAACTCTTCCTCCCCCTCTTCCTCCAGTCCCATCTACACTTGCTCCTCCTCCTCCACTCCAGTGTCCTCAACCTCAACCTCTTCCTCCCCCTCTTCCTCCAGTCCCATCTACTCTTGCTCCTCCTCCACTCCAGTGTTCTCAACCTCTTCCTCCCCCTCTTCCTCCAGTCCCATCCACTCTTCCTCCTCCTCCTCCTCCTCCTCCTCCTCCTCCTCCTCCTCTTTCTCCTCCTCCTTCACTCCAGTGTCCTCAACCTCTTCCTTTCCCTCTTCCTCCAGTCCCATCTACTATTGCTCCTCCTCCTCCACTCCAGT